>OU343225.1:24451808-24610297 GCA_910596185.1 Chrysanthemum makinoi | reverse complement strand
CCATCAACGCTATACATCAACTTTATTCAACAATATCAAAGATTCTATTTGGGCTAACGGCGAATCCCATGACGAGAATACTATCTTGTTGATAATATATATCCGGAATGGGTGACATTGTTAAGTCGATTTCTAACTAGGCCGATGAACACAAATGAATATGGTATAGGTGAAATGCATGAAGCAAAGAAAAAAAAAAAAAAAGAAAAATATGGATCGCATTTGTGTTTTAAAGAAGAAATGAGATGTATTACCTAATCTCATACTCTAATCGTATCGTGAAAGAGAAAAATAATGAACGTGATCTGTATATGCACTATATTACATAATATGATTATAAAAGACCAAGATATCTCCCGATTGGTATCCGGAGGAAGCACATCAACTGGACGACTTTCACGATCCCAAGAACAAAGGTATAAAGATAGATATAAGATCATTTGAGGACAAAAGATTATTTACATACCGCCGATCAATCTCCACCCTCCATTTTTATTTGATCTAATGGATGAGATTAATCCCAACAATTAAAAAAACCCACTTTCACCATTTTTTTTCAAATATTAATATCTTTCAAACCGTTAATCGTTGAACGAAAAAAATATATCATAGCGACGGAGCATTTAATTATCTTTCTATAGATAAGACTTTGATATACTTTCGACAAAAATTTTTTCCGCATTTTTCACGCTTTTTTTCGTTTTTTACATTACTAAAATTCGCGACGAAAAAAATATATATGAAAAACACTAAATTGAATATCACATGTATATTATCATAAATCATATATATGATATGTAATATCACATGTGATATTAGTGTAAAATCACATATGATATCACATGTGATATTATATATCATATATGATTTAACACTAATATCACATGTGATATTCAATTTAGTGTTTTATCATATATGATTTTTTCACGCAATTTTCAAGTAACATAAAATAAACGAAAAACGCTAAAAATGATTTTTTTTTCTTTTTCGAAAGTATATCAAAGAGTGCCCGCCTATAGAAAGATAATTAAATTCTCGTCGCGACGGTGTAAATATTTTCGCTTAAAGATTAACGGTTTAAGAGATATTTAAATTATAAAAAATGAGTGAAATTATAAAATGCTTTTAATCTCAGCCATTGATTGTTTTTTAGATGGATGGTGGAATGATTCCTTAAGATGGAAAAGTATTATGTAAAATAACTCTTCTCATAAAGATATCAGACAAAACAAATTGGCACAAGTGCATCGAAACCTTTATGCAGATTTGATCGAACACCTTTATCGTGATGTTTAATTTCAGTTTTTTTTAATATTTATGATGTTTTTTTTATTTTTAATGTAATGTTTTTAATTTATGAATAAAAGATTATTGGAGTTTTTAATAATAAAAAACAATGAGTTGAAAAGTGATGTGGTGTGACCATTGTTGGTGAAAAGTGAAGGAGAGTGAGGGAAGATAAATGGATAGAAAAAGTTAATGTGGTATTACGGTGAAAGGTGAAGTGGGTTCCAAGTTGTGGAGACAAGGGATAAAGGAGATTTGTACTTTCAAAAACAATTAAGAAAAAATAATTAAAATGCTAAATTAACAAATGAAAAGTATCTAATAATTATATTTTAATCAAACAAACTTTAATCCTAAAAGGGTATTAACCTATTTTGAAGCAAAATTGATCATAAGAATCACATGTAGTAACACACAATAATAAAAGGAAAGCTTGCTAGACTTGTTATTTAAACAATCAAGTAAATTATCACATGTAGTAACACAATAATAACACAAGGAAAGCTTGCCAGAATTGTTATTTAAACAATCAAGTAAATTATTCAACTAGCTAGGAGGTTACTAATATATATTTAAAAATTGGTTGCTTGTTAAATTAGTCATTGTTGGGTCTCTTTTGGGTACCGGAGACCAAAATGTTGGTCACTAGGGCGGCCATATATCGTCATTGTGTTGCTTACCCCATTAATTAATCATCACATGAATCATGATTCCGTTCTACCATTTTCAATGTTATTATTTCTTCAAAAATAATTAGTACAAAATTTATATGAAGTAAGATTAAACAGCCGGTTCGATATTAGAGTCAAAACTCGAATTTAATATTACAATGAACGTCATTTCAATATTTAGATTGAGTATATATAAAATTATCCTTTTGTAGTTAACACTTAATTCCGTCTCTAAGTGTGTGAGTCCTTGTCAATCATAAAAGTAACCGGTGTCCGGTGTAGCCTACAAAACATTGTGGTAATAATAAACGATTACTACCCGTTATCTATTTGTTGTTAGCGACTTAGCCGCTGATTCACAATCACAACCACAACCATCGCAAATCTAAAAAGCCTAGCTTTGATAGCTAACGTAACACTACATTTACACGATTATTGTCATTACCACGCTAATTAACCGAGCATTTAGGGGGTGCTCGCATACTAACTTATACTAGCAACTATAGCAAGACATGAATATCATTTTACATAGAGTAAATTGCATTTTTGGTCCTTAAGGTATAGCCAAATTGCAAGTTTCGTCCCTAATGTTTCGAAAGTGCAAATATAGTCCTTGAAGTTTTGTTGCATGTTTGGTCCCTAATATGCAACTTAAAGCCAAACACGCAATGTAAACTTCAAACTTAGGACCAAATCGCATTTGGGACCAAACATGCAACAAAACATTTAAAATGAGAACTACCGCTGCACCAAAACGTTAGGGACAAAACCTGCAATTTGACCATACTTTAGGGACCAAAAATGCAATTTACTCTTTTACATATTTCAACATTTTTGGTAAGTTAGTTATACCATATATAGTCAGCAGCCGCCATTAGCCACGTGGCACATTAAACACAACAAGCCGCCAACAAGGACCAAACAAAATCCAACGTAAGAAAGAAATATATAAAAGTTGACTTACATTATACGTACGGTATGTATGTACGCATGCTAGCTTTTCCTGTACCACACTCTATCTAGCTACTACTGCTCTAAAAAATCTAACCCTATCTTGACCACGTGGCACACCATTGCTGACTAAGCATGATTCTTATCTACGTGTCATATCTTCAATGATGCCTTGCACCACTCATGGAGCACAACTCAATCTGTTTCCTAATCATGTAACAATACGTGGGACCACAGTATACGGTAGATTATACGGTACCGGTTTCGTATACTCGTATATCTTTGAAATACAAAGTGAAGGTTTTACTAACGGTTGGTGTTAACAAAACTCATAAGTCATAAAAGGTGAAATTGGTGTCTGATTGTTCAAAATAAATGTTCACATCGTTATTTTAAAAAGTCTAAAAGTAAGTGACAACTTAATATTTTTATCGATAAAAAGAGATTTTGGAAGACACAAATAATATTTAATTGATGGTCAATGTGGTTAATTGGATTTTTTAAAATTATGTGAATAGTTAAAGTGAGTATTTATTTTGAGAGGAAAGCAGTATAAAGCTAGAAAGACTGGTTCATTAGCGATTGACTTTAAGCTCACTTAACGGTATAGTCATGTTTGGTACCGATTTAACCAAACCAATGCAGGTTCACCCATTTAGTCCAGGGCGACTGTATTATGTTTTAGCCAAAAATAATAATCAAGTACTACTCGAAAGGTACCAGTTCGGCATAATATGATACCATGCTCATTCCTAGCATGTAATGGTTACATGCTTTAGAATGATGATCTATAAACAGTAAGCAATTTACGGAATATTTTATCATGGTAATCTTTTTACGAAAAAACAATTTTTGGATATTTATTGAATTAATAACATGCTTCAAATACTTTAAAAAAAAAATTATTTAACGTAAGCAATTTCTAAAAGTATTAAATTAGAGCAATTGACCGACTAATCCGGTCAAGAGTCAAGACAATAAGGTTACTGTTGACTACTCCCTCCGTCTCATTTTTATTGTCCGGTTTGACTTTAACCAGTCTTTCTTGTTCAACTTTGACCATTAATATATTTATTTGTGTTATATAATATTTGATGAAATTTGTACCAATGAAAAATACATTTAAAACCCAATACATTCATATATTTTTCATCAATTAGTATATAACACAAACAAAAATAATTATGGTCAAAGTTAAAGAAGAAAGACTAAAAAAGTCAATAGTGGACTATAATTTTAGGACGGAGGGAGTACTATTTTAAGTAACACTTTCTTCTTAATTTAGTTAATACAAATAGAAATAAGCATGTGACACTTTTTTTTAATGAAATTTATATGTAATCCTTATTATATTATATATGCCAAATTAAAATACTTTTATGTTTGAAACAATATATTTACCGCGTTGTTGAAGATTACTCCTTCTGTCTCATTTTATAAGTCCATGTTTAAAAAGTCAAAGTTTTTTTCTTTATAGTTTGGCTGTAATTATTTTTCTTCGTGTTATATAATACTTGATACAAAATATATAAATTTGATTTGTGTATTAAATTTATTTTCATTGGTATATTTTTATCAATTATATCAATTATTATATAACACGAAAAAATATAGTTACGGTCAAACTCTGAGGAAAAAGACTTTGACTTTTCAAACATGGACAAGTAAAATAGGACGGAGGGAGTAAGCAATAAAATCTTCTAGAATGATTTAATCAGACCCAAAAATATTTTACCTGTCTTTAGAAATAACCAAATTATATTCATTCATCTCAAAAAAAGTATTCATAAACAAAAAAATAATAAATTATGATATGTGTAATTCGTACGAGTGTTGATTGATAAAATATCATTTTTACATTTATGATTAATATAAAAATTAAAAATGAGTATTTAATACTAGTACATGTTTTGATTATAAGTGTATAGTGAAAAAACCAGTCATAATTATTATCCAAAATAAAATCCGAACACTTTTTTATAAAATACATAAATGTTAAAGTGTACATTTTTTTTGAGACTGATGAAATAAGATGCTAGTAATCTATTTTAGAAAGAAGAATCATGATTTTAATTACATTAACCAAAAATACATAAAAGGTAATAAATAGAAAGAAATAAATTAAGCAAGTAACGTCTGTATTCAATTCCCTACACGAAAACCATGCCCTACACACATATAAATACCAAACACATTCATCACAAACACTTACATCTTTGTCTTCCTAAAAAAACACAATCTAAAAAAAAATGAAAACAAGACAAGGCACATCTTACGACTGTGTTCTCGAGTATCACTTCAGAACTAAAAAGCTAAAGACGTCACAACACGATTTATTCGACACGTTACCAGATGATTTAGTTTTGTCAATCCTAGCCAAGCTAGCATCAACAGCTTTTTGTCCTGCTGATCTAATGAGCTTATTGTTAACGTATGGATAATCTCTAGCTTTTTTTCGATACTAAGTTGATGTTTCTTAGTATGTTTTGGTTTAATGTGTGTGTTTTTTGTTGAGCAGGTGTAAGAGGTTAAATGGATTAGGTACTAATTCAGTTGTGTTAACGAAAGCATCGTCAAATTGTTTCGCGATTAGGGCGAAAAACTGGTCTGAGTCTTCTCATAAGTTCCTTAAAAGGTGTTCGGATTCTGGCAATGCTGAAGCTTCTTACACATTAGGCATGGTGAGTCGTTTATGTGTCTGTTTTCGTTTATACTAAATCCTGTTAGCTAACACGTCAACCTCCTGTAAAAAGAGAGATTTACCTGGTTTGAAACTGTGTGACGGTAAATTCAAATCTCGTGAATTAGTTGGTCAAAAGACCAGAAATCATGATTAAAAAAATTAAAAAGTTACCACCAACGAAACATTTAAATGTTGTAATAATTTGATAGCTTTTTATTGTTTCTTGCATAATTTTCCTTGGTTGCTACGTTAAAGATGTTAAGGTCTCAATAAAAGTTGAAATAGTGTCTATTGTTTTTTTTTTACCATTATTAACTCACTAAATTAGGTAACTACATAAAGAGGTAAAATAATTTAAATAGCTAAGGATCTACAATAGGAAAAAGTTGAATTGCCTTTTATATATATGGTAACTAAAGTTTTGGATTGTTGTTGTTGTTACAGATTCGGTTTTACTGTTTGCAAAACCGTGGAAGTGGCGCATCATGCATGGCCAAGGCGGCGATTCGTTCTCACGCTCCGGCATTATACTCGCTCGCCGTAATTCAGTTCAACGGTAGCGGCGGAGTGAAGAACGACAAGGATTTACGAGCCGGAGTCGCTCTATGTGCGCGGGCAGCCTTTCTAGGCCACATAGACGCGCTTCGGGAGCTTGGACATTGTTTACAGGATGGTTACGGCGTAAATAAGAATATCTTTGAAGGCCGGCGTTTGTTGATCCAAGCAAACGCGCGTGAGTTGGCATCCATTTTATCAAATGATGTGAAAGAACATCGGTGATGAATGACCCATGACTCACTTAGTGGCCCAAATGGCCCAAGATGTCCGCTAATAAGTGATTTTGGATATAATGTTCCCACCAGGAACCACATCCAAATAACGAACAAATTTCTTTCTGAATGGTTTAGGAGAGAAACGGATCCGAGATCCTATGCATGCCATATCGATGGTTGTGGCCGCCTGGAGACACGACGCATACGAGTTTAGACGGTGTTCGTTTGTGGAGACGTAAACTATTGTTTTCACGTGTCAAGCCCTTTGACCGAAGTTGCGTCATAAAATGGTGTGTAGACCGGTTTTAGAAGGCGGCGTAGAACTTAACATGAATGTTAACGAAAATGGTGTCATGGTAGTTGAGAGTTGAGACGATAGAACTCGTAACGACGAGTTACATAGGTAGCTAATTTTTGAATGTAACGACTCTTAATCTACTGTAATGAAAAGTGTTGCTCGATATCAATGTTCGGTAATTCATTTTAGTTACATAACAAGCCTGTAACTAGTAGGTAGTTAAACGTTTTTTCATAATCTCATCCATTAGCATACAAACAATATAGAGCCAAATTAAACAAGCTATAAGTTAGCAAAACGTTATATTACTCCTTCATGGGCATATCGATTATGTTTGGTAGCAAATATTTAGAAGCGTTTTGAAATACTTAACAACTAGCAGTTTGCATTTCGCACAAAATGCTTGTTTGAAAACAAGCAACTAGCGTTTCTACTTTTTTTAAACACTCCATATCAAAATGCTACTTCTAGTAGCATTTACGAGAACTAACAGAACAATTTCATCGCTTCATGTTACTATTTTTCGCTATTGCTTACTACTACTTTTGCTACTCTCACCAAACATACCTATCATATTATTAACTGTTTAAAACCAATATTTTGATATTTAAAGGGGGTTCTTTTATTTTATTAAAATCTAATAGAGTAATAGTGTGCTCTAAATTAAAATGGGGATCTCACTTATGAAAATATTTGTAAAGAGAGGAAGATAAACTAGATATCTTGACTCATAAAAGAAGACATCATCTATTGGTGGATTAGATTGCATTTTTTTTTTTTTTTTTGTCATTGTTTTCTTTCTCTTTAATAAATCAAACAAAATTTAAATTGGAGGCATAAAGGGTGCAATGTGCATATGTGATGATTGTCTAATTTCATATCCACTTATGGCCACATATGAGGATATGCTAATTTATCCAATATGGATGAACATATTATCTACTTATATTGTATATTCATTTCTTGCACACTAGTAGGAATAAAATGAAAAAGAAAATATGTTATTTACAAAGTTATTCTAGAAAAACTGTATGATATTAACCTAAAATAATTTTTTTTTAGAGTATAACAAGTGTGGTCAAAGTTCAAACCAGAAGTGGTCAAAGTTAAAATGGGGTTCCAAGAAGCATGAGCATAGTTTGGTTGCTTCTCAAGTGTATAAGTTTATACTTTTGTAAACATGATAAGTAAATGTTTTATTTATGCCAACAAGATTTTTTTAAGACTAGTTTTCATAGTAATTGTTACTATCATCTGCATATCAGTATCACATCATTATTTTACACATCACGGACTCATCACATTTTACCTTTTATGGTCATCGCCTAACCCACCAACAAACCAAAAAAAAAAAAAAAACTCATTTCATACAACCATATTTCAGAAACCAAATAAATAATAATAATAACACCCACGAGAGCCCATAATTTCTTGCTTGGATAAAGGTAGATGTGTGTGACTTTCATAGTGTTCCTCTCGTGAGAGGTGAGACAGAGTTGATTTACCACCTCCATAAAAACTAGCTTTATGTCGATTTTTTTTTTTGGTATCATATGATTATCGGTGGACCCAAAACAATAAATAACATGATGTATGGTTCCTTTTTTTTATATATATAAATAATGATATAACTAAATAAAACATTTATCACAAAACTATAAAACACATGTTCCTTATGAAATCAGAATTTTTTACAAAAATTTACACTACGTGACAAACATTCATATGGATCTCAACAACCAGTAAAGAACCCCCGGGTAACCGCTCATGAGTATGAACAAGGTTCCATAATTTTGTTGCTATTCATGATCCTTATGAGTTAGGACCTACTTCAAGTAAAGAATGGAATTTGGTGTGATACTGAAAATCTTTTGACTATGTCCATTTTTGAAATTTTGTGACAATGAAAACGATTAATGTTGACTTTAAGAAATATGAATTGTCTTTGCACCAAACTATTTTCCAACTTAAGCTTGCTCATGCACCAATTAATTGGAGAGAGACTTGATGCATATGTTACCTATGTGAATGTGGATTTAAATAGATTAATGATATAAAAGTGATTTTAAAAAAAGAAAAAAAAAATTGAATGAGAAGCTTATAAATATAAATTGTTTTAGGATGAACTTATTACACACTGACGCATCTTACCATCTAATCCTATCCGATCTTATTTCTTCGCATTACAAACTAAAAACTATAAATTAATGGGTTGTTTGTTTGTAGAATTCGAAAAACAACATGTTAATCTTTTTAAACATTTTATAATCATAATTTAGGACAACATTTATATGAAACATTTATAGTATTTTGTGGTTATAATGTATTAGAATTTGTGGATTTGTATAAAATTATATAAACTATTAACAAATAACATTAGAGTAGAATCTTAAGATCCCGATCCGATCTTACGATCACGATCTTGCAAAGATGAAAACGATCCTGGGTAGGATCCCGATCTTGACAACCTTGCTTCTAATCATTCTTTTTTAATTGAATTATACATTATTATTTTTAATTATTTATTTATTTATTTTTGGAAAAAGAAGCAAGAACAAACATATTGAAGAATCAAACACTTGGTCTTTATTTGACTAGAAGGTACCAGGAAACTAGTCTTTATTTGACTAGAAGGTACCAGGAAACTAGTTTTTCTACCCTAAGACTATGACTATGACTATGACTTCCCATCTTATGACTTTAATCAATCTTGACATTTTGCAATTATTATCATATAATTCACACATCTTGACTGGCCACTTATCATTTTGATACGATGACTAGTGGTAGCAAGACCACAAAAGGTGATGAAAAAACTGCGTCATATTAGCGCCAACTCAGATTCTTTCTCTTAAATCATAAATCAAATATATGATCAAATGCTCGTAGTAAGGAGACCGTAGTCACAACAAAAACAACCTTACAAAAATGAATTAATAAAAAAAGCACACCACAAACGCTCTCCACTCTTCGTCACCGACGTAACGAATAAATGCATTTTGCGTGGGGGGAGACGCGTTTGCTATGGTGCAGGTAAGGGAGGGGACGCGTCTTAAATGGGAGACCGACCATTTGGTTCGGCCTCACCACCACGACTAGTCTAACAATTTAGAACACCAGCATAGTGACATAAAGAAAACTATTACCAAAACTATTTTTATAATCTAAAGATTGCAATTTGAAACCCATTCACAAAGAAAATTGCCATCTTTTATATAACTCAAACAAGCTAGTTTCAAAGAAATATTTATACTCATCTTTTTCTTTTTTTTTTCTTTTTAGAAATCTTAAGTTTTAGTTGTCACTACATAACTGTTATATGAATTTTTCTAAATGGGCTCACTCCATAGAAAGATTGGGTCAAGTGATCATTTAGGGCCCAACAAACCTGCTCGAAAAACCTCATGCATGATTCTTATTCCAAAACAGCAACCACCCAAAAAAAAAAAAAAAAAAAAAGAATCGCGATCAAGTAATTTTTACACTTATCATGCTTATGATCCGTATATTAGCTTCGTTAACATTTATTTTTCTTTTAGCATTGCTTATAATTTATCGAGATCTATTATTTCCTTACGAAATTGTAAGCATTTGTTATTATATCATCGTTTTATTATGTGCTTCGCTCATAATCTAAAGATTTTTGAAACCCATTCTTGCCAGCTAGTTTCAAAGATATGAAATCTTAAGTGTTGTCTACATCTGAATTTGCTAGAAAGATTGGGTCAAGTGATCATTTATGCTCGACGCATGATTCATAAAACAGAATTGATAACCACTTATCATGCTATGATCCGTATTTCTTTTTACTTTCAGCATTGCTACGAGGTTTTTCCTTTTCATTTGTTATTAGCTTTTATTATTTCCTTTGCATTAAAGATATAGTGCTTCAAAGAATTGTTTATACAGAATGCATATAATCAATTTTTGAAAATGATTCATCGCTGATTTTTACATATATATCAGAAAAAAGCTTGTTGCATGCTTTCCTGGCAATGTCCTCCAGATACGAAACACTTCAAATGCAAACGACAACAGCAAATATCGGGCAGTTTGATTTTCCACGCCAAGTATCTTGAATGGTGAATTTATTTTTTCTTCTCATTTATAGATTAACATATTGACGTGGCAGTGATGTGGCATTGTATTACACTCAAAATTCTAATGCATTGGAGATGCTCTTGTACAAATGGTTCTTTTGACAATCTCATATAATGGTGTAACATTGTAGAGAATTAAAGATAAAACATAAAGAATGAATTTGATGGTTTATATTATTGATGCTTACAAGATTAAAAGTTTGTAACCATGAATTTGGTTTGTTATATTTTATAAAATTATTTTCACCCGTAACACCATTGACCATCCTAACAAACTTTATTTTGGTTACAACAAAAAACTACCATGATGATTAATATTGATTATCAAAAAAATAGTTGGTTATCGATAAGGCCCATATTGTTTTTGAATACATGGTCCATATATTTCTCACCATATTTGGGCCTTGCAAAATATGTTTATTTTAGTCGACTTAAAAGAACAACTCACGAATTTTTTACGCGACAACTAACTCATGCACACATCTTTTGTGAGGTTTGAATTTTCAACTTTGCTTAATATGACAAATTACAAACTTAGTAGCCACATAAATTACAGGAGTATCTATTCAAAAAAAACATACCAGTATATAAAGTTTATATTATACTCCTTCCGTCTCAAACTAATAATTCACATTATCTTTTTAGAATATTTTATTTTTTTATTATGTAGATAAGGAAGTTTAATCGGGTTTACCATATTGACTTTGCTTGAAATTATTTCTACAAACTTTAAAGAAGGTATAATTAATTTGTTTAGGGTAAAATTGTCATTTACAAAAAGCAAGACAGAGAAAAAAAGTAATATTTATGTTTTTTTCGTTGGTTTTTCACATACTAATTACTATTATAGACACAAAATTAGACATATCTTAAGGTCTTTTAATCACATTTTTTTCAAATTGAATTATACATTAGATTTTTTTTGTTTGTTTGGAAAAAGAAGCAAGAAAAAGCATATTGAAGAATCAAACACTTGGTCGTTATTTGACCGGCCACTTATCATTTTGATACTAAAATTTTTGAGTATAAATATTTATACTCAAAATTCAGAAATCGTAAGTTTTAGTTATTATTACATACTTTCTCCGTCTAGTAATGTGTACATTACTATTTTAGAATATTTTAAAATAAGTGTTGATACAAAAGTTGGGCGTTCTTTGTTTGGACTCCGGTTTTTGTACCAATTGAATCTTGATGCTTGAGACCTGCGCACTAAGTAAACAGAAAACACCGTTAGGCTTATCGTGGGATTGTCTCTCACGATTATCCTCCGGCGTGAGAGTAAGTAATCGATTTTAGGGTTAATGGAGAGTTTAGGGTTTTTTGATCGTACCTTTAATGAGAGCTAGAATGCCCTTTATATACACAAGAAATCCTTATTGGTTTCGTGTTCCCCAAACTTCGGCGTATCCCGCCTAAGTCGGTTGGTAAACACTTATCTCCAAAGATAGGAGATATCTGATATCTTATTCCATAAATAACTTTGGGTTTGGGCCTTCGTGAGCCCAAACCCTTATCGGCTTAGCCCAGTTCGTGCTGGGCTCGCTAGTAGCGGTCATTGATCGGGTTCGTGACCCGAATGTGGACTATACGTCATCATGTCCCCCCAGTCTAGTATGCGCAGTGACTAACTGCGGATGCTAGACTAATAGTTGTAGCCAAGAAAAGCTGCGAAGCGTAGCAAAGAAGCTAAAAAAGGGTTCCCGCCTTGAAAGATACACGGTGAATCTAGACAAAATATCTCAAATTCCCACCTCGTAAATCGTGGGAAAGTAACTGAAAACGTGTCATGTCAATCCATCCTATCCACACAATGGAGATAGTGGGATCCACGTGTCAATCATCGCGTGGCTGTAAAACCTATATAAACGTCCGCCTCCTCATTACTGTGATTATCACAGTAAAAATCATTTCCGCCATTGTTAAAAAGAAGCTTCAAACTTTCCAGCAAGAAAACCTTAATATTCCAAAGGTAACCGCGCGTGCGCCTGTAAAAACTGTACCATGGTCCGTGGTTTGTCTGACTTCACCTCCGATCTGACCGAGGATGAACTGCGTGAGTTCACCTCGGATTATTATATCCCGATGGTTCTGCATTCGGAGGTTCCGGCTGCGAAGGCGTCAATAGCGGATTTCCCTGAGGGGAAAGTAGGGGTATACACACGTTTTTTTCGAATTTGCGAATCAACGTGTGCCTCTATCCCTATTTTTGCGAATCAACGTGTGCCTCTATCCCTATTTTTGAGGTGCACGAGCAGAGTACTCTTTTAAATGGTATCTAACACCTCTATAAGGTGCAATGAGTGTACTTCTATGAGGTAGACCTCCATCAACCAAATAAAATTTACCTATAAACACGTAAAATTTAGTATTATAGTTAAGATATTTATCGGCGTAAATAACTTTTGGTTGAGATATTACCGTCCGGAATAAGTAGCTTATCATCTCTAGTAAGTGCACTTTTTATAATCCTTGAGTCCGATGCCGTGCCTTCCCAGCCACTTAAAATGTATGTGAACTTCAAATCAAATGTACAGGCGGCTAATACATTAATTGTCGGATATCCCTTACGACCACGATATCTTGGAGCATCTCTACTAGGTACTCTAACACGAACATGTGTTCCGTCAATTGCCCCCATACAATTCTTAAAAAATGGATAAAATCTCTTTTTTTGTTGGATTTCTTTGGGAACAATATCACCGGTAGGTTGTTGAATATAGTGATCTTCTAAAGAGATAATTGCATCCAAAACTCTATGAAAATGCCTACTTGTGGCTGATCCGGATCGACGATAGCACCAAGAGGCAAAACGATTTCTCAAATCATTTCCTACGATATGCAAAAACCTAGTAACTTGTTCCTCAACTGTCATACGTTGTGTTGATCGAAGACCGGCATCACTTTGTAACTTTTGACACAATGTCTTAAAAGCGTTCTCGCTCATACGAATAAGCTGACGACATTTGCCACTTGTTATGAGGTTGTGCATCATCTCTTCCCTTACTTGTTGTTTATGCAACATCATATCTCGGGTAGGAGCATTATCATGATTTTTATTATGCAATCTACGATATGTGATAAAAAGCACTACTAGGCTCGCTCCATAAACTGCGGTTAACAGTTGCTTTTTGGCTATAACATATAGATCATCATCCATTAAAAGTCAACTAGTTTCTTGGTCTCTAGTTTTCAATGAAAGGGTTGTTTTCTATATTAATAAAGATCAGTTAAGTTCAATAATGTTATATAAATCATATCATATAAAACCATTACTATTATACACCAACTCAACCATCTGATATAATACAAAACTTTGTTGAATGCACTTAAATCTATTACAATAAGTCTCAAGACTCTGTTTCTTTGTTTAATACAAGATATGATTCACTTTCTTTGTACGATTGCCAACCAAGAATATATTAACCTTAGTTATCTAAGTTTCAACATCTGTATGGTAATGAATACAACAATAGAAAACAACATTATAAAGCACATATTCACATACATACATGTTTTAAGGTGCTAACAAATATTAATCAAACACACAATAAAGATAAAAAAAAAAAAAACACATAAACATTATAAATTCAAACATAAGTCATGAAAAAAATATTTTATACTTGATGATGATGAACAAAGTTGTTTGATTTTAATAGGATGAGATGGATTATTGCAGAGATGGTAGTAGGTGGAGAGGAGAAAGAAAGAGGAGATTATATATAAGTTAATAGGAGAAGGGGTATTTTAGTCTTTTATATCAAATATTGCAATGATTCATTCTTTTCCGCCCAAAAATGGGCGGAAGATTTTATCACAAAATAACCCCGCCATTTCCTTTGAGATTCCCTTTCCTTTCTTAAGTTTCCCTCAAAAAAAAACTAAAGAACACAACAAATAGTATGAATCCTTTCTTTTCTCCCCAAAATAGAACTCAAGAACACAGTGTTAGTGTTGCCACGGTGTCACGCCAAGACTCCGACTTGTTGAAGAAGCTAAACGAGGGTGGGGAAACTGCAAGCCGTGTGGGGAGCTCATCTCTTAGGCGTTGTAGGAGCATATAGATTGTAACTTGTGTTGTAAATATTATTTTGTAAGAACGCGTGGTACTTAATGAAATATTACTTTTGTTGAATGTGGTTGCTACTCGTAATGTTTGTACTTAGTTATTCGTCTTTGCATAAAAAACGTACTTGTTGTCTAAGAATCAAACTGTTACATAAGTGCGAATAATATGAAGTTCATAATCATGTATGAAAGTCACGGTATACTTGAAACATAATTTCTAAGTACTCGTATCATAATCGTGTATGGTGTGATATGCAGTGTACTGTACATATCATATCAAGGAGTCAAGTGTCTTGATTCCTAATTTGTTAAACGAGAATAGTATGCATTGTTGCGCACCCATCGTGGGATGCGCACCGAACTTATTCCAACGTCTTGAGAATAAGGTGTTTAACAAGGATACATGATCCAATGTTGATGGGTTTGCAACTCTCTTAATCAACGAGTTATTTAATAGGTTTACTCATCCTTTTACCATCGTGGGCTTATTAAGTACATGCACGCCATGTAGGAAAAAGATAAAAAATGTTAAGACATAAAGTATATAGAAATAACAGATTAAAATGTGTCACGGAGTTAGCTAGAAATCGCGACGTTTTATTAATACTTGCAAGTTTTTGTGAAAGAAAATAAATAAGACATTGCCTAAGTAAAACAAAATGTGAATACACGGATATTTATTGGGCACTTCACTAAAGTGCGGGAAAGTCCGTGTGCTGGGCTGTAGCCATTCCTAGAGATAACATCGCTTAAGATTGCAAATGTTCCATGTGCGTGGTAGTTCACGACCATCCATGTCTCGTAGCTTGTACGTGCCTTTTCCTAATGCTTCAGTAACCTCATAGGGTCCTTCCCACTTTGGTCCAAGTTTGCCTGTATCTTCTGCGTGGCTTGCATCATTGGCGCGGTATACGAAGTCTCCTGGTCTAAATGAAACACTTCGCACTTTAGCATCGTAGTATCCCTTCATTTTTGCTTTGGATCTCACTTCACATATAGCTGCGCGCTCGCGTCTCTCTTCCAATAGGTCTAAGTCGATACGCCGTTCGTCGTCATTGGTTGCAACATTGACTTCAGTAGTGCGAATAGTTGGCATCCCAATTTTGGCTTGTATGACAGCCTCTGTCCCATAGACCAGAGAAAAGGGAGTGTCTCCCGTGCTAGTTTTGATTGAAGTGCGGTGTGCCCTCAGAACATGCGATAATTCTTCCACCCACCTTCCTTTGTGCTTGTCCAGACGTGCCTTAATTCCTTCACCCAGACTTCGATTTGCACGCTCTACTAAGCCGTTGGTTTGTGGGTGTTTAACCGACGCGAAGTTCTGTGTGATATTCAACTTCTCGCACTAGTCCTTGAAAGGGTTGTCACAGAATTGTTTCCCGTTGTCCGAGATGATTTCCCTAGGTAATCCGAAGCGGCATACAATATTTTCCCAAACAAAGCGTTTTACCTGATTGCCAGTGATTGTTACAACCGCCTTTGCTTCGATCCACTTGGTGAAATAGTCTATGGCTACTATAAGGAACTTCAATCCTCCTGCTGCAACAGGGAAGGGACCTGCAATGTCGATGCCCCACTTGTAAAATGGCCATGGCGCCGTGATAAGTGTTAGCTCCTGTTGTGGTTGGCGTGCAACGGGTCTGTGAACTTGGCAGTCGCCACACTTTCTTATTAAGTCTCGCGCATCCCGATGCATTGTAGGCCAGTAGTATCCTGACCGTAAAGCACGCGCCACAACAGACCGTGGTCCTGAGTGCATGCTACATGACCCAAAGTGGATTTCTCGGAGTACGTAATCTGCTTGAAGGGGTCCTACACATCGCAGCCATGGTTGTAGAAATGAGCGCCGATAGAGTACACTGTTCTGAAGTTCAAACCTCTGTGATGTGCGCCGTACTCGTCGGGCTTCCTTCTGTTCCTGGGGCAAGACGCCCTTGCTTAAAAACTCGATGATTGGGGTCATCCATGTAGGACCTTGTTCCTCTACCACCGTGGATATCTCCATCTCCGAGATGGACTTGCTCTTTAGAGTTTCCACCAATACCTGTTTTGACAGGTGCACAAAGCTTGTGGATGCAATCTTGCTCAATGCATCTGCCTTCCTGTTTTTCCCTCTAGGAACTTTTTTGATGGTGAATTTGTCAAAGCCCTGGATCAGGGATTTGGTCTTGTCGAGGTATTGGATCATGTTTTCGTCTTTAGCCACGTACTCGCCCAACACGTGGTTGGCTACCAAACGGGAATCCACATTTGCTTCTAGGTTGCGTATACCCATTCGAGATGCAATGCGTAATCCGGCAATCAGGGCTTCGTACTCTGCCTCGTTGTTTGTTGCTGTGAATTCAAAACGCAGTGCGTAAGTGAATTCCATTCCTTCCGGACTTGTGAGGATAAGGCCTGCTCCTGACCCATCCACGCATGAAGATCCATCCGTGAACAAGATCCATGGATCTTGTAGTTCCTCCTTGCTTGGTGAGGGTGAGTCCTCAGTATCCGGTTTTTCGATGATAAAGTCTGCTAGTATCTGCCCCTTAACCGCGGTACGTGGTCTGTAGGAGATGTTATGTTAACCTAGCAACATGCTCCACTTCTGTAGTCGTCCTGATGCGTCAGGTTTGGAGATGATTTGCTTGATAGGTTGATCTGTAATTACCGCTATTGGATGCGCTTGGAAGTACCTGCACAGTCTTTTGGCGGCGAATACCAATGCTAGGACCAACTTCTCCATCGCGCTATAGTTAGTCTCCGTTTTCTTAAGCGCTTTGCTTACAAAATACACAGGTTTTTGTACTGAATTCCGATCCGTCAGCAGCACCGCGCTGACTGCTCCAGGAGTCACGGATAAGTACATAATTAATTCTTCCCCTGGTCGGGGTGCGACTAGCGTGGGGAGCGCTGCCAGGTGTTGTTTAAGCTATATAAAGGCTTCTTCTGCCTCCGTAGTCCAATGAAAATCTCCCTTTTTTATACACTTCTTGAGTGTTTTGAAGAGAGGGAGTGACTTGTCTGCTGATTTGGACAAGAATCTATTTAGACCGGCCAGTTTTCCATTGAGAGATTGGACTTCCTTCAACGTGCGCGGTGAAGGGAGTTCGATGACAGCCTTAGTTTTTTCTAGACACGGTTTGATGCCATCAGGCTCTATCAAATATCCAAGGAACATGCCTTCTGTAGCACCAAAAGTGCATTTCTTAGGATTTAGCTTCATGTTGATATCTCGTAGAGTCTTAAACGTTTCTTCTATGTCACGCACCTATTCATCCTCAGTGTGGCTTTTGATGACCAGGTCTTCAACGTAAACCTCTAGGTTGCGCCTACCTTTTTCAAATGCGTTATCTACCGCGTTGGTAGGTGGCGCATGCGTTCTTCAAGCCAAAGGGCATTTTAGTGTAGCAATAGACGCCTTGGCTTGTGTGGAAGGCTGTTTTTTCCTCATCTTGCTTAGCCATTTGGATTTGGTGGTATCCTTTGTATGCGTCTAGGAAACATTTAAGTGGGTATCCACACAAAGACTCTATATTCTAGTCTATCTCCGGTAAAGGGTAGCAGTCTTGTAGACATGCCTTGTTGAGATATGTGAAGTCCACGCACATCCTCCAACTACCGTCGCTCTTCTTGACCATCACTGGGTTGGAAAGCCAATCATGGTAATAGACCTCTCGCATGATACCTGCGTCCACCAGTTTGTGTACTTCTGCCAGAATTGCTTGTGCGTGATCCGGAGCCTGGCCGCGCTTCTTCTGACGTACTGGAGAGTATCCTTGTCGGATTCTCAACTTGTGTTCTGTGATTGAGCGTGGTACAACGTCATGTGCTTTGGTTCCCATGCAAAGATATCCAGATTCTTTTGCAAGAGTGCGCACACGACTGCCCTGCCTTTATCAGACAACGATCCCCCAATCGATACTTCTTGATCTGGGTACTCAGGATGAATTGCAATCCTCAGGTTTGGTACTTTAGGTGCGCGTTGCTCTGAACTGGCTGCCGTCTCACATGTAATAGTGTTACATTCTCTAGGTGGTACAGTGGCATTGTAGAGAGTAACAATACCTCCTTCCACTGGGAATTTGAGCATCCCATGTGCTGTAGACGGTACTGCGCGTATGGCTGATATCCCTGGTCTTCCGATAATGCCATTGTATGGCGAAGGGGATTTGATCACCATAAAATTCATCCAGGCTGTCGCGGAGTGTTCCTTGTTGCCAACATTGACTAGTAAGCGTATTTGCCCCATAGGCCATATTTTTTCTCCTGTAAAACCAGTCAGCGCTGTCGTGACCGGGCTTAACTGACTACGTATCTCAGGACGCAGTCGCTTGAAACAATGTTCATACATTATGTCTGCAAACGCTCCTCCATCAATATACATGCGGTGGATATCATGACCCCCTGCATTAATTTCAATGGTGAGCGGCTCTATACCACATGCTTGCAAGCAGCGCAAGGTGGGGAAAGAGATTTCACTTCCACGGGAAAACTTTTGGCTGATCTTATGCCTAGTTACTCGCTGCCATGATTGTATCATGTAGATGGTGTCAACCTTATCCTTGGGTACTTCTTTTTTATTCCCAGTTTTTTGCTACTCCTTGCCCTCCTTGATGTTTTTAACCAGATGGTCCAATCTGCCTTCTTTTACTAGTTTATCAATGAGTTGGCGCAGTTGGACACATTCATTGGTAGTGTGGCCCTTCTGTCCATGATAGTCGCAGTATCCACTCCCCACGCGCCGATCCTCTGGGGTGCGCATTGGTGGGGGTCTTGGGAAGTTCGCGCCTTCCGTCGCGAATATCTCCTTTGGGGTCTTGGTTAGCGGGGTATATTTGTCATTATCCCGTCCGCTCCCCTGGCCGCGGTATTTCTTGTTACGGTTGCTACTCTGGTCAGTGGATTGTCTCCGAGGTTGTTCCTGTGACCGATAGTTTGAGTAGCCTTTCTTGCTATCCGTCGCGGCTGCTTCTCCTTGGATGAAGGACCTTGTGCGCTTCATAAGTTCGTCAAAGGTTTGGGGGATCTTGTTGTTCAACCTTTTGATGAGTTCTGGGTTATTAATCCCGTTCATAAACCCTGAGATCTTCAGCACTTCGGGGCATGCCTTAACCTGTATGCACTCATCTTTGAAGCGCTTCACGTAAGCGCTTGTAGATTCCCCCTGGCGCTGTTTCACCCTGGTGAGTTCGACAGGGTTTTTAGCGCACTTCTTCCTTTGAGTGAAGTTCAGGCGGAACGCCTTCCGCGACTCTTCAAAGCCATCAATGCTTCTGCGTGGAAGCTTACTGAACCAGTTTCGCGCGTTCCCCACTAATGTGGAATTGAACATGTGGCACCACACAGGCTGTGGCCAATTTTCAATGGTAGCAGCTTATTCGAAAAATTTTAAGTGATCATCAGGATCACCTGTTCCATCATAGGTTTTTACATTAGCGGGCATGCGTCTTCTCTTATCTTCTGAGAAATTGCTGATGCGTCGAGTGAACGCATCCACCTTTTGGCGTCGCCACAGAAGAGACATGTATTCCTCCTCCTGGTCGCGATATTTTCTCCTGTACTTCCAGTGTCCTGTTTTGCTATCCTCGTTGTCCGAGGAGTTACCAGAGGACGAACTTTCCCTTTTTCGGCATTTTCGCTGACTGTCCTCAGAATCTGCACTTGAAGGGCTTTCACTTGGGGAGTACCGTCGCCCAAGTCTGTCTTAGACCCTGCGGCTACCAAGCCTAGCGTGGACGTTGATACGCCGTCCATCCTCTTTGTTTTCTTCCAGATGCTGCGAGTTAGCTGTCTCATCATTATCAACTCTCCTCACAATCCTGTTAAACACTGGGGGTCGGCGGCTATCCCTCCCGCGCTTCTCGCTCTGATGACGCGGTGGAGATGTCTCATATTCTGTATCGAAATTAAGTCGGGCTTGCAGGCTCCGACCCGTCCTCTTTTTTGCTTCCTCTTGCACGAGGGCGGCCAAGGTTTCGTAATTTTGAGATACGAAATCCCCCGGTGCTAGTTCTGACGCGACCCCTTCTAGAGCAAGGGTGTCAGTTTCTACCATTAGGCCCTTGTTTCGGTCAGGTGCATCTGGTGCCTTTGTGAGGTCAGTTTCTAGCACTGATTGGAGGGGAGTGGTAAAAAGGGTGCGCAGTGGATCTCCTGCGCTGGTGGTGGTTGTAGTAGCCTGGGTTGTCCCCGAGCGTGGTTCCACCGTAGGGAAGACCAGGTCCTGGCCTGATCCTTGATTTTTAGCGACACTGGTTGTTCCAGAAGTCTGCTTAGAGGCTGATCCACTTAGTTGCTTCTTTCATGAGGTCGGCCATTTTGCGATCGCTGATTTCCGTGCTTCGTTATTCTAGTTCTTAGTTCTTAGTGATGGTCCCACGGATGGCGCCACTTGTTGATACAAAAGTCATGCGTTCCTTGTTTGGACTCCGATTCTCGTACCAATTGAATCTTGATGCTTGAGACCTGCGCACTAAGTAAACAGAAAACACCGTTAGGCTTATCGTGGGATTGTCTCCCACGATTATCCTCCAGCGTGAGAGTAAGTAATCGATTTTAGGGTTAATGGAGAGTTTAGGGTTTTTTGATCGTACCTTTAATGAGAGCTAGGATGCTCTTTATATACACACGAAATCCTTATTGGTTTCGTGTTCCCCAAACTTCGGCGTATCCCGCCTAAGTCGGTTGGTAAACACTTATCTCCAAAGATTGGAGATATCCGATATCTTATTCCATAAATAACTTTGGGTTTGGGCCTTCGTGAGCCCAAACCCTTATCGGCTTAGCCCAATTCGTGCTGGGCTCGCTAGTAGCGGTCATTGGTCGGGTTCGTGACCCGAATGTGGACTATACGTCATCAATAAGTGTGTATTTTGTATTTCAACCAAAAAGAAGAGGTTTTAGTGGAAAGAGATAATATTTAATTGGTGAAGAGTGTAGTTAGTGAGATTTTCTGAAAACTTTGTGCATATTGAAAGTGAACGATTATTATGAGACGTAGGAAGCATAGTTGTTAAGATCCCGATCCTGATCTTAGGATCTTACGATTTTACAAAGCAAAGACGATTTGGATCCTACGTAGGATCTTACAAGCTTAAGAGCTTATAGGATCCCGATCTTAATCATATATGATCTTAAAATCTACTCCGATCCGATCTTACCTTTCTCGAACCACAAACTAAAATACTACAAATTTATTGTTTATGTTTTTATCTAGTTTAAAAACAACATGTGATTTTTCTTAAACATTCCATATTCATAATTTAGGACAACATTCCCATGAAACATTCATATAATTTCGTGTTTATAATATATAATTATTTGTAGATTGAATAATATTACAAAAATTATTAAAAATGATATTATAGTTGGATCTTAGGATCCCGATCTAATCTTACGATCACGATCTTGCAAAGACGAAAATAATTTTAGGTAGGATTTCGATCTTAAAACGTAAGAAGTATAACAATTTGAATTTTTCTAAATGGGCTCACTCCATTGAAAGCTTGGCCCAAGTGATAGCGCAGCTATTTTTCTGGTAATAAACTAATAATGTAGCAAATTAAGGATAACCTCATGCTTATTATTCCAAAAAAAAAAAAAAAAAAAAAAACTAGATCAAGTAATTATACACTTATCATGTTTATATCTGTATAGAAGCTTTGTTAACATTTAATTTCTTCTATCGTTTCTCATAATTTGTCGAGATCTATCATTAGTTTGTGAAATTGTAAGCATTCGTTCATTATTTAAAGTTTCCGCCCTTGGTTCAAAAAGATGTCGTTTATAATGGAATTTGCTGAGAACTTCTTCATGAGGCCAACGAATCGAGGACCCTGTTACAAGAGATCGTCAATTCATAGACCATATGTATGATCTAAATGAACATTGTGAGAAAAACAAAAAAAAAAATGGAGATCTTCTATATGTCCTAGCTATGGCTTTTGGACTACATGTCTACAAGCATGACCTCGATAAGGCCCATATTGTTTTTGAATACATGGTCCATATATTTTCTCACCATATTTGGGCCTTGCAAAATATATTCTCAATCCCGTATGTTTATTTTAGTCGACTTAAAAGAACAACTCACGAATTTTTTACGCGACAACTAACTCATGCACACATCTTTTGTGAGGTTTGAATTTACAAATTTAGCTTAATATGTTGTTTAATCAGTTTCCTGGCATCGATTAAGATAATTATTTAAAAAAATTATATGCTTATTAAACTTATACAATACTTTAATAATTTTGAGACGGAGGAAGTAATCTAAAAGCAAAGTTTGAGATGAATTAATGCAACCTAATCAATGTTGTGAGAGCACTCTTTAAACAATCCCTATTTAACTTTTTGAAAACGTTATGACAACTATGCAACAAGTTGCGCCACTAGCTCTTTTTGAATTGCAAAATTGATTCTTTTGAAAACAACATTTGTGGATCTAGCTGTCATAACATTATTATGCATAACTCGTTAGACTCTGTTGAGAAGCTCCACTGTCTCAGGTGTAAGGAAACTAAAAGTATCAAACACGAAAAGAATAAAAACATGTTGATTTTCAATGCATGATTTTTCGTGTTTTGTCACTTTGTACGAGGCGACTTTCAAAGAAGTCTGTCCCATTGTAACCTCGGCTACCCAAACCCACGAGAGAAGAAATTTCGGTTATATCCACACACGCATGTTTCCTTCCAACCAATCCAAAACTAAAACATCTGCTGGTCTGAGTGTGGATCTTCCATCCAACGGGTCCGTCAAAAAGTTCACAAGAGCTCTTTTTTGGCAGCGATCCCAGCACGCCTACATACGTAAAAAAAAGACGTCTGTAACCATATCATGTATGTACTTGAAGCTCGAGAGCTCTTTGCAATGAACCGCATGTTCTCCAAAGGAATCCGGGTCAATTGCATATATACCCACTAAAACTTGCATATTTGCATATATACCCAAAACATGCTTAACTTGTATTGTACATCATGCATTGAAAACTTGTATTTTGGGAAAATATGCAAGTTTTTAAGTTTTAGTGGGTATATATGCAATTCTCCCAAGGAATCCAAACATGCCTTGTGACAAATTGGGTATATCTCATCAACCGAAAATAAAAGAATCATGAGGTGATACTTAAAGATATTTATATTTCACCAGTGACATATATTGACCTAGTCTGTTTATAGGGATAACTAATAGAAAATCATGAACATGTGATGCCCGTATACATTAAAAATTTGCTTTTTTTCTCATAATCATGTCGAAGTGGATTTTCATATCCTTGACCATTTCATTAAAATGACCAACAATAATTATACATTTATTAGTACTTTAAATGGCCAACAATAATTATAAATCACATTAATTAATCATTTTATTCAAAAACACGACTAGTAACATTTTCGAATAGTCGAAGATCTTTAAATTACATTGCACAAAATTTCAATTTTTATATCAGAGAAAATATTAACTACTCCCTCCGTTTTAAAATTATTATCAACTATTGATTTTTTAGTCTTTCTTCTTCAACTTTGACCATAATTATTTTTGTTTGTGTTATATAATACTTGATGAAAAATATATGAATGTATTGAGTTTTAAATGTATTTTTCATTGGTATAATTTTTATCAAGTATTATATAACACAAATAAATATATTAATGGTCAAAATTGAACAAGAAAGACTGGTCAAAATCAAACATGACAATAAAAATGAGATTGAGGGAGTAATTTTAATTGACATATAATATAAAACATTTATGTGCGATTTGACTTAAAATAAACACACAAATTGTCCAAAATGTATTACTTGGAAACAAATAATTAGTTTGTTACATTCAAGTTTAACAGATTTCAATCTCGACCACATATTCTTCATGGCAAAAGTTCAATATAGAACCAAAATTTACCATAGATCCAATCAACCAATAATAGCCATTCATTTTTTTATTATGATAAACTTTCACCCTTTTTTTAAAAAATTAAATATCTCGCAAAACCGTTAATCGTAATATAAAATTATGCCATCGTGGCGATTTTAATTAAATTATCTTTTATGATATGCACTACTATATATTTTTAACAACTTTTTTTTCAAAATTTCGGTCAACAAAAATCATATATGATTTGTGAAAATCATATATGATTCGATTTTTACGAATCACATATGATTTTTGAGAATCATATATGATTGTAAAATCATATATGATTCGTAAAAATCGAATCATACATGATTTTTAAAATCATATATGATTCGTAAAAATCATATATGATTTTTTCGGACGAATTTTTGAAAATAAATGTTTGTCGAAAATATGTAAAAGTGCATATCTATAAAAAGATAATTTAATTCTCGTCACGATGGTGTATTTTTATATTTTGAAGATTTACCGTTTGTAAGATATGTTGTTTTAAAAAAAAAGTAAAAAATGATTTTGTATTAATTTAAATAAAAAATGGAGGGTTATGATTGGTTCATTTGTTCTATGACAAATATGAGTTCTATATTGATCTCAACTCTATTCTTCATATGTGTACAAATAAAAAATCTTCAAACGATGTTTGGCATTTGGCAAGGGAAATAGTGAACAGTGAGTACCTAACAAAATTAGAAAATTTTCTCTAATTGCATTAGGAAACAAAACAAAGTCCTTACAAAAGAAATACTAAATTTAGAAACCATGTTGAATATACACCTTGAAATTTAACCTAATAATAGCCAAAAGTACAAACTTTTGATATATACAAACTTTTGATATTTATAGCAATGGTGTTAATAACTCTACTTTCACATCCACACATCAAAGTCCTTTTAATTTGTTTGCTTCCAAAGGGTGTGTACGAGAAATGTATCTAGAGTTAGGTCATCATGTGGTGCAAGGAAAAGCCGAAAATGAAGTCGATAATTGAGGATATAAAAGTCTTTTTACGAACTCATTTCAATTCGAGTTCCAAACTAATGGAAACAAAACCAAATGCTATAAAAAGGAAAAATAAATGATCAACCCATTACAAAGTGAAAGCATTATAGCAAAACATATGAACAAAAATTGACACATGTTATCCATATGTCTATTTTCAATTCATGAGCAAACAAGAAAATATTCCCATCCACCATTGTTGCATTACATCATACTCACCATCATCCTTACAACTACAATTTGCCATTATCAAGAATGACTTGGATCATACTAAAATGCTAAAAATAAATGGAGATTGCACTTACACTAGTCACAACATTGCTTACTCCATAAGATAGTACAAAAAAACAAAAACAAAATGAAGCAATCAATCAAAAACCTAATCTTTCTTTGCATCATATCTAAAGAAATAGATTTAAGATATAACAAAAAGCCAAAACTTTTGGGGTAACCTCCAAAAAATCTTTATCAAAAAGGTTGTATCCTTTTATATAATATCCAAAAGCTCTACTTATAAAGTTTTAAGATAATAGAATTATGTGAAAAGAAGGAAATTCTTCAATATAGCAAGCCAATATTTATGTTTTTACAGGAGATCAAGAGTATGTGTGTTGGTGTATATGTATCTTGTAAATTCGTTGTTCTTGCGGTACTTGTTACCATTAACTAGGTTTTATTTTGAACCTAGCTAGTTTTATGTACGTAATTGGTTATATGTGGAGATGCAAGTTTATTTATTCATTAATAATTGAGATTACATAATGACCTTATACTAATGACTAAACTTAATATTTGAGCTTGGGCTTAAACCAATACAAATACAAATATAAGTCTACTAACAACCTCTCGTAGTTGGAGCATTACCCGCAGCTCGAGCGAGAGTAGAATGAACACTCAAATTGTCTCGAAACTCAGATGGAAGACCCTTGGTGAAGATGTCACCAAACTGATAACGCGATGAAACATGCAAAACACGCACATGTTCAGCAGCAACTAAATCACGAACAAAATGAATGCAACCGCAATGCTTCGTAGGTTGACGCTGCATAGAATTAAAAGACAAATAACTACACTAACATTATCACAATAGACAAGAATTACAGAAGACAACAACGTGTAAAGCTCAAGCAAAAGATTAAGCAACCAACAAGTCTCAGCAAAACCATTGGAAACACCGCGATAGTCAGCCTTAGCACTGGAACGAGAAAGCGTAACCTGACGCTTAGAAGACCAGGAGAGAATGTTGTTGCCAAGAAACACACAATACCCATAAGGTGATCGCCTAGTAGTAGGGAAACCAACCCATTTAGCATTAGAATATACAACCAAAGAAGATGTCGAAGTAGAAATATACTATAACCCATAACCCATAGTGCCTCGAACATAGCGTAAAATGCGCATCAGAGCCGAAAAGTGAGGCTCTCGTGGATATGCATAAGTAAACACACCTGATGAACCGCATAAGAACTATCTGGACAAGTAAACGTAAGATACCAAAGACCACCTGCAAGACTGTGATACATAGTAGGATCCTTTACAGGGTCACCATGAGCACCCAACTTAGAATCAGTGTCAACCGGAGTAGTACAAGGATTGCCGTTGAGCATATGAGCGTGCTCAAGTACCTCATAAGCATATTTCTCCTAAGACAAGAACATCCTTGCCGGAGAATGAACAACAAACATCCAAGAAAATAATTAAGCGGACCATGGTTAGTCATAGAAAACTCCTGATGAAGAGAATCAATAACATGCTGTAACAATGTTGCAGGATAGGTAGTCAAGAAAATATCATCACCATATAACTAGTAAGCAATATTTGTCCCATAAGGGTAAATACATAACGAGGTGTCACAATGACTACGATGGAAGCCAACACGAATAGCACAACCTGTAAATCTTTGAAACTAGGCCCGAGGAGGCTGCTTCAGACCATAAAGAGACCTCTATAGATGATAAACATGATCAAGATGTTGTGGGTGGGTCCCCAAAACAGGTGGTTGATGCATATAAACAGTCTCAAATATACTATCATAAAGAAATGCATTCTTAACATCAAGATGATGAATAGGCCAATGTCGAGTAAGACCAAGACTAAGAACAATGCGCATAGTGGTCGATTTGACAACCAGACTAAGAGTCTCATCAACATCAACCCCAAAATGTTGTGAACTACCATTCACCAAAAAATGAGCCTTGTAGAGACTAAGAGAACTATCTGCTGAATACTTGTACTTAAACAACCACATGGAGCGAACAATGTTCGCACCAGATAGACGAGGCACAAGAATAAAGGTATTATTTTTAATGAATGCATCATATTAATCAAATATAGCATTCTGCTAATTAGAATCAATAAAGGCAACGCTATAAGACTTACGGGGACGACTTACATTAGACATATTTAAAGTAAAAATTAAGTAAACCTATTAGAGACAACACAAAATGAGTAATCATGGGATAAATTGAAGCGGGATTGGGATCGAGTGGCTGATGTGGGTGTTATTGGCTAGCGATAATTAGGCTGGTCCACAGCAGAAACCGAATGGGCTTTCAAATGGGTATTTGAAGTCGAGCCATGAGGCTAAGGGAAAGGATTAGTTCTATTGGCTGTGAGTTGCAATCGGTATTATGGGCCGGGTATTTGTGCCGAGGCGTGTGGTCTACTGAATATTTGGGCCGCGTGTTATGGGTAGAATATTTCGACCGAGAGATGTAGTTGGGCCTGGTGTTATGGGTAGAATATTTGGGCGGGGTATAGTTGGGCTTGTTGTTGGCGAACGAAGATGTTGGTTAATTATATTCAGTGATGGGTCTAGTAATCTGTATGGGGGAGGATTATTGGGAGTCGTGGAACCATAGGGAAACTTAGTCTCATCAAAAGTGACATGGTGAGAAATAATTATTTTTTTATGGTCAAGTCAAGACAAGGAAACCTATAATGACTTATGAAGTAGCCTAGAACGATAGAAGGAGTGACGCATGGTTCAAATTTATTATTGGTGAAAAGGTATTGATAACATAGACACCCAAAGATATGAATAGTTGAATAATCATGGTAAGTCTTGTATAAGCGAAAGTAAGGAGTTTCATTATTAATGGAGGTTAAGGGTAATAAGTTTACAAGATAGGTTGCCATATGAAGTACTTTGACCCAAAAGATAGGGGTAGTTAATGGCACGGTGAGGTTGTTAATGGTACGGATCATACGTTCGGACTTCTCATTTTGTTGAGAAGTCTTGGGGCAACAAAAACATATAGTAATGCCATTTGTGGCAAACAATTGTTGTAAATCATGATTATCAAATCCACCACCATGGTTACATTGCAAAGATCTAATATCACAATTAAATTGATTTATAACAAAAGCACAAAAATGAATAAACATAGAAAAAGAATCAGACTTATTTCAAAGAGGATAAACTCATAAATAATACGAAAAATGATCCAAAAACAAAACATAACATTTCGTACTAGTAGCACTCGGAAATGGAGAAGTCTACAAGTCTGAGGGTACAATATCCAAAACAGACCTAACTACAATTTTAGAACTAGAAAAAGAGAAGCCTCACGTGTTTGCCAAGCTGGCAATCATGACAAACTGTAGGATACTGCGTCTTATTACAAGAAATACGATTACTAGAAATAAGAGACCGCAACACTTCACTTTCCGGATGACCAAGTCGTTGGTGCCAGTGTAATAAGTGACAAGAAAAACTTGAGGAATATGAGATGGCTTTGTGACCAGATACAGGACACCCGTGTTGTCACATTTGAGGAGGGTTTGATGTGCCAAATAATCCTTCACTGAAAAACCAAAATGATCAAAATCAATAGAATACTGGTTATTATGAACAAACTGACCACCGAAATCAATTTATTTTACAATATCGGCCGCAATAAGAACATTATTTAAATTAAGGGGTCAAAAAGGAGTTGGCAAACTACTATGGCTGGTATTAGTAACAGAAATGGAATTCCTGTCACCAACTTATACATACAGATAAATGTATTTATCAAATACAATATTTTGGTTATAAATAGAAGAGTTAAGATAAGATGATGCACATATGTCTATATTCAGTTTGGGTTGTTAGGATATTGCAAGGTCATGGTACTAAACGCCCGAGGGAGTAACGTCTCCTGCCCATTAAACACATTAGAAGCATGAGATACAACAACATTGTTATTCATCCTTTGGGCCAGTTGTGATGGTTGATATTGGGCCTGAAAGGCCACTGGTTGTTGTTGGGCCGAAGATGAAAAGCCAGGAGGAATAATGGGTCATGAAGTAGTCTGTTGGGCTTTTCCTAACTGTTGGGCAAGATTGTCAATGACCTTTTGTGTGGTCTGTAACATGGAAAAGATATGGGCATGTCCCTCGTGTGAATTAAAAATCGATTATCACACATGGGAATGAAAACCAACCGGTCCCATATTCGATTGAAAAGTACCGGACCTAGTATTTGCAAATTTAGTATTCGAACCCAATGCATGTCCAACAGAAGAATTGTTTTGTTGATTTTTCTATAATAATGGGTTATTAACACCAGCCGAACTATCATCCACAAATCTACAAACGTTACCAAAATGAAAAAAAAATCATGAGCAAAATTAGAAAAAACACTATGGAAACGTAGAGGGGGGGGGGGTGAATACGTTACCGTTTAAAAACTTTAGATCTTTAGTATCAAATTGCTTATGAAGCTTGTTATAATATGAAAGTACCAATTATTGTTTGTGACTAATATAAAACATAGTAAACTAAGTTGTCACACAATCATGAACACCAAACCACATCACAAACAATAGTATAGTGCAAGTATAAATGTAAAGAGATAAAGAAAGGAAAGTGCAAACCGAACACGAGGATTTATAGTGGTTCGGTCACGGATCTCCTTTCCGCCCTACTCCACTCCCCGAGTACCCAACTCGAGAGTTACTTCACTAAATCAACAAGCTCCCTTCTCGGCGGAGAAAACCTTACAATCGTCGCTTACACTTTTTCCGGTACAAAGCTAAATACCGAGTTAAGCTAGATGTCGAGTTCTTTCACAAGGGTACAACCACTCCCATTATGTTTTATGGCCCAACATAACAAACATTGTGTTTTATGGCATAAACACATAAACCATCTAATCTAGTTTGGTGAAAGTGTTGTTATGATGCAATGATGTTTACACTTAATGATCCATGACACAAATGTCTAATGGATATGAATAACTACTTCTAAATGAACTTCCATTGATAGGAAGCCTTCATGATGAAGATCACAAGTTCCCTAAACTTGTTGTGATAGATCTTCAGCTTGTGGTGAGTGGGGATGGCAAGATCTCCATGCTTTCCTTGGTTGATCAAAGAGTATGCTTACAACAAAGATGAATGTTAGAAGCATTATGATCATGATCATTAGGGTGTTTAATGTATGTTACTACATTGTTAATGATTGATCTAAATGTATGCAAGAAGGTTGAGAAGATGTGATTTGAAGTGGTGAAGAAATGAGAAAACAATGGGCTTCTATTTATAGGCAAAAGTGATCAGGAGCGTCCACGGACCAATGAGCCCTTTAAAGGGTTCCGTCCTTTATACAATTTGGTGTCGTGGGTGCTTGACATAAAATCTAAAAAATCTTTCTTCAAATCTTTCCAAGATATTACCAAATCTTACTAAGATCACATTTGATATATTGAGTGTCAATCTAACCAAAATATTTAAGTGATCTTCCAAGGATTTCAAAGATGATGCATGACATGATGTAACACGTGTTTCCATTTTTAGATTAAAAAGTTTATCAAGGTAAACTTGTAAAATGTATTATGTAACTAGTTAATAAAATGTCTAGTTACCTTTTGTAAAAGGGTGCTTGTCAAAATAAAATATATTTTGTCAAGTGTAAGTAAACTTTAGTATTTGTATGAAATACTTGTAAATGCAAAATGTAAAATGAGGTCCGAAATAGAATGGTTAACCTATTAAAATACTTAGTGACTCTAAACGTATTTTAAACATTCTAAACGATTTGTTAATGGGTTTGATCATAATGTCATATAACAAACATGTACGAACCTGTGTTGTAACATATGAGGACTTGAGACATCGAGAGGTGTTGAATGTATGTTGAGACAAAGTGTGATTACAAGTAACTTGTACATTTTACGTTATGTATTACAAGTTACATGTTTGTCATTAATCAAAACAAACGAGACTGTATAGATTAAATATCGTAATATTTGCACTAACAATCTCCCCCTTTTTGATGATGACAAAGATATGTAAACGTAATAGAAAGTAAAATGTAAAATGTTACTTGTATCCTTACTACCTTTACATTACCTTCTCCATTTACACTCTTCTCCCCCTTTTGTCGAAACAAAAAGGGTGTGTCCTTGGAGTTTAACTTTAGTTCTCCCCAAAAAGGCGAGTTTGCTTCATCCTTAGTGAAGTTAAATCGTCCACTTCAATCCGTCCCTTATTTGGTAGCGGATCCATGGATCAAATAAAGAGGCTTAACCTACATCAAGGTTAGTTTTATGCAACAAAAATTATGAGAAATATATGAAAAATAAAAATGCATAACAATGTTAGCCTATTTTCTTTATTTTTTTTATCGAAGCACAAATGCTTGTTGAAAAGTGAGAATGATGCTAAATGCGTGCATGCTCCCCCTTGTTTGAGGCATCAGGGTATGATTAAAAATCTACAAAACAAATATTAGTGCAAAACTATATTCGTCATTGGATGAGTAAGTGATATACAACAAAGGGTGTATAAGATGCATTCAGTAAATGCTTGACGGAAGCTCCCCTTGCTCTAGGGCGTCAAGATGAACATTCAAAATAAATATTAGTATAATAGAAGCTTTGTCTTTAGACAAATATGTCATATACAACCAAGTGTATAGACGATGCTATATGAGTGCTTATAGAATATTCCTCCTTGTTCGAGGGTGTCAAGAAGCACCTAAAATAAGAAAAATAATTGATGCAAACTTCATCCTTAGATGAGTAAGTTATATACAATCAAGTGTATATGATGATGAACCTACAATGAAAAACATTAGTGCAATATATTTCATCTTTTTGACAAAGAAAAATAAGATGTATATATGTGATATATAAATGATATAATCAAAGATCTCATGAAGTGTAGTCTCCTAATTACAATCATAAGAAAAGTGAGAATATAATACGATAAAAGCCTACAAAAAGTTCATAGAAAGAAGATTTGAAGTGAAGTTGGAATATAAAGAGTTAAAGCTAGTGGTACTAGTGTTGGTGTCGGTTTACTAGTAGGATTCATGTGGTGATACATCGGTAGATGACTCAAGATTTATCATGATAAGATTTCGCTAATCCATGGTGGTGATGATTAGTGAAAGTGGTGATGGAAGGTGGTGGCGATTAGGTAGGAAGCTATTAAGGAGTTAGAAACTCGTATGTATAGCAAATATAAAAATATGGACTCATGCAATCCTTTTGTCATGTCAAGTGACCAAAGCTAAAAGAAAAGAAAAGAAAAAAATATGAATGGACATTGCATTTCACTGATGCATAAGGGTTATGATTTGAATGATTTATTGATGCTAACAACCTATTGTTTTGAGCAAGTTCTCATATGCTTCAACCCAAGAGCAATCAATAATGCGTTCTACCTAAGAATATTATAATGAAGATACCAAAAAGTATAAAAGTGATAACATGAAGATAAATTCGTTCATTGATTGACACGAATTATAAAAATGACCTATTCCAGGTGATAATGGGAAAGGTAGTATTAGCATGGTTTTGACCGGCATGGATGATTATCACATTGAAAGGAAATGAAGACAATATGGAAAATACTAATAATAATAATGAGTACCTATATGAGGGTGAGAATGACATCATATGAGTGAGAGTTGGATAGACCAACGTGTGGAGTTTGATAGGACTCCTTGAGATCGTTTTGAGCCTCTAGGGTTTAACAATAATAATGATTATAAACATTATACGCAGCGGAATTAAACAAACTTCATTATTATTGACACAAGGTTTTACTTTCACCCAATCTCCTCCAAATATTATTTGATCAGAATAATACGTGTTACCTAACTGTAACAGGGATCTAAGACACCTTAGATCTTGGAGGTAAACAACTAACCTAGACGTTTACAATAAACTACACGTCTAGGTTACACACACACACACTTTTAGACTACATTATGGAAGACTTATTTTTAAAACCTACACCCCATGTCCTCTTTATATACTAGAGGATTAGGGTTTACAAAATACTACGAAGGACTAAATAATAAATATTCTTTTGCAAGCAAGTCCTTCCATCTTTTTGTAGATTTCTTCTTTGTCTCTTTAAGTCCCTTTGTTTCATTCTTGTATTTATTTTGTCTCATCAAATCCAAGGAACCTAAAACCCAACAATCTTCCCCTATTTGATGATGACAAAACAAACAAAGTCGTGTACGAACTTCCCTAGACGAAGTAGCAGAAGTTGAGATGTAAACATCTCCGTGAATGAAACATTCTTGTCTTCCTTTGTCTTCCCCTTAATCCATGCCATCGCACTCCAATATCTCTTCCCCTTTTTGTTATCAACAAATAGAGAATGTAAACATTAGAAACTTCCCCTTGAGTGGTGCATGAACATCAATGATTCTTTAAATCTGTAAGCTCCTTGTAATGATCACTTGTGAAGAAAACCAAATATAACGAATTTGATGAAGAAGTAAAATAACCTAAACTTGTATCTTATGTCTTGTTTATCCATGTGACTCTGAACGTATACCCATGTATAGGGAGACCGCAATCTCTTGACGATAATCACTGAGCACAATAACGTCACTCATTTAAGTGTTATGTCAATTCTTCGTCACAATCATTGAAGCACGGACAAGTTACCTTAAAAGTAGGTATGATACTTTTAAGATATGATAAAACACGTATCCAAGTAATTCCACTTCACCTTCAAATAAGTGATAAATAACCTCCTTCGTAATCAATTCTTCAATAAAACCAAAAACGAGCCTTTTAAAACCTTTAAGAACAAATACCAATCTTCTTGTGTGTGCGAACCAAAATCCCATGTGTGTGTCACCAAAAATCTCAGTACCAAAAACATGTACAGCTTTCCCTCAATTCCAAAACCTCATCAGCAGAAACGAATAACGCAAGAAACACCAGCAGTGGAATTGAGATAACACTAGCGGTGGTTTCGAGAAAACACTAGGAGTGGTTTCAAGAAAACACTAGAAGTGGTTTCAGAAAAACACTAGAAGTGGTTTCAGAAAAACACTAGAAGTGGTTTCGAGGAAACACTATCAGTGGTTTCGAGAATACACTATCAGTGGTTTCAAGAATACACTATCAGTGGTTTCGAGAATACACTATCAGTGGTTTCGAGAATACACTATCAGTGGTTTCAGAAAACACTATCAGTGGTTTCATAAAAACACTAGGAAAGCTACTTCTAACCATGAATCATAAACACCACACAATGTATAAACAACCTCCATCAAGAATTAGAACAAGTAACACAAATTCAAGAAGTTGAATATGCATGAAAACCCAAAAATTCGAATTATTAAACCAGTTTCTGCAACCAACTTCGACATTGAATAACTTTTGATAGAGAGCTCAGATCGACAATCCCTTCGTTGAAAAGTTAGATGAATATATAGAGAACGTCCATCGAAAATTTCGTTATGATCCAACGGTTAACAAAAAAGTTATCGCGTTTTTAAAACTGCATCTGCAGTAAAAAATACGAGAATTTTTCAGATTCGTAGTTTTTCTTCTTTTCGCCATTCTTCGACCAATAAAACCTTGCAAATCCCTAGGTAACGAGCTCCCCAAGCTCTGATACCAATTGTGGAGTTTGATAGGACTCCTTGAGATCGTTTTGAGCCTCTAGGGTTTAACAATAATAATGATTATAAACATTATACGCAGCGGAATTAAACAAACTTCATTATTATTGACACAAGGTTTTACTTTCACCCAATCTCCTCCAAATATTATTTGATCAGAATAATACGTGCAGGGATCTAAGACACCTTAGATCTTGGAGGTAAACAACTAACCTAGACGTTTACAATAAACTACACGTCTAGGTTACACACACACACACACCTTTAGACTACATTATGGAAGACTTATTTTTAAAACCTACACCCCATGTCCTCTTTATATACTAGAGGATTAGGGTTTACAAAATACTACGAAGGACTAAATAATAAATATTCTTTTGCAAGCAAGTCCTTCCATCTTTTTGTAGATTTCTTCTTTGTCTCTTTAAGTCCCTTTGTTTCATTCTTGTATTTATTTTGTCTCATCAAATCCAAGGAACCTAAAACCCAACACAACGTGTTGAAAAGGTGTTGGGAATGGCGGTTTTGATTAACATATCGTTTGCACTGACAATAACATGTATGATAAGCGAGAAAAGGATAAGATCCTATGATGGTGTTCTAGATAGTGCAGTTGTAAGATGCTAGTTTAAGAAAAATCCTAGATGTGGAGATGAAGACATTTTGTAAAAACACATGATGCGTTTTTCACTTGATGAGGTATTGGTGCAAACCTGTGATAAAAGGTTAAAAAGGTTTAACTAGTTGTGGTTTCGTGAACCGGTTTTAGCTAAGTGATGTTTACTTATGTGTTGGTATTGTAGAGTCTAAGAGACATAAAATTTGACAAAAGACAATTATGTGAATGGATTTCTCTCCCCCTTAATTGGTGGACATCCAACATAATGTGTAATGAATCAAATAAGGAATGACAACAAAGTGTTTAGGTGGTTATTCGGGTTAACGAAAGAGGTGAGCTTAGTGATGTTTTTTTGGATGATGGTTAGCATACAATGAAATTCATCCTTAAAGTCACGTACCTCTTCTCGATTAATACGAGATGATCGTATGATGAGGCATGTGGTTTCCTATTAGGAAGTGAAGAGGATTAGAGTATTGTTATAACTAAATAATGATGGAGATGATTTTTGGAAAGCGGAAGAAAAAATGAGATTTGGAAAGAGGTCGGTTGAAAAAAAAAATGCAAAGCCAACCCTCTAGAACTTAATTCTATATGCTTTTAAACTATATGCAAGTGTAGGGGTCCCATAAAGCATAGTACTAATCTACGTAGCAATAAAGAGGATTATGCAAAGTGAGCATATAAAAGATAGAACCAAGTGAGATAACAAATAATTTATTATCAACCTACAAAACAAATTTGTTAGTGACAAAAGATGTTAACATGATAGAAATCAAATGATAACATATTATATAAGCAAAAACAACATATTGCACTTAGTAGACAAGAAATCACCACACAAGATAGCATCAAAACAATCATATTATGCAAGAATACGACTTTATTCAAGACATTTTATTATGAGATTGTTTTGTCGTTAGACTTAGACACTTAAGCATACTTGGATATACAATAATCCATGTGATTAATTTGTAAGATAAAAAGGCTTCTAAAAGTTAGTCATACCAAAAGCACTTTGACAGATTATATGTGCACACGTAGCAAACAAATAGTGTGACAAGAAGCAAAAGAAACAAGATGAAAGATTCATGCAAGCCATGTTTTAGACATAACAATTTGGAACAAGTATCATTTGGATCGTACTACACATAGATATAATGAATACCAACTAATAGCTTTCAAACACAAATATATCGTATCAAAAATTATCACGTATCAAAATGGCATATTATGAGTTCATAAGTAACATGTTAATCATGCTAAAATTAATTCAAAAGTATCATGCAAATAAAGATTTTAGTAGCATGAAACAAGAATACAAGCATTATAAAGATAAAACCGTACTAAGGTTTACACATTTGACTAGTTATCAAACACTAAGATAATGTCAAATCAACTTATCGTATCAAACAAGAACATGTAATCAACACATGTAAGTGCAATGCAAGTGGTTTTAAAAGAAAAGTCATATATACTACTTGTTTGATTAGTATTCCTAAGGCGAGGCAAACTATCAATGTTTTAACACTTACTTTAGGCAAATATAGGAAAACAAAATTTTCAAGTTGGAGAATGAATATGAGACTATTACTAGCGGTGCTCAATTAAGGCTAAACACGACCATTTTAACGGGTGATTCCACATACCCAACTTCTCTCCAGGAAGCAATTTAACCGTTAGGTCAAATTGAGTTTCTAGTGCAATAGGTTCTCCAGTAGTCATTCTCATGTTAGAAAGATGGGAACTCCTACTTTTGCATATTAAAGTGCATAAAAGATGATAGTTTACCAATACTTGGCTTAATGTGACTTAACTAATATGCAATATAACTAAGGTGATGAAGACGTCATGTTATACACATGAATTTTAACAATGGTGTGTTAATAAATGATATGTTTTAATCTTGTGTTTAGAATCTAAGGTTGTTCAAATTACATAGCTAATTGTAAGATCTAATGGATGACATCTTTTATGTTGAAGTGTATATTTTAAAAGTGATTTGATTATCTAAGACTAGGGAATAGAACTTGTTAAACTAAGAATTTTCTCAAGAAATCTCTTTGGAACTTTATTTGGCAAGAATCTAAATAAGGTTACTAACTTCAATAGATCATGTGTATGTTCTAGAGATATGTAGTTTTAACCTTGGATGTGCACAAGGTTTGAGCAAGGTTAGGTTATGATGTACGCTGGAAAGGAAATGGATACAAATAGTATCTTTCAACAAATGAGATTATCGCATGGGATAAAGTTATCATGCTTATAAAAATAAGTATGACAAGATGAATTGGATACGCTAGTTCATAGAACTTGTTCGTTTCAAGATCATTTAGCCAATGAGGTGTAATAAAATCTCTTGTAACACAACCATTTATGTCGCAAGGAGAGAATGATGCATAGGATATACAATATCCTTTTAACAAGATGAATACCTAATGCATGATTTCTTAGGCATAATGTTTTTCAAAACATCATGTTTTCCTAAATGAAGATATGAAGCCAAAGTGTTTGAATCGGATAGTCCCATCTAAATAAACTTGGTCTCAAGATTATATTCACTAGATGATGACAAGAGGAATTCACTCGAGTTTCTTATGTATACTCCTCAAGAGTCATTGTTTCTTGGGGTGTATGATGTTGGCTTTGAGATTGTATTTTAACATATGTTGTTAAAATGTTGATTTGAGGTTTAACAAAATTTATGCAGAAGTTTAACGACAAAGTATTACTAATACTTTGATTATTTGTGAAGGTAGCACTACTTATACCTAGTGGAAATTGACAACAATTACCAAGAGCACCATGCTTATTTGATAGTTGAGGTTCTAGCCATAATGAATTATCTAAGTCCTTATATGTGGGAAAAGATGTTTGAGTTTGTTCAAACGTGCATTAGATTCAGTACAAGTGTTGGACACAAGGGTTTTTTTTAGCAATACACTCAACGAATTCAAATGATGTTAAGGATGGTGGATTGGTCTATCTAGGTGGTAGGTCTTCTAATGTGTCTAAATAAGGATGTGGTGATGTAAGGGTTTGTTGTGCTATGGGAGTACTTAGGTTGATTGTCCATAGATGTTGAACACAAAAAGTACGGATACTAATTCTTATGGTTCATTGGTTGCTACAACTAGTGGGTGAAGTGCTTGAAGTTTTGGTTATGTCTATGAAGCTTAGGGCTGAGGTATAGGTTCACCTTGAAAGGGCACGTTTGATTTAAAGGATGCTCTTGGAAGTTCATGAGCAATACGCTTAATGGTGCCAAAAGATGGAAGAGGGATAATAGGTGTCAAAGAGGGATAAGTGGCACAGTGGGTTGTTTGTTTTGGATAAGTGTTTCAACATGTGTTGTTAAAATACTTGGGTGTTGATTTTTCGGATATGACTTTTAATGACTACAATCGTAAGTCGCATATACTTGAATATTTCGGATGAAATACTTAAGTTGTCAATCCTAATTTGTTGAGATTATAAAGCTTAGATTGAACTCAAGGATAACAAGACTTGATAATATGTATTTAACATATGTGTGAGTTATGACTCGATGTAAATACTTATCGTCTTGAAGGATGACACATTATTTTCATGTTAACCAAGTAAGGCAATACATGTAGATACAAAATAATATCTAAAGTCATATGTTAGACTTGTGTATGATATCTTTGCAAATAATGAGTCCGGATTTGTTAGTCTAGGTGGCAAGTCATCTAAGTTATCCGCAAATAGATGAGAAGATGTTGGTGGTGTTACACAAAGTTCGATATGTACAAGTTTTGGAAACTTTGGTAGTGAAGGTGTTTTTGGATGGTTGTGAAGAAGTCATAATGGTGGGTTATTTTGGTGGTGGAGTTGGAGCACTTAAGTTTAGAAAGTTCACATCTTGAATGAGATGTTGAGAGGTAATAAGTTTGATGATGAAGAGTTCAAGTTAATGAAGCAACAAGATCGAATGCTAATCCTAGTGGTTTTTCTTAAGTTGCTTATTTGAGGTTGAGGATTTAGCCATTTTGACATTGCTTTAAGAAATGCTAAGCTTAAGGAAAAGTAACAGTGAAGGTGTGAAAATGACCAAACTGAGGATTCACGGATTTGATGTAAATCCATACAAAGATGGTAGTTTCTAATGAGATGGAAGTGTCTAAGATCATGTCAAACATCCTAAGTTAATCCATTGAGGATGTGTTGAGTGAGATATGAAAGATATGCATTAACAACTATCCTAGAAACAAAATTTGGTAAATTAGATTGCGGGATTTAGAAAAATTCAACAACTTACCTGTAGGATCCACGGCACCAATTTTTTGCACATGCGGAACCCTTAATTTGGTGCCTCCTGGTCCGCCTGTACAGGAACGGCGGTACCAAAATGCATAACAGACGGTACCAAATTTTTGGTGCCGTCTAATCCGTGGACACCAGAAAACTTCACAGACCTATTTTTAGGTGTCGGGGAGTTTTCGAAACCTGAATTTTTGCTTAAAATATGTGACATTAATCATTTCTAGTTAGGAAAAGTCAATAACACATATACAAACATAGTAGAGCATAGACTTTGACCAAGGGCTAACGATTTTCACATAAAGTGAAAATGGGTAAAACTTGATAACATCCGTGTGTTATCCCCCTGCATGAACCGGTTAGCATACATCAATGTTTTAAGTTAGTTTATCATCCTACGAAGCAAAAACACATAAATTACATCATACAACATTGTTTTTGTCTTTTTACCAAACACTCTCTTAAAACCTTCATTTTTCAAAGTACTTGACTAATTTACTTAGTACTCATTGCTAAGTGAGTTATGATGTTTCATAAGTTATGCGAGATGTTAGTATAACCTATGCAAAGGAAGTGATTTAATTCTACAAGCGATGGTAAAACAATTTTCCAACTTAGTGCACAAAATCTAGCAAATATCCTATTGTGCATAAACAAGAAATCGTCAAACAAGCGAATAAATAACATGGCAAGATTGACACTTATATTATGCAAACAAACAAGTGTAAACAACAATTTGAAAATAAGCAAGCAACATATATGCAAACAACATAAACAAGTGGTCATTTAGCATAGCATAACAAGAAAGACACTTTTCGTCATTTTGCGTTTAAATATGACGATGTATACCAAGCTTGATTAGTTTCCTTTAAACATATTACCAAATTAATTAGTTTCAAAAGAAGTTGTATCAAAGTTCTAAGAATACCAACTTAAATTGTTTGATTCAAAAATTTGAGTTTTTATGTTAAAGCGAAACTTAATATTTTAGACATACTGTAGTATTTGGTCTATTTTACTTATTTAAAATTAGACTCAGGCCATGAAAGTATTTTTAAGTGAAAGTAGACTCAATTCCCTTTAAAATGATAGGTGGCTCGACTCGTACGTACTTACGGTTAATTAGTTATGATTTTTGAAGTTGCCCAAAAAACTGCATACTGTACACACGAATTCCACGGAACCAAATAAAGGGATCCGCCCTTTATAAGATTTGGTGCCGTGGTCCTCTGAGACAGATTCACCAAAACTAGTATTTGACATAGAGAAAACGTGTGTGACTTACTAGATTTCATAGTAAACATATAATACACATATTTAACAACATATCTACTTATGTAACTTATCTTAAACATTTACGGAGATGATTTTTCAACTAGATTTATAGTTATCCCAAACACTCCTTTAAAATCATATTTCTTCGTAAATTTTCTATGAGCACACAATACAATACTTACTAGTTCTTTCAACAAACTTTTATTTTATTTTTCAAGAAAACCTTCAAGCTTGTATACAAAGTTACATTAAACAACAAAATTTCTAAGTATAACAAGCAAAGCATTTTTCATATTACTTTTCGCTTCAATGGTAATTTGATACATGGATCGTACTCTATTTTAAAAACCATTTGTTTTGAAAATACGAGCTACGTGGCTCTGATACCAATTGTGGAAACGTAGAGGGGGTGAATACGTTACCGTTTAAAAACTTTAGATCTTTAGTATCAAATTGCTTATGAAGCTTGTTATAATATGAAAGTACCAATTATTGTTTGTGACTAATATAAAACATAGTAAACTAAGTTGTCACACAATCATGAACACCAAACCACATCACAAACAATAGTATAGTGCAAGTATAAATGTAAAGAGATAAAGAAAGGAAAGTGCAAACCGAACACGAGGATTTATAGTGGTTCGGTCACGGATCTCCTTTCCGCCCTACTCCACTCCCCGAGTACCCAACTCGAGAGTTACTTCACTAAATCAACAAGCTCCCTTCTCGGCAGAGAAAACCTTACAATCGTCGCTTACACTTTTTCCGGTACAAAGCTAAATACCGAGTTCTAGTTCGAGGTAGAACCAACCTAACGTCGCCTATACAATATTTCCGACACTAAGCTAGATGTCGAGTTCTTTCACAAGGGTACAACCACTCCCATTATGTTTTATGGCCCAACATAACAAACATTGTGTTTTATGGCATAAACACATAAACCATCTAATCTAGTTTGGTGAAAGTGTTGTTATGATGCAATGATGTTTACACTTAATGATCCATGACACAAATGTCTAATGGATATGAATAACTACTTCTAAATGAACTTCCATTGATAGGAAGCCTTCATGATGAAGATCACAAGTTCCCTAAACTTGTTGTGATAGATCTTCAGCTTGTGGTGAGTGGGGATGGCTAGATCTCCAAGCTTACCTTGGTTGATCAAAGAGTATGCTTACAACAAAGATGAATGTTAGAAGCATTATGATCATGATCATTAGGGTGTTTAATGTATGTTACTACATTGTTAATGATTGATCTAAATGTATGCAAGAAGGTGGAGAAGATGTGATTTGAAGTGGTGAAGAAATGAGAAAACAATGGGCTTCTATTTATAGGCAAAAGTGATCAGGAGCGTCCACGGACCAAGGAGCCCTTTAAAGGGTTTCGTCCTTTATAAAATTTGGTGCCGTGGGTGCCTGACAGAAAATCTAAAAAATCTTTCTTCAAATCTTTCCAAGATATTACCAAATCTTACTAAGATCACATTTGATATATTGAGTGTCAATCTAACCAAAATATTTAAGTGATCTTCCAAGGATTTCAAAGATGATGCATGACATGATGTAACACGTGTTTTCCATTTTAGATTAAAAATTTTATCAAGGTAAACTTGTAAAATGTATTATGTAACTAGTTAATAAAATGTCTAGTTACCTTTTGTAAAGGAGTGCTTGTCAAAATAAAATATATTTTGTCAAGTGTAAGTAAACTTTAGTATTTGTATGAAATACTTGTAAATGCAAAATGTAAAATGAGGTTCGAAATAGAATGGTTAACCTATTAAAATACTTAGTGACTCTAAACGTATTTTAAACATTCTAAACGATTTGTTAATGGGTTTGATCATAATGCCATATAACAAACATGTACGAACCTGTGTTGTAACATATGAGGACTTGAGACATCGAGAGGTGTTGAATGTATGTTGAGACAAAGTGTGATTACAAGTAACTTGTACATTTTACGTTATGTATTACAAGTTACATGTTTGTCATCAATCAAAACAAACGAGACTGTATAGATTAAATATCATAATATTTGCACTAACAAACACCTTTGGTTGAGTAGAGGAATGTGAATCATGATAATCCAGCGACCACGTGTGTCACGACTACAATTATCCAGTGAGGTACCATTCCCGGCTAGAAGCACCATAGGAGCCGAGGGTGACACGTCAGTGGATAAAGGTTGTTTCTTTGAGTTAAGACGCATCTCTTCGGTTGTGACCATTGAGCGAACCGTAGCAAGATCAGGAAAGAGATCCTATGATCAATTATACCGGCCACGTGAGCAATTTTATGACTCAAACCATTAATTGCATACGTGACCATATCATCGTTACTAAAAATGAGCCAAAAGTATTAAGAAAATTAACAATTGAGTCGATCTTTTGCGATATGCATAATCGAATGAACAACAAGTTGTATGACATAAACTTCACCTTTTTAAACAATGGTACATGTCCGTTTGTTATCAAGAAAAATACTTTCAAGAATATTTCAAGCATCCTCATCAAACTTGAGATTAGCTGCAGCAAGCCTTACTTTAAAGGGTTTTGGATAGAGTTAGAAAAATCCAAGACATAACTATGGAGTCTGCTTTTAGCCATTTCGCGGGTGGAGGAGTCAAACTAGCAACACTAGAAGACGTACCCGTGATGTGTTTTAACACATCAAAATTGTTGGAAAATTGGTTGGCAAAAGTGACTTTTGACCAACTTTGGACACAATTATCTATATGTATATGTCACATATATGAGTAATAGTTTGTAGGTTCGCGTTCTCCTCGAAGAGAGCTTCGCACTAAGCCTTTATGTGTCCAAAATAGAGTTGATGTGAATGAGATATCGGGTCTCAAAGTTAGGCATTCGGTACCATGCCTAAAGAGGAAAAGTAGTTTATTTTCAATCCCACATCGGTGGGATGAGTAATTAGAGGGAGTCTATTGTGTATAAATAGAGGCCCTAATTCCACAAGTTTCACACACATCAAATCAATAGTTATTATTGATTTCCAACATATGGAATAAGCATCTCTTAAGATGAAATTCCAGGCAGTTTTGTTAAGTCCGACAGTACAACTTACTGTTTTGACTGTTGTACCCTAGGAAACAGACGGCGAATCTGTTTTAAGGGAAGCGTGTCAAACACGTGCCTCGGCTTTTAGTGCTTCTTTGTTGATCTCTATTTGGTGATCAAGTAAGTCTTTTGACTATTTTATTATTTTATTTAATTATCGTTTATCTGCTTACATTCTGTTTGAATTTAATTTTCTTTTATTCATTTACTGTTAATTTTATTTATTGTAATTTAGATTTTATTTATAAAAGTGTAACCGTTTCCCTACAATCTTAAAACAGATTCTGTGTAACAGAATTAAAACACTTTTATTAAAATCTGATTTATATAATTACAATTTTATACAAACTGTTTTCTGCTGAAACCAAGATTGAGTTTCTTTGAAAATCAGTTTTACAACTAAACAGAATTTTAATTAACAGATTTATAAACGATTTTTAAAACAGTTTATTGAATCAGTATATATTGAAACCATGATGAGTTTCTTTTCAAACTGATTTATTTAGTTTGTTTATTACATAAGTTATTGTTTAAATATGGATATTGAAACCAAGCTTGTGTTTCTCGGAATCATATTTGGTACAAGTTTAATAAACCATGTTGAGTTTATTAGATACCATATTGTTTTAACAGTTTTAACTGTTTTTGTGTTTAAATATTCACAAGTTAACTGATGGTAACATAATTTGTGACCCTAGTGAATCTTGCGAATGTAATTGGTGCGCCAGTTACTAACATGGTTAAAAATCATGATGTAATCCGATTCATTGAAACCATGTGGAGTTTCTTTGAAACAAATCTCTTAAAATACTAGTTGTTATTTTATTAGATTACTATAACGTGTTTATAGTTTGTTTGAAACAAAATATGATAATATACAAGCTGTTATCATATTTTGTGGAAAAGTTTCTTTGACTTGTTTAGCTTATTTAAACCAGGTTGAGTTTAATTATAAACTAAATATAGTTCTTGAAACTTTATGCATTTGATAGTAGATCTATAGAAACCTTGTTGAGTTTCTTTGAAAGAGTAAATCTATTTTGAAACCTTGTTGAGTTTCATTGTAGAATTATACCATGTGATGCAGATCTATTAAGATATTGTTAAAGAAGATTGAAAAAGTCATATTACAAATTTGTTTTTGTTTAAAAACATTATGTAATATGCGATATTGTTTAATTGTTTAATCGAAAGACCTGTTTAAAAGCGGTTTTGTATAATGGATCTTACAAAACAGTAGTGTTTTAAACAAAATTTGATGTTATCGTGTTTGTTAAGAAACACTTTGTGATATAGCAAGTTGTTAATTATTCCAAATTTAGTGTTACACTAATAACGGAATCTCGTATTAACAGAATGTTCAGAATGTCATGAGTGACATCTAAAGGATCTGCTCCCGAACTTGTTGAAAGGGAGACCGATACTCGAGTTATGTGTACGGTAGATGCTTTAAAGCATTCAGATTTTATGTGCTATAACTATGGGTTAAATGGCCTGAATGAAATGAAAATTGTTGCCAAGGCAGGATCCAACATTAGAAAATGTTGATTAACACTTGGGCATCATGTCATGAGTATGATGATAAGAGTTTGGTTAACTCTTTCAAAGTAGCAGAAAATGAGAGATGCAATTTATGGGCAACTCTATAACTGCTAATAGCAAGGGAAAAGAAATGTGATGTTGAAATTCACATGTGGAAAAGAGCTTAAGTGAACCAACATGTTGTATGTGCCAGAGATTCGTAAGAATCTTGTGTCTGGATGGTTGCTTAATAAATTTGGCTTTATTTTTATCAAGTAACATTGAGTTAACATTGAACTAAATTTTGGTCGGTACGGGTTATGCCATTCATTAAATGTTTAAGCTGAATCTATTTTTTTTATTGTTTTAATAAAAATAAGTATGAATTCAGCTTATTTGATCATTTGAATGTATAGCATGGCCATCTCGGACATGTTAATTTTAACTCAATACGTTGTTTAATTAAATAAACAAACACGGATTACAAAAGTAAAACTTATGTTGAAGCCAAATTGACAAGATTGTCTTTTCACTCGGTTGACCATATATTAACCGAACCCTTGATTCACATAGTTTTATGTGATTTGGAATCGATACCTACTAAGGTAGCAATTAGGTACTTCATCGTAATTGTTGATGGTAGCACAAAATATTGCGAATTTTACTTACTTGAGAGTAAGGATATAGACAAGATTGATCTATACAAATAAGTTAAGAATCAACTTATTATCGAAAACAAGGCGGTTCAAAGTGATATTGGAGGTGAATATGTGTCTCCATTTCATGTATGTTCTAAACATGGAATAAGACATAAATTTATTGCTCCTTATACACCACAACATAATTGTTGATAGGAAAGAACGGTGCCTTAAAGATATGGTTATGCCATGTTGTTAAAGTCATGGTTTAAGCCATGGCATGTGGGGGAAAGCGGTTTTATTGGCTACTTATCTTTTAGATAAGATCCCCTGTAAGGAAAAGAAGATAGTTTTATGAACTATGGATGGGAAGAAAGCCATCCTATAAGTACTTACGAATGTGGGGGGGTGTCTATCTGTACTGACACCCAAGGTTCAAAATATTGGACCTAAAACTGTGGTTTGCATAAGTTTGGATATGCTCATAACAGTAGTGCTTATCATTTCTTTGTATGTGATTCGGAAACGATAAATATACACAAAAATACGATAACCGAATCAAGGAAAACTTTCATTGTATGAAACCGTGTTTCCTTGATTATTAGAGGAGAATGGATGTTCATATAGGCTTGTCGGTAAAGTTGTCCATGATGAGAGGCAACTAAATGATGAAGTCCTTCATGATGAGAGACATCAAGATGAGAATGTTGTTCGTGATAAGAGACAACAAAGGAGTTGATAATGATCTCCAAGATGAGAGACAAGATCAAACTGAGGAAGAAGAGGTTGAACCTAGAAGAAGCAAAAGGGCAAGAACCGAGAAATCGTTTAGACCCGATTTTGTTTCTTTTATGGTTGAAAATGAACCTACTTCATACCGAGAGACGGTTACTTCCTCAGAAGGGCCTCAATGGAAAGAAGCCATTAAAAGTGAAATAGATTCTATTTTACAAAATCATACTTGGGAGCTCGTGGATTTACCTCTTGGTTGTAAACCACTAGGCTATAAATGGATCTTCAAGAAGAAGATGAAAGTCGATGGCACCATTGACAAGTATAAAGCATGATTAGTAATCAAAGGATTTAGACAACGAGAAGGTCTTGATTACTTTGATACATATTCGCTTGTTACGCGAATAACCTCGATTAGGATGATACTTGCTATTGCCGCTTTAAGAAATTTGGAAGTTCACCAAATGGATGTGAAAACGACATTTCTAAACGGAGATTTAGAAGAAGAAATCTACATGAACCAACCCGAGGGTTTCATGGCTCCTGGACAAGAGAACAAAGTTTGTAGGCTTGTTAAGTCATTATATGGCTTAAAGCAAGCTCCCAAACAATGACATCAATTTTTTTTTCACGTCATGTCAGAACGTGGATTTAAAAATAACAGATGTTTGTGAAAAAAAAAATAATTGCTGGTATATATGTAATCATGTGTCTATACATAGATGGTATACTTATCACTGAAAGTGATAACAAGATGATCAAATCCACTAATGGAATGTTGGAGTCAAGATTTGACATGAACTACATTGGATGCTCGATATGGTTCTTGGAACTAAGATCATATGAAACCAAATGGATTTGTTTTGAAGTCAAAAACACTATAAGGACAATATTCTTGAGAGGTTCAATGTGGGGGATTCCGGCCTAGCTAGAACTCCAATGACATCTTTTAATTCTATTTATAATAGAGGTAGAGGTGTTGCCTATTTTGAATACTCAGAGAATATTGGGCATCCTTATGTGTCTAATGACGTGTGTAAGACTTGATTTAGAAGTTATAATCAAGTTAAGTAAATATACCAGTAATTCAAGTGATGACCATTTGAATAGTATTACACAAGTACTGTGATACTTACGATATTGCATTTTGGAAGATATCCAACTGCTATCTAATGATAGAGTAATGCAAATACGGATTCTTACATAAAAGAATCTAGATCCACTAGAGCGGATGTATTGACTTTACGTGGGAAGCTGTGTCTTGGAAATCTTGAAAGTATTTCAAACAGACTTTTATAGCTAAATCTATGATGGAATTTGAATTTATCATTTGAGATAAATTTATAGAATATGCGGATATCTGCGTTAATTCGTAGAGGACATACCAAGATGGCGTAAACCGATAACGACCATCTATATAAAGTGTGATAGTCAATTGGAAATTGACAGAGCTCATATCACAATGTAAAACGGTAAGTCGAGACATATCCATCATAGACGTTGATTGGTGCGACAACTACTCTCAACTAGAGTTATCACGATTGACTACGTAAAGTCAATGGATAACATCGCGGATCCGCTTACGAAAGGCTTAAGCAGAGAGTTAGTTAGTAAGTCGCCTAAAGGAATGGGACTAAAGCCCTTAAAGGAATGAGTTTATATGAAGGAAAACCTAACCCAGTTAACTGGAGATCCCAAGATCTGGGTTCAATAGGACAACCTAATCATATAAATGTGGGGAAGTCACGTCAATATAAGGGAGTTACTTAACATTGTAACTTCCTAGTCCATTCCTATAACAAATGTGACTTGTTGAGAGGTTAAACATATGGCTTTAATGATTCAGGATGAAATCACAAAGCATAATGATTCGAGATGAAATCACAAAACATATGTTTTAATGATTCAAGATGAAATCACCTATGTGAGAGAGAAGTGGGGTCGCTTTGAAGGGAATTGTGGGGGCGCAAATCCTAAGAGCTCTTGCAGAACCAGGCAAATGTTCAGGACCATAATGAACATGACTATGAGGGCTTAACAATGTTAGGGAGAGTCTTGTGTGAAATGTATTGTCGCTACGTAAACAGAGCTGAGTTCAAGGACATTGCGTCTACTCGGATCTAGGAGACTAAGTGCATCTCACAAGGGAAGGTTCAAAGGGTCACACCTACCTATCCTTTGCAAGATTCAACTATTGGAATTTCATCGTAATTTTTGTGTATTACGACCGATCTCCATTCATGTAGGGGATTGTTGGAAAATTGGTTGGCAAAAGTGACTTTTGACCAACTTTGGACACAATTATCTATATGTATATGTCACATATATGAGTAATAGTTTGTAGGTTCGCGTTCTTATGTGTCCAAAATAGAGTTGATGTGAATGAGATATCGGGTCTCAAAGTTAGGCATTCGGTACCATGCCTAAAGAGGAAAAGTAGTTTATTTTCAATCCCACATCGGTGGGATGAGTAAACTTAGAGGGAGTCTATTGTGTATAAATAGAGGCCCTAATTCCACAAGTTTCACACACATCAAATCAATAGTTATTATTGATTTCCAACATATGGAATAAGCATCTCTTAAGATGAAATTCCAGGCAGTTTTGTTAAGTCCGACAGTACAACTTACTGTTTTGACTGTTGTACCCTGGGAAACAGACGGCGAATCTGTTTTAAGGGAAGCGTGTCAAACACGTGCCTCGGCTTTTAGTGCTTCTTTGTTGATCTCTATTTGGTGATCAAGTAAGTCTTTTGACTATTTTATTATTTTATTTAATTATCGTTTATCTGCTTACATTCTGTTTGAATTTAATTTTCTGTTATTCATTTACTGTTAATTTTATTTATTGTAATTTAGATTTTATTTATAAAAGTGTAACCGTTTCCCTACAAAAATTTTCATAATAATTTTTGAAGAATTAATACTACGCAACATAGTTTGGTTTGTTTACATCAAATTTTACGAGAATTTGATTAGTGATTGAGTTAACGTCATAGAGTTTATCGGTATGTGATAAAGTAGAAGTGAGAGGAGCATCATTCGTTATTACGAATGAGAGTTGAGATGACTAAAAGGTAAATACAAAAAGAAGGGGACAGTCGACTTCAAAATAATCAAATAAATAAACGAACTTTTAAAGAAAAGAACAAAAGGGTTTTGGTAGTGGAATAAATAACAATAATCGACTAAAGGAATTTATTGCAACCGACTTTGTTACTGTTACAGTAGAAGAAAAAAAACCGAAAAAATTCCTTGTGATCGACTGAGCTATAGTCGATAAAAAAGAGAATCCGAAAAAAAAACTTGACTTTAGTTTTTAGGATCCTAGGCTCGATATACTCATTCATTCATAATTGAGATTACATAATGACCCATATATAAAGTAATAAATCTAAAAATATTAAGTAATCGAAAGTCTTTGCATTAAGTCATCAATTAATTAAACATGACTTAATAAAAAAAATTAACAAACAAGCCCGTAGTGTTTATAAAGTAGATGTTAGTTGTTGTATGAATGTTTTGTTCTGTTCAAGGAATCACCAAATAAGACTGAAGACTAATTAACTACAGATCAAGTGATAATTCAGTAGTATATATACAACATATCCATTATTATTGAAAGTTCAAAACCTTCGGAATTACAAGCGATAAAAGGTGTAGGTAGATGATATGTAATCTACAAATGATGCATGAAACGATCATTTAACTTGCTATGAACCTAAAGTTACTTAGGGATATATATGTGTACAAATTTGTACATATAACTCGCCTATAAGAAACGGGGTATAAAGACGAACACATAGCATGTAACTTATTTACTATTTTAAGGAATTTTTTTCCTTAAAACAGCATTACAACATGTTAACATTAACATGTAGTATTACGTGTGCACACAATAAAGTTCTATCGTGCAATAACGCGACATTTTAGTGGCCTCTTCAGCTCAAGGGAGAGCTTTAGGCACTCTGCGAGATCTACCTTTGTGGATGGAAGCCATTTGTATTGTTGGAGCAGTCGTGCAAGCCACAAGTGAACTGTGGCTATCCCGAGTGATTTTCCCGGGCAAACCCTACGACCAGAACCAAATGGTGCAAGCCTAAGGTCCGAACCCATGATTGGAAATTCTTCTTCCATAAATCTTTCGGGCTTGAAGTCCCATGGGTTTTTCCATATGGATGGATCATGTGTGATGGCCCACATGTTCACCATTGCAGTAGTCCCGGCAGGAACGAAGAATTTACCTATCATGACATCATGAGTCGCAAGGCGAGCCCAAGAAAGTAATGGTCCTGGAGGATGCATCCTAAGGACTTCTTTGACCACGGCTTGAAGATAAACAAGTTTTGGTATATCAGAATCTTGAACATGTCTATGGTTGCCTACGTGCTCCTCGATCTCATCTTGAACCTTAGCTTGAATGTCCTGATGTAAAACCATTCTTGCCATGATCCACTCGAGAAGGATGGCCACCGTATCCATTCCTCGAAAGATCATCTCCTATAAGTACCAATAAACGTTAGGTTCAGTTACTTTATGATTTATCACATGTCAAAATCTATAATTTTCTTGTAATTAGGTCATAATTATAGTTATTAAGAACCTGATAAGGACTACTAATCATACGTCAATAAGATTACTTTTGTTCACACATGCATGCATGTGCTCAAAGTGTCAACATTCTATGTGAAAACTTTGGACGATATATTAAAAATATCGCTTGAAGTTACTCTATCCAGAATATAGAGCTTAAAACATAGATTGGATATTTAGTTAATAAAATTAGTGGTGTCAAAGCTCCTTTTGGTTCAAAGTCTTTTCAAGTCTACCTCCTTAACTTTTGGCCAAAACAGCCATAAGTGCGTACAAATTATTTTTTCTTTTTACCGCATCTAACTAATCATTAAAATAATGATAGTCAAGATTCTGTTTACAAAAGTGATGCCAAAATATCTAAGAGATCTCTACTAAAAAATGATCTTGGCAGTTGGCACAATACCCGTCTCAAAAATAATATCTCCATCTTCAAAGTAATAACACTAGAATTGTTTCCACCAAGCATGAATTAAACTATTTTTTTTTTTTTTTTTTTCATTTTAGTAATGATAGTCACAAACATTTTACCACAATGCTATAAACGAGTTATTGTAATTTCAGTTTTACTCTGAAAAGACTGAGTTTTCTATTGAACATGTTCGTTTTACTAATTGTAAAATTTTAATGTACCTTTCTTTGGCAAACTTTAGGTTATGCATATGTAAGAAGACCTATTGAGAAAGACCAATAATTTTGCATATAGATGGTCTCTTCTTAAGTCATATGTAATCTTTGCATGTTTTTATAAATATAGTTATGGTTAGGTTCTTCATGTTATGCGTATGAGAGGGAAAATAGGGTTTAGAGATAGTGAGATATAGATAGAGAAAAATATTGCATGCATACATACATGAATAGATAGATGAGAAAGAGAGTGAGAGAAACTTACCCATAGAACAGCTATCATATCATCATGGGTGAGTTGATCTTCTTGAGGCAAAGACAACAATACACTAAGAAAGTCATTTTGGCCATTTTTAATACCTCCACCATCTCTAATTCTTTCCTCAATAACTTGGCCTACAAGATCCTTGACTTTCAAAGTCAACCTATGACACCTCCTTTTGACCCCTGTAAAGTCCAAAACCCTAATTGGAAAATAATCTCCCCAATGAAATTCACCTATTAACTCATACCCTTCTTTCACCATAACCCCTAGCTCTTCTTCTATTTTTAACCCTAATCCACTCCCAAACACACTCTCTATAATATTTCTTAAAGACCCTTTTTGCAATATCCCTCTTAAATTCACAATCCTTTTCTCACTCATCTCTTTTGATACTTTCTCGATCATGTTATCGCATATATGGTGTCTTAGACACTCGAGGCTCAAAACGCTTCTCGGCGAGAACATGTGGTTTGCAGCAATCCTCCTTAGATGTCGCCAATACTTACCTGATGGTGCAAAACCAATAGCTCGCTCAAACATCAACAAATTGGCTGATTCCTTTATAGGACGGTTCGAGAAAGCGCTGCCACTCAAAATTTCCTTTGCAGTCTCAGGGTGACTAGTAATGACCACACGAGTTGAGCCAAGACTATAAGCCATAAGACGAGTTGCACCCATCGAGCTAGCTATAGAAGCAAGTTTTCGATGAGCATGAGATCCCATTTGAGGTAAAATCCCTAGGAAAGGCCAACCAACCGGACCAGGGATTCTACTAGGGTTTAAGTTAGGGTTTCTCCATGCGAACCCACCTGGGACTAACCACATATTAATAAAGAAAGGCGAGAGAGATATAAGAGAAAGAAAAAAGATAAGTGGGAGTGTGAGATTGTAAAAGGGTACTACAAAGCATATGATTAGAAGAAAGAAGCTTGCCCTAAAAAAGGTTTTCATTTCTTGAAACTTATGTAATTAATACTCAAAGTATGTAAATGTTTAGTGTGAATGATAGCATGCGGGGTGGTTCTTATATATATAGCACATGGAATGTGGTCAGTTTTAGATTGGGTTACTCAACCCAACCATGGTTAGTGGTAATGTGTAGCTTTCTAATATTTGGATATCTTTTTTGCATTTGTAGAATTGTAGTTTAATTTCTTTTTTCTTTCCATTTTCATTTATGTGTGAATTGGGTATGTGACCATGATAGTGCCACGTACACTAGCAGTTAAGTGTTCTTGATGATCACTTTCATATATTCATTAAACAATATCATCTGCGAAATTTTCTTTTATATATGTTCAAGAGTTAAATTTATTACAAAATTAATTTAAGACGACAACCGATCTCTCGAGCTTCAAAGTTATTATTAAACATGATTATGATTCTTATAAATTGTTGATGATATAACTACATGTATAGTTGAATGATATACTATTTTAAAGTTCACTAATGTTAGTTTATCTAGCTCTTTATACGTATCACATTCTAATCGAAACTATAACGTTTGATTTGACATGATTCAATATATACATTGCATATCCAAAAGAAATCTGGAGAACTAACACTCTTGTCGAAGATATATGTACCCAATAGCCCTTGATCGAATGCTATCAATCATATTGAGTTCTACAACAATCAAACTACGCGCAATTAGTCCAAATCTCTTAGAAAACTTGAATACGTAAGTTTATTATGTTTTCGATATGCTAAAGCACATACATGTTCATTCAATGCACGACATCGTATCTATATCCATTCATACGTTCTCATCGTGGAACATATATATTTAAAAGTATCAGTTACTTAAGGTGTAATGTTCTTACATAAACATGTTAATATAATGCAAATCAACCTACGTGCTTATTTTCTTACTGAGAATACAAATGGTGAGTATGATTATTATTTAGCTACAAAATTTTCTATGTATTTTATCGATCAAATTAAACGTACAATACTATTACAAATATATGTTCTTACCACTCTTGAGTACTATATAAAGTTTTAAATTGTGTTTAATACTACTATTATAGACTTTATGATTACATAGGTCACCTTGCAAAATCAAATGATTCTACTAAGTTATTATAGGTCAAAATAAAATTTAAGACAAAAAGCCGCCAGCCTGTTCTTAAACTAATTACGTGTGGAATTCCATTAAAAAAATTAAATAATAATAATACTTTTTTTCAGTATTTTTTCCCTTTGGTGTACAAAAACCTAGCTATTCATGTAGTTTACGAGTCTTATATATCTAGCTCCTTTACACAATACCTCATGTTAAACCGGACGTTATCGCTGGGGCGGAGCCAGGAAATTTTGCTCGAGGGGGCAAATTTTAATTTTTTTAAAAACTATATTATAAATTGGTTCGTGGGGGGAGGGGGGCAAATTACAAAAAATGTCAAGTATTTTTGAAAATTTACACTACAATTTTTTTCGCTAGGAAGGCACGTGACCTTTATGACCCCCTTATCTCCGCCCATGCGTAGTCGGTGCACGAGCTAGAGGTGCGAGAGGGTACCCTCACACGTGTAACCGTGTTACGTGAGATACTTTTACGTATGTGCAGGGGAGGAACTATATAGAGTCGAGCGGGTTTAACTGAATCCGCATTTATCCTATAATTGAGGACTACACCTAGTTTTATAATTATAAAACCGATAAACAGTGATATAAAGGAATAAATCCTGTAATTACAGCTCCGAGCTTGTAGTTTCTCAAATTCTAAAGAAAATTTTGAAATTAATTATGTATCGGCTTATATATCTTCACGTACAAACCACATGCATTTGAGCCTATAAATTATAAAATATCTAGTCGCTTAAGTTGTTCTCCAAGTTAAGCTAACAAAAAGGGCATGTGATAAGAAGCTTAACAAACGACATAACAATCATAAAGATAACATAGGTTCATACATAAGTCAAGTACATCGAATCATTTTCTCGACAAGGTCATTATGCAAGTACGAATGAAAGATTGTAATGTCGAAAGTATCACTATAACAAATAATGCTTATTTTGTATTTTTGCATTTTCTTCTATGATTCATGCAAATGTGGAGAAAAAAGGTGTAGCTTTTCACATTTACATTCGGATAACGACAAAAAATCACTAACATACAACCTTGATATGTACATGACAGTGTTTCGAGTAATCAAAAGACAATAAGAATTAAATTTTAAACCAAACACTAATCATGAAAAACTAATTTAATCACTATTTATAGAATAACCCAAGGAAGATTTATAAACTAATTAAAACACACCACAATTAATCATAAATATTGATTGAATGCGATGATGCAAAACTAATACGTACAATATTTAAAATAATTTTTTACCGGGCTTTTATGAAAATGGAATGATTAGATTGACAAGAAATGGTGCGTGAAGCAGTCTAACTAAGGTTCTAGTTTTATACTTTTGGTGTTCGCTTTAGCAATTGACATAAGAAAAGGTGACGTATTTGAGATGAGACATAAATACTGTATTCTATTGTATGTTCAAAAATATTGACAACTCTATGGTATTTATGTCTCATCTCAAATACGTCACCTTTTCTTATGTCAATTACTAAAGTGAACACCAAAATTATAAAACTAGAATCCTAGTTAGACTGCTCCATGCACCATTTCTTTTCAATCTAATCATTCCATTTTCATAAGAGCCCCGTCAAAAATTACTTTAAATATTCTATGTATTAGTTTTGCATCATCGCATTGACTCAAGAAATGGGAGAGTTTTATTTTGAAATCGAGACTTTTGATTAACCAATAAAAGTCAAAATTTGCTTTAGTTTGATCAAACTCATATATACTTTATCCAACAAAATAAATATGTATAAAACATGTGTAAATTTTTTAAACAAAAAAATAAAAGAAGAAATAAGTAGTTAATAAAACTTTAGCTGTTAAATTTAAATAAATTATAAGGACTAAAGTAAAATTATTAGTATAAATTTAATAAATACCCCTCTAGACTTTATAATTCTAAAAGCGTATATATTGTTGTTATTAATAAACATTATTATCATTATATATTTAATTAATGTATATGCAATGAATTATAAATATCAAAATGAAAATAGAATATAACGATTATAAATGGTAGCCTATCAATATTAATGTCCAAAGCTCATTAATTATACGTCAAAGTCAAACTCATTATCAATACTTAAATGGCCTATTATTAACACTAGATAAGCCCGGTTACATTTCCGGGCCATGCTTGGCCTGGAAGAATCTCTCGGGCTGTGTACTAGACACGCGTGAGACAATTGTCTCTTAACTATCATTAACGGTTTAGATGTACTATTTGATATATGACAATGTGAGACACACGAGCAAGAATACTAGAGACAAGCAATTTATCGATAATAAGTGGATAATGAAAATTTTATGTAAAAACCAGCGCATGCACAGGTAGTGGTTAATAACTTATTTTACATAATTTTATAGAAATAACTTATTTTACCATCATGCACATGGTTAAAAACAAGTGATATTTTGACAAAAATTAACTGTAGTGTGCATAACTTGAATATATTACATGATCAATAGTCCGGTTTTTATTTGATTGGGCATACTAATACTTGAACAAAATTAAATACTTACATATTTTCCAAAATATAGGTTTTAATGCAAAATACTATACAATGTTTTTTTAAGCAAATATCTAATAAATATGCAAATATTTAAGGGGGCGTTTGGTTCGTAATATGTTTTAAAAAGAATTGTAATAAGTCAAAGGAATTGTAATTTGAATGAATGGTAATTGAAAGAGTTATAATGTGTTGTAATTGTAATGTGATGGATTGTAATTATTGTATTCTGTTACTCTGTTTAGTTAGATCTCAACGTAATGTAATTCAAAAAAAAAAAAAAAACTTTAAATAATAATAATAATAATAATAATAATAATAAGTACTAATAAAAAATAATTAATAGTAATAATAATAATAATAATAAGTATAATAAATAATATTAATAATAATAATAATAATTATTATTATAATAATAATAATAGTAAATAATATTAAGAATATTAATAAATAATAATACTATTAAAAATAAATAAATAAATAATAATAATAATATATTATTAAAAATAATAATTATTAACTATTATTATTTTAATATTTATATAATAATAATAATAAATAGTATCGATAATAATAATTATTATAAATAATAATAATAATATTTATTATTATTATTATTATAATAATATTAAAATAATATTAATAAATTATAATACTAATGAAAATAAATAAATAATTAATAATAATAATAATAATAATAATAATAATAATAATAATATAATATTTTTATTATTTTAATATTTATATAATAATAATAATAATAATAATAATAATAATAATAATAATAATAATAATAATAATATTATTATTATTATTATTATTATAAAATTTTAAAGTATGACGTAATTCAAAACTTTTCATCCAACTTCTTTTGTAATCTGAATTCCCTCATTTGATGTAATTGTAATGACTGAATTACAATCACAACGCAAACCAAACAACCACGTAATGTAATCTGCATTACAATTTCCTCGAATCTGTGAACCAAACAGCCTACGTAATGTAATCAAATTACAATTACATCCAATTACGTAAGATTACAACGAACCAAACACCCCCTAAGTATTTTTTAGTATATATGTAATTGCTTTTATTTTATTTTATTTATGAACATCTTTATTTAACTAGAATAGAGTGTCTGAATAACGGTTTTACGGACATATACAATTGATATGACCTATCTACTTATTTCATACCAATGTTATTTTTGGTCGTACCATCACAACTATACAAAATGCATGTTTAAAAACAATATTTTTGACATTATATTCTTGCTTTCTTCATTCTTTCTATTTAATCCCCCTAAAATCCATGATTGTGACTACATTCAATTTTGTAGTTAAGCTATCATCCTTTATTCAGAAAACCACAACTAAAGTTTATTCTAGAAAATAATGTTAATCCAAAGCCTAAAGTTTCGTGAAAAGTCATTCTTCTTATTATGTTAATTTAGGTTAAAGCAAAAGATAATCATTTAAGTACAAAAGTTATGGACCACCAAAAGCAAATTAAGAAAGCTCCGTACGGGGTAGAGGCCCAAGTTACTGTTGAATTGTTTTGGTTTCATTAGACCCGATATCATATCATTACGATAGGTGTCAAGTGGAAGTGCAGTGATGTATGCCGCTGATGGGGCATCCTAATAGACCGGTAGACTTGAACTTTAGTATGGCCTAACATCTTTAAGTTAAGAAATGTATTTTTAATTACATGATACTTGTTAATGGTTTTGAATAAAAGAAAATTACGAAAAGAGACTAGAACGAGGCCACTTTGTACACCTTGGACTAATTTTTAAGGCTTTTGGTCTTTGTAAAATCTTGTGAGGATGCCGCGGATCTAGGTAGCCCAGTCAGAAATGGTCTCGTAATCAAATTTTCACCAACTTGGACATCTAAAAGGTGTAACTGGACATCGTAAATTTCTACAAGGAGTAAACGGATTCTCATTTTCGAGCCAATGTCATCACGCCTCCTAAATCCGCGGCAGCCCTACAAGATCTTACGAGGACCAAAAGCCCATAGTAGAAAACGCCTTAAAAATTGTTCTAAAACGCAAAAAACGACCCATTCTTGTCCTTTGTCGTTATCTATTTTCAACTGACCTAAACTTATTAAGAATCTTGAAATTTATACTACTTGCTTAAAGATTTTTTTTTTTGAACGGCAAAGATTAGAGATTATATAAAACACCTGCCTAGCAAGAGACTAGGACAAGACACAGAAAGATTACAAAGCAGGACATAAAGTATTACAAGGGTTATTAAACCAATCTACCCAACTAAAATAATGCAAATTTTCTCTTGAGCGGATCCAAGTGAATGAAGAAAGCTTAATGTTGTTGAGAATAAGGTCTTTACTTGGCTTCTTGGACGCGAAGACTGTTTCATTTCTATGAGTCCAGAGGACCCAAAGAGTCGTTTGAACAACCACATCAAAGTACCTCATGTGCTTGTTATTAAGAGGGGCTCGGTCTGCCAATTCAATTGCGTCATTGAGGCTTGAAATGTTGAGGTTATGGATACCCCACCATTTAAGGACCGCTAACCATGTGTCCTTTGCAACGGTACACTCAACAAAAATATGCTTTTCGCACTCAAGATCATCATCACAAATGGGGCAGCGGACATAGTGTAAGTCTACACCTCTTTTATCAAGATTTAGCCGAGTTGGAAGCCTTCGGTTTTTTATGCGCCATGTAGAGATGTTGACTTTAGAGGGTAGATATTTGTTCCAACGAGATTGAGTTATGGTGGAAGGATGGTTAGCCGCATTCCTTTGACAGTGAAGGTTTTAGATTCGTTAAAAATGCAAACCCATTTATCAATTTCATTATTAAGGTGAAGATGTGAGACAAGCTCGGTAAGAATAGTGAGTTCTTCGTTCTCAGCAGGAGTGAATGGGTTTCTATTCCAACCCCATCGAAAGACAAGTCCATGAGGGAGTTGCATTGGCACTGGCCTGGTCTAAGAGGAGCTAAATGATTATCAAAAATTGTTTCAGCCAAAACAATAGGACCAGCTCCAGTAGCAGGAGCCCAGTTAGTGAAAGAAGTTGAGACAGGAGCGCGATCACATACAAGCGCTGAAGGGTTTGATTCCAAGCGCGATCACTACTTGCTTAAAAGATGCATTGGCTCCCTGAATTCTATAAGATTGAGTTCTCGATTCAAATTTGTGGATCTTTTCAACAAGTCTAAGTTTTATTGTTATACGGATGGTAACAAAATGCAAAGATCGCGTTTCATAATAAGCATATTTACATACAGAATGCAAACATCACGTTTGATTGATAGTATTACAAACGGTTATATGTAGACGTTACTATTAGATGATAGGTTTGAGTATTTATAGTGATTAGTGAACCTCATATTATGATTATTGCTAAAATACCTATATGCTATATACGTATAAAAATACTAATGGCACCTTAATCACAATCGGGCTTGAACCAACTAATCAAACCTATCATCTAACATTACTTCCTAGTCCTTGAACCTTTTGGTGTTGAAGAGTGGAAGATTAGGTAGTCGTTTAGAACCTCACTGACACTTTTTTATGAAATAAACGAACCAACCCAACGATGTATCACATCATTAGTCATCAATTATCTAACTTTGTTCCGAGATATTTATAAGAACCCCTATCATAAACATGCGCTGCCAAACAAAAGGGAAAACGGCGTCACAAGAGAAACATAAACCCAATAACATGGTTGTTATTTGGTTTCGCCTAACAAAACATACATAGTGCACATTTCGTGTTGCATATATTTCAGGCAACGACTACCCCAGATGTTACAGTGTGGTTCGCTAAGAAAGCCACCCTTTCATTTTCGAATACGCTTCTTGCAATAAATACATAACCAGTTGCTTAGGGGGTGCTCTTTTAACTCCATTGCTTATCTCAGGACATAACATGCAAACCAATTGGTGCATATTCTAATATTAAAAGAAATAATATAAATCTTTGAAAATTAACCAATCCCATTTGGGCAGGACTTCTAGGCTCACATCATTAACTAGGCTCACATCATTAACAGATCCTTAAACTATAATAAAATCCACACTAAAAACAGCAAGAAAAGCACATTCCATCACTATAAAGCAAGCACAAAAGCAAAATAAGATATATATGCACATAGGTGAGCAATGTTTTATGGATTAATCCTATATGCATTTCCATGCTCATGTCATGAGACCACCATCTCAAATTGTTTCAATTATGTTGCTCTACTAACTTTGTTATACTGACTTACCCCCCATGCAACAGGATTTACGGTATTTAAGTTAGTGACCACATGACAAAATTTTTAGGAACCAGTATGACGTGCTCATATCGACATACATATATAGCTTGAATCCATTTATTTTATCCCCGATCCCACCATCAACCTCCACCTATTTGGAGGGTTGGTGCGCAGGTGGGGAAAACAGCGAGAAAATACCTATTCGGGTCCATCAATCATGTAAATTCATTCCACTGCCAATATTATGCCTGTCCTATGTTGCTCTTACTCAAGAAAGCACCCAACATAAAAATCAATTCTATGACCATGACCACTAAAAGAAAAAACCATATATGAATCAAAAAACATAATAACATAATCTAACACATAACTAAAGTGAAAGCGAAAGCTAAATCTAGCCTAGCCTTAGACGCGTGGTCCTCCTGCATCCGCATAATAATAATAATAATATGACCCACAGATTAAAACCTTTAATCATGAAAACCATGCTTTGCTGTAAAGAAAGAGCAAAAGAAAACACCACTAAATGATCAATCACCACCCTAATACATACATTAGTGAAGCACTTAATCAAACCATTAAAGTAAAACACAAGATAACGATAAATCTACCAATAGATATATGCATATATGGATCAACTCTAAAGGAGATCTTCATAAGCATGTAATCTTTGCAGCGTAATTATATATAAAAAAAAGAGTGAATTAACAATCAATAAAGTTTATGACTATTATATGGCACAATGCTTCTGGCAACATCCCTTGGAAGAGAACCAAAAAAGTGGAATTATGTGTCCCATAACTTGTGAAACTTTATATTAAAATAAATATATAAAAACTAAAACAAAAATTAACCAATTCTAGGCTAACGCATATGAACCTATATGCCAAATATAATATTACGGGCAATATATATCACTACTAACCTAGTGATGGCTGATGGTTCTTTCCATATTGGCAATGTGTGGCCCAAGAATCTGCTAGATTTACCAGTCCTTACTATAAAAAGAAAGGTTACTGTAGGGACTGCAGCTTATAACTTTAGCCGCTAAAACCGCCTTTCAGCACAATATTCTATTGATAGAATCTGAAAAATTAACTGATAAGATCCTGCTGTGCTCTCATTATGTTTCTGCGCCGATATAAATCTTGGTTATTGATAGCATTCCTAAGCACTAGACTAGATTTATGACCAATAAATATTAATTCGTCAAGATACCCTTGATGGTGCTAACCTTAAGCAAGTCCTTAACCCACAAAGAAAAAAAAAATATGAACAGGAAATATGATATATGAACTTAACCGTAACTTGCCTAATCTGTAGTGATGGATCATCACGTGTCTCGAAAGAGGAAGTTAACATACCATGGTAGAAAGGATAAATATGTCAATAAACATCCAACAAGCCGGATAGAAGTCCCAAACTTTTAAGTTAAAGGTTTTAGCTTACAAGCCACCATCAGATTATGAGACGTATGTAACAACGTCATTTGGTAAAAAATGCGTCAACTATATATATCAACTTCAGGAATTCGATATAATCCCTTTAAGGGAGTAATATAGTGAAATGAGCTCTAGAAATCCATAACCATGCTTTCGTACTCTAATATATGTACTTCTAGAATGAGTAGCCTAGCTCTACAACAAGAGATGCAACCAAGTAAACACTGCTAAAATTATCTCGGTTATCTATAGGTACATTTGATACTGTTGACTGCATTATTTTAATCAAATTGTGTTACTAAGAAATTGGGAAATTATACTAACATGAAGCTTTACTGGATAATATTCAGGTCGACTGACTTCGCTTAACACATGAAAAATATAGGCATATGATTCTTAATAGTGATACTTTGGGGGCTGGACTCCACCAAGAGTTTTTTTTTTCATGTCAGATTTGGTAGGTGCCCTACCTTTGATTTAGAATTAGAGTTAGTGCCATTTTAGATATGTTTAATTTGGTTGCTTATTATGTTAACAGATGCTAATGGTGAATGTCCCAATCATGTCATTAGAAATGATAATTACTGATAATTTGTCTTAGTGACAAGTCATGGTTGTCCCTGACTAGGAAGAGCATACTCTCTCTCATTTAGCTTTTACCATCTCCTCCGAGAACCCATTCTACACGTGGAAAAACAAGAGGCGAATTTGCAGCATCATAGTAACAAACATCCGAAATATTCACATGCACAACATACATCTATTTCATAGAGAAGACAATTAACGAATCCTATAAAAGGCATCCTCAAGTCTTAACAAGCATCGTAAGATAAACGAAAAAATGTAGTAAAAAACAAATGAAGTACCAAATTCTATAAGAAAAGATCACAAAGCAACATACGTTTATGAAGTGTTAAAGTCAAAACTTGGCAACATACCAAATGCACATCACTTTACTAGTAGTGCACATTAGGATGACATTTTCTATAAATGAAATAATGCACTTGTAATCTCGCACGAGGCACTTAGTTGGTGGTACACATCTAAACTATATGTAGTGAGCATTTGCATCCTCTTATAAGAAAACAAGCTTAACTTACTAATGAGCAAACAAAATTACTCATCTTGCTGGAGGTGACTTCGCCATTCCTATCCATGTGAAAATCCCGACAGCAAGAATTACCCAGCCACAGATATCATACTTTAGATCACTGCTTTTATTCTTGGCAGATCCCTACGACACAGAATAATTACGCGTTAGGGAAACCTTTAATTTACCAGGCATAAACTCGAAATGCCTTCAATTGCATAAAGCAAATAGATGTCATTTATATACTAATCATTCTATACTTGAGGCCAAAATAAAAAAAGAAATATGCATAACCGTAGCACTTGAAGATGCAGCAGGTTCTCCACCCAATGTCTGTTGAGCTTGATCAAGTCCTCCCTGTGTGTAGACCTTCTTATGCAATGCACGTGCCTACAATATTATGTTTTAATGGAAAAATTTTAGCAAACTTTGTAAAGGACTCCATATAATTAGATTTTGCAATATAATTTTTGTATAGAATCCATTGCCATATCAGTGACCTGACATCTTGTGCATACATGCGCCTCTAACACAACTGCATCAGACACTATGACTAAGTAACTTGCCGTACTCTTCATCATGTACAAGACAAGTGTCCAACATTTCTCGGTCATGCCAAAAAAACTCAAATTTTCCCTACTCCCAGATACTTACTGTGTTACTGGTTACTGGGCACTTATCCGCTTCAATTTTTTTTGTTATTCTTTTGATATAGAACTCTTAAAGTACCATTCAAACACACAATCTAGCTAGTCTACAGGTATAGTATAAGTTAATGGGACAGAATAAAACATATAAAAAATTAAAATTGTCATTTCCAGAATTTAAAAACAGAATACACGAGAGAGGCCACAGAGCCAAGCGATTCAAATAATTTCTCTCGAAAATGACTTACCTTAATTAAGTAACTAACTTCGGTAAACTATCGCACTAGTTTCATAGACTTGAGAATGAAATACCTATTTTGCACTCTTAGCATATAAACTGAATTTGTGAGAATGTAAGCAATGTATAATTCTTTGCGGCCTAGCTCTCACAGTCTCACACATTTGATACTCTACATCCCTCTCAACATCTTTTAATTTCGGGTTTCGTATGTTTGAAAAAGCTTAACCAACACATTCTAATATATTAATGTTAGACTTTTTAACCAACTTCGCTAATGAATCCACATATTATGACCCACGGAAACTAAATCCAACTTTTACATGTTGATCTTCCTTATTCTACTTTTGCATCGGACGATGAATTATAAATATAACTCACTTTAACATACACATTGAGAAATATACCTCAGCATTGCCAGCCAAAGATTCGAGATAACGTTCTGTCTCTGGACTCTGAAACAATATATTTCATCACAAACATTCACAACATAGAACTGATTAGTATGCGAAAATAACATTCAAATTTTGAGACTTATATGCACGAGCAAGGAATTATACCTCATCTACAGCCTTTTGAAAACATTGGAACGCCTCATCAAACAGAATCGTAGCTTCATCATGGTCAGTGGTTAAAAATGCAAGTGCACTCTGGACAGTTCCTAAGCAGAAAAGGGCCTCATGCTTTGCAGGGTTGATAGTCAGTGCCTCTTCTAGTTTTGATACAGCCTCTACATTTTGTTTAACCATTGTGAACATAAGCGGAAATAAAATGATATCTTTTAGCAAAAGCTGCATTGTTTTGACATGGTACGGGGATTAAATAAGCATTAAAAATACCTCTAAGGTTGTTCTTTGATTCGTCAATACTTCCAAATTGGGATAATTGCAGCAGTACTGCACCCCATTTTGTTAAATTCTGCAATGACATAACAATGTAATTACTTGTCTCTAAGGTCCCAATGTTTGATATATTTTTAATAAAAAAACGGCTAATTAGTATGGAAAATCAGTTGATTTAGAGTATTTCATGACTCCATTGATTGAGAGCTATTATCCTGTTAAATTCACGATTTCTACTTTCATGCCATACATCTCTCCGCCCTCGCTATAAAGAGAACAAAAACTCCCTTGATGTCCCAATGAACATGAGGTGCACCTTGATCTTTAAGGTCAAAGGTAAAGTTGTTCAAATGGAATTTCGATACAAATTTTGTAATCTGTTAAGGGGGTGTTTGCTTAGGGTTATTTTTGGGCTTATGAGCTTACCTGACTCGGCTTATTATTCATAAGCCATTTTTTTCAAGCCTCTTTGTATTTTTGACTTAGGGACTTGAAGATCGGAAAAAGCTAAACGAGCCAGGAAAAATGGTCTTATATATAAGACAAGCGAAACCAAATAATTTCATAAGCCCAAAACTAAGCTTAAACAAACACCCCCTAAATGATCCGTTTCCCTTCGTTTTATATGTAACTGATTTAATATTTAGTGAAACAACCCTTGTTGTTATGTATTGGTTTTGAATCAATGCTATGTGCTTCTTGACTTCCATTGACTATCATAAGTAGATACATCATGGATGCATAACAACAAATCACATTATCAATACAAACAATAACTCGGGTGCTTAGTGGCAAAAAGCTTGTAACTGACATTGTTAAAATGTGAGAGTGAGGTTTCAAGCCATTTTAGGTGCAACAAACCCTAAAGTGGCCATGTCAAATCTGATATTTCCTGGTTTGAGTATGTGTGACGTTGAGTTCAACCACTATGAATTAGGACCAAAAGGTTGAAAAAAATGATTACCCTAGAAAAAAAAAATATCCATATAGACACTTACATCAACATCGGTAGAGTTTTTGAGGTATTCTTCTTGAATGGTCTTACAAAATTGTTCGAGCATAAGTTTCTCTAATTCTTTTTGAGGATCCATTATTTCTTTTTTCTCGGATTTTTATTAGTGCATAGTTTATGACATTATTATGTCTTTTTGTTTATAAATAACTGTAAATGGAGATTTCTTAATTCAAAAGTTTCTTTTAGATATCTTTACCTAAAACATTTATAGAAACTATATAAATAATAACCTTACAATTAAATTTATAAAACTATATTCAAGATAAGATTATTTTTCTAATGTTTTGGAATTAAATGTAACTTATATTTTCCGGTCAGAATATAACGTTATTTTACATTTGATTATTAAAATTATATAATTTTAACACCTCTTTAACTTGTTTAACTTGTTTTGAGTGCCTATTTATTTTCTGTCGGTCTATATGGATTGATTACAAGTAGAAATATGGTTAGGGCTCTTATGTGTCTTGAACTTATATTAAATGCGGTTAATCTCAATTTGGTTACATTTTCTGATTTTTTTTTATAGTCGTCAATTAAAAGAAAATGGAATGGGACAGCCATTCGAAAATGAGAAAAGAAAATAAGGGTGTCAAGACATCTATATGACCAAGATGGCCATTAACGAATTGGATTCGAACCAATATCAAGCGACTTTCCTTTTTTTTTTTTTAAAGTTTTTATTTTACTTAAACACATGTTTTAATAGTTTTTTTTACATTTGATTATTGAAGTTATATAATTTTAACACCTCTTTAACTTGTTTTGAGTGCCTATTTATTTTCTGTCAGTCTATATGGATTGATTACAAGTAGAAATATGGTTAGGGCTCTTATATGTCTTAAACTTATATTAAATGCGGTTAATCTCGATTTTGTAACATTTTCTAATTTTTTTGATAGTCGTAATTAAAAGAAAATGGAATGGGACAGTCATTCGAAAATGAGAAAAGAAAATAAGGGTGTGAAAACATCGACTTTCCTTTTTTTTTTTTTAAGTTTTTTATTTTACTTAAACACATGTTTTTATAGTTTTTTTTTACAATTATCTTTATCCGAGTCAGTTTTAAACCAACTGGTTGTCCAATTTTGACTTTTATCGGCAAATCAGATGATTCAGTTTTGCCTCATGACAAAAATAACCTCTAAATATTTGCCTCATGTTTTTATATTTTTTTTGTTACAATTATCTTTATCCGAGTCAATTTTAAACCACTGGCTGTCCAATTTTGACTTTTATCGGTAAATCAGATGATTCAATTTTGCCTCATGACAAAAATAACCTCTAATATTTGCCAAATTTGTTTTATTTCAAAAAAGAATTTCAATCATGTGTTTTTATTATATAAAAGATGTATCTGCTAGGGTTTTATGAAGAAAAGAGGTTGTCCCAAGTGCAAGGCAGCTAGAGAGACTGGTATAAATTATGGGATGTTTGGTAAGAGAAAATTTCAATATAGAACTCATATTTGTCATAGAACCAATCAACCAATCATAGGCACTCATTTCTTTTATTAAAATATATTCACCCTTTTTTTAAAAATTAAATATCTCACAAACCGTTAATCGTTACGCCAAAAAAATCATACCAACTCGACGAGAATTAAATTATCTTTCTATAGATATGCATTGTTATATACTTTCGACCGATTTTTTTTTTAAAATTTCGTCCAGAAGAATCACATGTGATTTTTCTGGGCGAAATTTAAAAAAAAAACTTCGTCGAAAGTATATAACAATGCATATCTATAGAAAGATAATTTAATTCTCGTCATGATGGTGTATTTTTTGTAGCTTGAAGATTTATCGTTTGCAAGATATGTTGTTTTAAAAAAAAAAAACGGAAAATGATTTAGATAAAAAATGGATGGCTATGATTGGTCCATTGGTTGTATGACAAATATAGGTTCTATATGGATCTCAACTCTGTTTGGTAATCTTTTAAAATGTTCTTTTTTTGAATGGATAAAAATACAAGAGATGTTTAACGAATGTATAAAATTTGCAAATATGATTTTTTAAACTGAAACCGACTAGTATGTTAGATTTCCAATATATATCGCACATTATCAAAATACATTAGAAAATCGCTATTTTGCGATTTAATACCTTACTTCCGAAATTTGCGATTGAACACCCTACTTTACGAGTTTATGCCGTTTAGCCCACATAGAATCTATTCTAACTCTATCAGAACTCCCACCAAATCCTTTGCATATACACAAAAGACCTTTTTCGACCAACGCTCATACCTTGCAAGATTTTATGTCAATAACAGATTTTGCAAGATTTTATTCATGGCTTGCGAGTTTTGAGAATTTAATGCAATTTTTGTATGAGGTATAAAAATGGTAAAGTAGGCAAAAATATTGCATGTCTACAAAAGAAATTATTGCTTTGGTAAGATCTATCTTTTTTGGTTATATATTTTGCGAAATGAGGTGATCAAAACACCTAATAATATGTCTAGAACTTGTCTAACAAGATTCTATTAGTTGTAATTGATGGACCAGATCAACCAAATCTTCATAGATCAATAAAATACAGTAATAGATTTAAATATATAGTCACAGTTTTAGATATTCAAATCATAACGTTTTTTTTCCCTTCAAAATTAGGTATACTTTTCATTTTCTATTTATATAAATATGGTTTTTTGATGCATCAATTAGCAAATCTAAATAGTATTATTTGAATCTTGTTACATTTGGTTGTTTTGTTGTGCATAGTAGAAATTAGAGAGCCGTTGTATAAAAAAAATCGGATCCATGCAATAGCCGGCTTCTATTGAAGCGGGAACAATGGCTACATATAGTAAAACAAATTTTGGGAAAGGTGGTGTATAATATGGCATTGGGATACTTATAGACGATGAAAAAACTGAAATATGATCCGAATTGACCCGGTTTCACATAGATGGGTTGAAGTTGGCCCCTCTACTTTCACATCACACACCCACAACTATTAAAAAAGTAGTGTAAAAAAGCAACCGAAATATTCACATACACAACATATATAGCAATTTTCCAGAATAAGACGATAAACAAATCTAGTAAAAGCATCCTAAAGTCCAACCAGCAACGCAACATACAAGAATAAAGTACTAAAAAACAAATGAAGTACGAAATTGTAGAAGAAATTTCATAAAACAAAGACACGTTAATGAAGAGTTAAATTCAAAATCTGGCTACATACCAGATGAACATCAATATACTAGGAGTGCACATTAGGATGACATTTTCGATAAATGAAATAATACACTCATAAGCTCACACAAGGCGCTTAGTTTGGGGTACACGTATAAACCATTAACCATATGTAACGAACATTTGCATCCTCTTCTAAGAAAACGAGCTTAACATACTAATGAGAAAACAAAATACTCATCTTGCTGGAGGTGGAGGCACCTGAGACTTGGCCATTCCTATCCATGTGAAAATTCCGACAGCAAGAATTACCCAGCCACAAAAAGCATACTTTAGATCACTGCTCTTGTTCTTGGCAGAGCCCTACAACACATAATAATCAAGCATGCATAAACCCAAAATCCCTTTAACTGCATAATGCTAAAAGCCAGTTTACTGCAAACATGCGGATCTCATATATATACTACAGTACATATTTCTTTACTTGAAGACGCATAACCAAAATAAAAAGAAATAGGCCTAACTGTAGCACTTGAAGATGCAGCAGGTCCTCCACCCAATGTCTGTTGAGCTTGACCAAGTCCTCCCTGTGAGTGGATCTCCTTGTGCAACGCAGGTGCCTACAATATTGGATATTATTGGAAAAAAATAGCAAAATTCGGATAGTACTCCTTATAATTATATTACAATATGATTTTTGTATAGAGTCCATTTGCCATATCAGCGACCTGCCATTGCATTTGTGTTGACATACACCTCTAACCAGACTCTATCAGACATTATTACCAAATAATGTGTCCTACACCTCATCACGAAAAAGATGAGTGTCCAACATTTCTCAGTCACACCCCAAAATAACTACAAAATCTTTCGTATTCCAAGATACTCAATGGTTACTGGGCATTTATCCGCTTAAAATATTTTTTTATTCTTTTGGTATCGAACTCTTAAAGTACAAATCTAGCAATATATATGCTTTTTGAAGTGGTGAGCTGTGAAGAATGAGCATTTTGGTTTTTAGGAATGATCATTTTTTCAATGGTTCTTTAAGAAGTTGTGAGCGGTGAGCTGTGGCTGCTACTCACTACTACTTTTAACAAACACACCCATAATCTAGAGCAATTAAGAAAAAACAAGTGATAAAAATAAATAGATACCATGGCACTGGATGCCAAAAGATTTAGAGAAAAATAAAGCTGAACACAGAGGCGGAGCCACATATATGGGTGGGGGCAACAAAGTTCTTGCGGACATGCAAACCGTGTAGAAAAATAGTCATGTTCTTAGAAAAGAGGCACAGTGCCCTCAAGAAAATTGTGTGTGTGCCCTCGACATTCTCTCTGGCTATCATTACCAATAATGAGGAGTGTTCCAATATTTTTTCTAGTGTTTTTTCGTCGGAAAAAATGGATATCTTGAATGGAGATGATGGTTTGACTAGGGAAATGAGAAAGTTGATTGGGAAGTGAGAAAACTGAGTGGGTGACTTGGATAAATGGGATATTTAAAATTAGTGGCTAGTACAAAAAGTATCCGATTAAAATAATATACACTATTTATACGAGTAACATAATTGATATTGTCATACATTATCTCTTTTGTAATTATTTTGCCTAGATAACATAAATTAGCATAATGCTAAATACATAGAAGAATACCTATACTTATTCACATTCTTTAAGTTCTGGTATATGTATACTTTGTTCACGTTTAAATATTTGTATGATATTGTTAACATCATAAGTTGTTCTAATATGTAATTTTTAGCATCATAGATTTCGTCAATTTCTCTAATCTTATGGTTTCGATAAATAATCACATTCCTTTGAATTAGTTTAACAAGCGGCTTGATACAATTTTCATGAAATTTTATTTGTTTAGTCTCTCATAATAAATGTTAACTGCGTCAAGTAGACGCTTATATCGTCATTAAGTAAACCCGACCCGATTCGTACGAAAACAATTTGTTTTTTCCGATGCCCCCTTTAATCATATTTTCTGGCTCCGCCACTGGCTGAACATATGAAGTTTTACTAAGACACACGACCTAGAGCGACTTATAAGAAACTACAACAAGAAATAAACGACAAAGTGAGAAGTGTATATACCTTAGCACAGGCAGCCAAAGACTTGAGATAATGTTCGGTTTCTGGAGACTGAAACAAGACATTTCATCACAAATATTCACAACTTAGAACTGATTATTATGCTGGGATAATATTCAAGTTTTGAGCCTTATATGCACAAGCAAAGGAATCATACCTCGTCTACAGCCTTTTGAAAACATTGGAATGCCTCGTCAAGCAGAATCTTAGCTTCATCATGGTCACTAGTTAAAAACGCACATGCACTGTGGGCATTCCCTAAGCACCATAGAGCGTCATGCTTTGCAGGGTTGATAGTCAATACTTCTTCTAGTTTTGACACGGCCTCTCACTACTAGAGATTGTGAAATAGAGCCCCTTTAATAGAGCCCGGTTTTAGTGAAAAACGGGCTCTAAAAGGATTCCGTATTTCGAAAAAGGGTATAAAGCCATGTTTTATTTTACAAAACCGGGCTCTATGTTGAAAAACAAAAGAGCCGTGTTATCTTCAACAAAACCGGGCTCTATTCCTAAAATAGAGCCACGTTTTCTTCTATAAAACCGGGCTTTATCTAAAAGAACATTAGAGCCCTGTTTTCTATCACAAAACCGGGCTTTATCGATTGTGTTTAAAGAGTGTAACATAGGCGGTTCTTCAAACTAAAACCAAAAAACTTAAAAACTTTTGGGCTCCTTATTTCCCCCTCACTTTCACAAAACCTAACCCTCTAACCTCATTTCATTCAAAACTAAACACAGCCACATCCAAACTAATACTGTACAAAAAATCCATTCACCTAACAACACAAATCTGTGTTTCTTTCAAAGTTACAAACCACAATCAATTACAGTATCTCATAGTCATCTCACCTACCACTTTGTATCTTCAATTTTAACCAAAATCTAAAACACAACTTTCAGCCACGAAAATTTAATCACCAAGAAAGTCACACACTAAAATATATCTTGTTCTTGTGATATCAGCCTTTAAAGAACGAAATACCAGCGTAAATTTCGAAGGTACTAAACTGATACAATTGATGTTGTTGTTCAATTAATCTTTTTAATACATCTCAATAATGTTGTTGTTAAGTTTGATTCTGGAATAAGTATTGTTAAGTTTGTTTATATGTTTTTTGTATTGTTAGGTAATAAAGTCTTGATCTTGGATTGAAATTAGTTGTTTTTTAAGCTCTGAATGGGATTTAAAATTGTATGGCACTAAACAAATCTTTATTTTCAATATAAAGACAATATAATCAGTTGTAAAAGGGTGTTTTGGTTGGGCTATTTGCTGTCGTAAATTGGGCGTTTGGTCAAATTTTTTGCTCTTACAAATAGGGTATTTGAACCTGCTGTTTGCTGTAAAAAATAGGGGTTTCAGGACTTGGTGTCTGATGTCGTAAATGGGGTGTTTGGTTGTGGTGTTTTCTGTGGTAAATGGGGTGTTTATGCTTGTGCTTTTGTCATACATGTAACGATGTATATTGTGATTGAACTACTGATGTCTTCAATGTATACAAGTTTTTATTATGAGGTTCTACAAATTCAGAAGGCATCGAAGGTGCGGTTATACTCTCTTTTTTTTAATTTGAGGAAACATTCGTGTATTATGCTGTATTGTTTAAAGCTGAAGACGCTGCCACGCCTTCTGGAATGTGCGTGTGTGTGCGTTAGTTCTGAAAGCTTTTAGCCTAGAGAAAAAACTGCTGCTAGATATTGAAGATTTGCTGATTTTTCTTTGTTTCTGTTTTTTTTACCTGTGCGTGCAATTGTATTTGCCTACCCATAATGGTAGGGATGAGCACGGTACCATTTTAGTACCGAATCGGCACCGTTTCCATAGTACCGGATTTTTTCCTGACCAAAATATGCAATCCCGCTCCGGAACCGTGGGGTATACCGCTACCGGTATCCGTTCCGGTACCGGGTTCGGATAAACCGGTACAAAATCAGGATGGGTACCATTTTTAGAATGCACTAACACAAAGTTCGATGTTTTTTTTGTTTGCTTAAAATGCTTAGTTACGAGTAGTTTTATATGAACGGTTTATTAAGTTGAAGTGATCATAACAATAGTATAAGCTTTTTTGCAATCAATGTATTTGGCAATTTATTGAGTTTCAATATCATACAGATCTTGTAGAGACAACACAGTAGGCATAGAAGTTCAAGGATTAGGGTATGTATAGCAAAATGTTGGCAGATTGTTGGCTTGAAGTGTACACCAATGTTCTTCCCAAGAACACAGTTAATTATATCGGCACGACAATTGGTTTTGGTTAAGTTTCTTTTATGCTCGTTTCAAGTTTATTATTTCTTCAGGTTCTTCAAATGTATATAGTGAAGGGTTACTTTGTTGATTGTTCAATAAAAGAGCTGGTGAAAGTTTCCAAGCTATATAAATTTATAGAATGACCCCTAACCAAACCTACTGTTACCCAGTTTGATCAAAATTATACCCTATGATATAACGCAAATTCTGTTTAAGCATGATGTCTAAATAAAACATAGGACCATGTCATCATTTCTGTTTTCTTTTTAATAATTTTATGGTTGCACTGTCTTTTTAGATTACGGGATTAATTAGGAGAAAAAAAGCTTTTGTATTTCGGTACCGAAACTGGGATTTCCCGCATTGGTACCATACTGAATTTTATTGGTACCGGATTTTTTTTGAGCTATTTTCGTAGTACCAGTACCGTACCGAGTAAAGAGAACCGGTACCGGTATGGTTCCAATACCGTACCGTTTTAACGGTACCCGTGCTCATCCCTACATAATGGTATATTGTAACATGAAACAACTTGTCGTTCTCATGTTCCCGGGACAATGAGTGTTGCTCAAACCGGATACACAAGGTTGCGAGTGTTACTTAAACCGGATACCCAAGGATGTTTGATGTTCTGGTTCAAGGTGAGTAGGAGTAACGTTGTGCGTTATCATGTTGTTTTTAATATACGTTTCATTAAATGACTGTTTGGGTAAGCTTATTTTTGGAGTAACTTACCAGGTTTTTTTTGTTGATGTCAGGTTGTTAAATCAACCTCATGTGATGCAACAGTTGAACCTAAGTGCTTGACACACAAAGTCAAACAGCGGCTATTCGTATGATCCTTGATTTAGTTGTATGCTCGATCATCTCACATTCCTAACTAGATTTATAACGATTGAATGGCCTCACTGATTTAGTTGGTGCATTTTGATCTATGAGCAGCAGGTGACGTTGGATCTTTGCTACGCAGCTGGCCAAATAAGCTAGCTGCAATTGTCATTGGAAGTTCTTATTATGCTTGCAGAGTTGCAGGCATGGGGGTTGTATCCTGTTTGTTCATTTTAGATGCCCTTTTTTTTGGTAAATGCTATATACTTATAATGCTTGTATAGTTTTGCTATGTTAATTTTAATTTATACCATATCTCCCTACCAATGATAATTTGAAATGATGGACACATGACAGGAAGACCGGGGTAAAAGCTGCTGCAAGGACTCATGACTAAAATGCGTTTGAAGTCGACATGTTCTTGAGCAAGGAGAAGTGAAGTTACTGGTAACCACTAGAGTTCTTAGCTCACGAGTTCCAATTCTAGAATCATTTTTTGGTTATTGTACTCATATGTATCAACAGAAAGTTTGTTGTAAACTTGTAATCTCCATACTTCTTGATTTGCATCTATACAATGTTCAGCTCATTAAAAGATTTGAGGGTCTGAATTATGTAATAAAAAGATTTTTTTTATAATTTTAATTCACATAGAGCCATGTTTTTGATTGACAACCGGGCTCTATAACTGAGAATAGAGCCCGTTTTTTAAACCGGGCTCTATTTGCTTGTCGAATAGAGTCCCCTCCCCTTTGTGCCCGTATGAAAAACCGGGCTTTATGACCATTTCCGACCGGGCTCTATGCCCTTTTTTGTAGTAGTGTCTACAGTTTGTTTAAATATTTTCAGCCAAACATTAAAGTTTTTAACAAATTGTTTTGAAGTAAAATAAAGATATAGAAAACGATGTCTTCTAGCAGAAACTGCATCATTTTGACAAAGGTACGAGAATTAGAAAAGCATAAGCAAACTGTAACAATACCTCTAATCATGTTCTTTGTCTCATTAATGTCTCCGCTATATTTGGATAATTCCAGCAGTGCTGCACTCCATCTTGTTAAATTCTGTAAAGACATAATACTGTAACTTCTAAAGTCCCCCAATGATGTTACTTTTTTGAAAAACAAGAAAATGTGAAATCATCACTTGTAGGTTACTCTTTAGATGTGACTACTTATGATAAATCATTTCACGACTTCATTGATAAAGAGCTCTTATCTTGTTAAATTCATGCATCTCTCCGCCCTCGCTAAAAAGAGAAAAAAAACCTCCTTGATGTCCCAATGAACATGAGGTGCACCTTGATCTTTAAGATCAAAGGTAGTGTTGTTCAAATGGAATTTAACTACAAATTTCTGTAATTCGTTATAAATCGATGCTACGTGTATCCATTAGCCTTAAGAGTGTTTTTTTAAGATTTTTTTGGCTTATAAGCTTATTTGGTTGGGCTAATTATTCATATGCTCTTTTTATTAGCTATATTATGATTTATGAGCATGTACTGACTTGGAATATAAGTTCAATAAGCCGAGAAAAAGTAGGCTTAAGATAAAACTCAAAAATAATTTAAAACGCCCCTTAAATGATTAGCTTTATATGTAGCTCTATAATTTTTTAGTGACACAACCAATCTAATTATATAAACCGTTATGAATCACTGATATGTGCTTCTTGAGTTCCATTGACTGTCTTACATGTAAATGATATACTTGTTGGTAAAACTCGGTGGTGACGATTAGCAGATAACCTCAGGGCCACCGTTTGTAAATAGGCCTCCGATTTAGTATGTCTATTAGTATTTATACATGTATAACTTAAATATTTATAGCTCTTTTTAAATATTCTGTGAGGAGGCCTCCGATTTAGAATATCTCCATTAATATTTATACATGTCTAAGTATATTATGTTTTGAATTTTTCATAATAGTTAAGATCTTCGTGATTTAAGGGGCCTCATTCGTAGTTTCGACGGGCCACCTAAATCAATAGGACGGCCCTGGTAAAATTATCTATATATATGTGCACAATTCGTATGAATTAATACAAACAATTTCTCATGGGTGGCGCAGTGGCAAAAAGTTCAACCTCATGTGTTAGTCGGCCAAAGGGTCAGAAACCATGATTTGCTTGAAAAAAAATCCGTAAAGATAGAGATACTTACATCAACATCGGTAGGGTTTTTAAGATGATTTTCTTCACTGGTCTTACGAAGATCTTCGAGCATACGCTTCTCTACTTCTTCTTGAAGAATATCCATTATTGTTTTTGTCTGATTTTGATTAGTGCATGGTTTATGATATTATTATGTATTTTCGTTTATAAATAACTTTAAATAGAGATTTATTGATTCGTAAGTTTCTTTTTAGATATCTTTACCTAAAAAGTTAATAAAAATTAAAAATAATTAATAAAAAAACTTACACTTGATCTATAAAACTAAGACTAGAATGTTTTCTAAACTTTTGGATTTGAATGTAAATTATAAACATTTATCAGAACCAATGACTCATTAGTCAATGGTTGGAGCACTTGTGCTTGAGTCAATTGACCCAGGTTCAAGTCACATCATTGGCATTTGTTTCATATAGGTACTCACCTCCGTAAAACCTATGGGCACACTGGAGAGACTTTGTGGAATAAGAGCTCAGTGGTCCGAGTCTTGGCTCGTGCTCACTATAGTTGGTGCCCCACTAAGCCAGGAGAGTTTCCGAAGCTATTCCTTGTGGGGTGGACAATGGCTGGTGCCAAAAGGTACCCGGGGTCAGGGTGTTCCCGCCAATCTATACTTTTATGTGGAATATACATTTATCAGAATATAACATTATTTTACGTTTGACTCGTAAAGTTTTATTAATTGCCATTATTTTCTTAGTGTCCTGTTTTTCAACTAGCTTAATAATTACTCAGGCGTACGCCCAGACTATCATAAGAGATAAATGTTTTAACATAAATCTTTTTCTTTTTGTAAGGATTTTTGTGTCCTGTTTTTCAACTAGCTTAATTACTCGGGCGTACGCCAAGAATGTGAAAATGCAAAGTGTTATAATACGTACTAGTGTGTTCTTGAGAAAAATTTAAACTTTGTTAGTGATAATTAGAATTCCATGTAAGCTGCATAAGATGTCCACATCATCTACAAACTCACAAGTGATGTTGACATACCTGGTTCTTTAAAGAGAAGAATAGTTGGAATGCCTGTGCTGAGAATGCTTGCTATGTGGAGACCTTGACACTTGTCTGAAAATGAAACAATCCCACATGCTAACAATGTGAGTTCAAATAAACATTGGGAAGACACCAAACACTTTCTATCTAATATGATCAAATGCCTTGTTAGCTTAACATATATCATAATGCACATCTTACACTCTCCAAAAGAAAAAGCAAATTAAAAATGCTGAGTTTGGAAGTTGGCCATCGAAATTCTTATCCTATGAAAAAAATGTGGCCTTTATGTCTTCATATACAAAACTTGATGTATACACATATAGACATTATAGAGGTCCTATACATAATAGGTTAATGATTCTGCTCACACAAGTAACATTACCTTTTTCACAAATATATGTATATAATCGTTGTAGTTTGTGACTATAGGAACATACTAGAGCAAAACATTACTGTAAAGGCAATGTCTAACGATTATTCGTACTAAGTGTTCACATCTACCTGCAAGAGTCGTCTAAATAATGCCAGGATGCTTAAGACATGGCATATCAAGTAGGAACAGGCTATTTGAGATGAGGATAAATATCTAGCCTCCATTATAGGTTAGAATTTATTTGTTCATATATCAAGTACATAAATCTAATGATGAGCAAGATTAACAACATATAAACAAAAACAGTTAGATTTACCCTCCACATGCCTACGGAATGTGATATAAATCTTATCGTAAATATGTAAACAAGCTAAATTTATTAACAATATTTAGTAATAAATATGTTAACAATATAGAGAAAGAAATCAGCGAAATCAAATACCTTCTCGACGTGACAGACGATGGTGATCTATCACGTCTTTTAGAACGCACCTCATCTGCCTTCATGCGTTCCTTGTCCATACCAGTCTCCACCTCCCTATTGTAGTCTTTAATAGAGGACCTCCTTTTATAATCATTCTTATTATCTGATAAAGAATCCTCGGTATTAAGACCATCCTTAACTGGCAGTTCATGCTTACCAGCATCCGTGTCTCTTACACTCTGCTTTGACTTTAAGACATCATAGTTATCTGGTTTGAATTTCTCAACACTGGAATTATCATTATAATCATATGTAGCTCCATTTGAACCCACATCCCTTTCATCTTTTACAGACTTCGTATCAGGCACTTTACCATCATCTACATGTGAACTTCCATACACTGTCAGGTGTACTGTAGGCCTGCTACTAGCGGAATATGGAATCGATGAATTTTAAACTTCTTTATCCTCATCGTTGTAATGTACGCAATTCCAGCTTATATATCTAGATCATCTAACGGAAGCAAGATATTTATAAGAAACTAGGAACTAACGTTCATGGACGGACCCACTTGTATGCCGGGTGTGGCACGGGCTACACCTAATTTTAGGTCATGAAGTGCAAAAGGATTTCAAAACTGCCGTTTTGTGGTATGTGCAACCCCCAAAATTCATCTTGCTACTTTTATTTCTTACGATATAATTTTAGTTAGTCCAACATTTCTTTTGTGCAACACCCTCTTGAAAATCCTGGGTCTGTCCTGCTAACGTTATTAGACGTTTGGTTGTTTTAACAACTAAGGAGAATTTTAAATACTACTGTAAATACATAAGGTTTAAATTGCCAATGAGTAAAAGTATTAAGATTAAAGTGTAAAAAAGATGAGGTTTATATAAATTAGGGTATAATGAATCATTCCACCGGGTTGTTCCTTCTTTACGATACGATCGGCTAAGGAGAAAAAAGATATTAATGTAGTCGTAATACTAGGGTTTATAATTCATCGTATCAAGAGGCTTCAAAGTTCAAGACTAATATTATATTAGCACACTCGTAGAAAGATTGAAGATCAATAAAAGGTAAATAGTTCTTGAACTTAGCCTACAAGATTCTCTTCCCTAAGTATACATATAGACACTGTTAATTAGTTAATGGGTTTGTAAGGGGTTGTACATCGAGTAATGGTATATTTTTTTGGGTTTGCTTGGTTCTAGTTAGAGATGTAACTTGATCGTTTAGAATGAGATAGTGGGACGGTGATGATTTGTTTTAGTGTTTTACTGATAAATTGTTAAGCACACACGCATAGCTTAACATTAGTTAGTACTAGCATGGGTATAATATATGGAATTAATTTGTACAAGTTTATGTAATTGACATGCGAAAAAATTATATTTTATTACATCTGTTTGCTCATCTAATGCTAGTAATATGATAAGTATGTGTTAAACATTGAAAACCTCGTGGGTATAATGTATTATTCAACCACAATATATAGATATTACATGAAACATAAACGAAACCTTGATGGACCATAAGCCCACAACCGGGCTTGGGCCAACTAACGTAATCTATCACTTAATACTCCCCCGCAATTGGAGCGGGAAGTCCTCAACCGATCCAGCTGAAGTTTAATATTGCAAAAGGCGTTAAAAATTGACAGCTTCCTAATCCCTTTGAGAAACTTGATATGGTGATTGTTGTTGTAATCTTGTGTATGCTAAGTAGTGCAGTGAGATGGACTTCGTCTTTTTTTCTTTTTCTTTTTTTTTTTTTTCTTGAAAGAAATAAGATGACAACGGAAAGTAGATAAAAACAATAATAGGGCATGAACAGGAGAGAAAGAAAACACAAGCGAGATTTGTTTTTTTTAATTGTGCCACAAAGTAAATAAAATACAAGAAGATGCAAAAAAAAATTGTTTTACGTTGATGATGACGGAAGCAATTTAAGTGCCAAACCTTAAGAAAAGAAAATAAGCATGTGACTTTATGGGACAAACATTTTGCTAAACATTAGTTGCATGAAAAAAAAAAGATAGGAAAAAAACTAAATGATAATAAACGGACTGATAGAAAGAAACATCATAGGGGAAAAGAAGATGATTTAATGATATTGCCTGTGACGGCTTTGTGACGGCATGACAAAATGAAATTAGGTCTTGAAGAGAGAGGATAGAGATTGGGGAAGCTTTGACGGGGTAGTATAGAAGCAGCGGCTCATGGTGGCCGACTAGATCTAGGATTAAACCCGCTCTGATACCATGTTAATAAGTGTTGTGATAAGAATGAATATTAGGATCCTTCCGAATCATCGACGAGTAGCCGATGACCGGAGGATAGAAAATTTTGTAGGTGGATCTTACCTAAAGCTCGGATACCATGTAAGATAATAATATAGTTTTATTGATTGAAATGTATTACATATAATATAGCATATGTATTTATACTAAATACATAGATTTGATAATAAGCTACCAAACTCTAAACCTAATGGACCTAAACCACTATTGGGTTTGAGCCAACTAACCTATCTAACAGTATGTTATTATTATCTTATGGCTCAAATCGTTAATGAAGGAGTTTTTGTGTGATCATCTTTAAAATCTTATATTACCGATATTGAATCACTAATATTGACAAGAATTTTGGGTGGAGTTAGGCAGTTAGTCATATCGCGTATTTGTTGCTTATGATCATTAGATACTCGGTTGTGACATTATTTCCATATTAATTGATATTGATTAGGTGGTCGACGGTTCCTCTAGAACTAGATTGGTATTCTCAACTGGTTGAGGTGACTACAATGTTTTCTAAAACTGAGCACAGAGACAAAACGAAGATTTGAGGGGATGCTTGTATTCTTTGTTAACCATATTTGTTAAATCTATTTATTATTGAGGTATATGTTTAAGTTGTTATTTGATTGTGTGGTGGTTAAATTTCCTTATCTTGATGTTGATTGTATAGATTTTGTTTGATAGATGCATACATGTTCATGACCCATAGGTTTGCTTAGCCTTGCCGGCATGAACTATTAACGAGAGGATAGACGAATCGCTTTCATCGGGTGCTTTAGGTGAATAGGATAGTGGCCTTTGCATTTATATCATATGTTTTACTGATGTGTGTGGTGGTTTTGACATTTGTTGTTATACTTGATAATAATTTTTGGTTTGGGTTATTATGGTTAACTTCTTCAAATGTTATTATTGGGCTGCATAATTTTATAACTCGTTATATTGCACTTAGCTTTAATTAGCTAACACTTGTTTGTAAAAATAGTCTTTGTATTCGTGTGCGTAGGTGAAGAAAGAACCATTCTTGCTGAATAGTTAGGGAGTGAGAAAGGGTAGTCTTGTTGATTAACTTGAAACACGGAATATAGCCTTATAGTTTAATTAACATTTTAAGTATTTAAACTATCTTTTATAAATGGTTATGGAACACCAGCTTGTGGGTTTGCACTTTATATCCGTTACAACTTAATGGGTTGCAAACATTTGTAATCAAGACTCTTGTTGCTTATTTATCTAATTTGTTCTGAAATTGAGGTGTTTCAATTGTCATATGATGCATAGAGCCCTAGGATCTCTCCAGGTGAGCTGGAACTAGACTTCTCATTTGCATCATCTAGATTAGTAGGCCTACTACTAGCGTAAGATGGAATAGATAAATCTTGAATTTTTTTATCCTCGTCATCATCCAATGCATAGTGACCAAGCCCTAGGACATCTCCATGTGAGCTGGAACTAGACTTCCCATTTGCATCAGTTCCTTTAGTTTGGCCATAATTAGGAACTTTGCAGAAGATTGGGGATTTATAGTTGCTGATGAAGATAATGATATCCTATCCTTTGAAACAACAGCCTTTGGCCCAACTACATAGTGACAACAGGGAAAACGTTAAGAGACATATCAAACATCATTACTTAGCAAAATTGTATTGGAGGTCATATTTTAACATGAAAAGCTTGTCACAAAAATAAAGAAGAGCAGTTAGTGACAACCTTTCAAAGTATATCGCATTGAAATTGCATCCCAGTTTGTTGATTCGATCACTTTGAGTAGGTCTTTAGAACCAAGCTTCTGTAGGATATCATTTGTATTTCCTGTCTTGATGGCCTTATCTGTGTCTTTAAACGCACATCCAATACGTTTGACATTTGCGATGGAACGAGCGTTGTTTTCCAGCTTGCCAAAAGATGGAAAACAACGCTCGATCCATCAAAGACGTCATATCTATACTACTATATAAAGCATTTAAGTTGTGGGCTCCACCAAAAATTAAGATAAGTAGCTCCAATCATTGAGTGACATGTGTCTCTTATCTAACTAAAAAATAACAAAAAGGGAGGAGCTCTAACAAATTAAAATAAAGAGCTCCAATATTGGGGTGACACATGTCACTTCTTAACTAATTGATCACATTTATTTTTAAATTTAAATATGTTTTAATTCGTTTAATTTTTTTATGATCTAATTTCACAATATAATTTAAAATTTTGTGATCTTTAATTCAACATCCATTTTGATATATTTTTATTAGTTTTTAGTTTTTACATTTTTAGTAGGTTTATTTTATTTTGATTCAAATTTTTATAACTTTAACTTTTATTTCAATCAATACAAACTTTATTTATCAAAATCATTTACTTTTGGGAAAGTGTTTGACGGGAAAGAGATTGTGAAGGTCTTTTTATATGCGGGAATAATGATGTCACGGGAAAGATACGAAAAACCCAAACAAACACATATACATTTGGAGTGTTGTGAAATGAATTCACTAAGCGGGTAGGGAATTGCGAGGAGAGTTGGGTTAGCAATTCATTTACTATATTTATTATATAACTATATTTATCGCCGTCGCTGTGCGCGGGTATCCAACTAATGTTTTAATAAGAGTATCAATTACACTATGCATTTCTCTCACCTTTGACTTTCAAAATTTCATTTTTCAAGGTTTGACCATACACTTTTTATATGTAGTATAGATTTTTCCAGATGGAAATTTTAACTCTAAAACAAAATTTGAAAAAAAAGTTTGTCGAAAATATATCGAAATACCTGTCTACTGAAAGATAAAAAAATCGTTGCAATGATGCATGTTTTTTCCCTTTACGATTTATCTTTTGCAAGATATTTTATTTATTTTTTAAAAAAAAAAAAAGTGAGGGCTAAAATTTTCTTTTTCCAAATAAAAATTACATTGATTACACATATCATAAATTGTGTATTTTTTGTTTGTGAACTCTCTTCAAGACAAAATGAGTACTTTTTATAGCTTTTGGCATACATATTGTGTGTCAAATCATTTTTACAACTTTTAAAATGTATAATTACTAGTGCATCAAGATGTATTCCGATTCAAAAGATACATTGCTATCTAGTTTTCTGGAGCATGACTATAATTTTGTTAGACTTTTGTAAATTGAATTTTTAGCGTCAAACTTTTACTAGATAAGTATAGGTCACGCCGTTTTTGAGACCAAAATAATGAAAATTTAGTTGTTTATTGATGTTAATTGTTTTCATTTGATGTTGTTTGTTATTGTTTTATCTAAAAAAAATTCTAACAATTAACATGTTTTCCATTACATAAACATTTTAATCAAGGAAACACTTTCATTGTATTCTTTAGTATACTATTTGCAATAATCTTTCCTATAATTTTGTTATGCTAAATGCAAAGTTATAAACCTTTATAAACCTATTTTCACTATTTATAAACCTTCTACAAGTTTATGAAATGTTCCACAATAATATATGCATTGAATTATTAAGAAGGTTTCGTATATAAGACATTTTCATGTCGATATAGACTTCAAATCTAATGAAATGTTCTACGGCATTGCCGAATGTTTATGTCGATGAAAGTTTATAAGTTTAGCGAATGCCTCGTGTACTTTATATAATTAAATAAAAACAGCTTTTATTATCAATTTCATAACTCCTTTTCTAAAATATGAAAATTTCATATATACCCAAACATGCTTTAAATTGTACATTATGTATTTAATTATTGCACTTTAGGTTTGTTGTTGTTGTTGTTGTGTAGGTATATATGATATTAATTATAAAAATAGGGTGATATATGAAATTAATCAAATTTTTATTATTACTATTATTATGACTATTGTTGTTTTACTGTAACAATAATTTCGATTATGACCGCACGGTTTTAATTGTTACCGAAGTTTAAATTTCACACTCATCTCGACACGTAGTTTTAAAATCAACATTAATTCACCAAACGGCTACAATATTTCATCTCGGACAAGAAATTCTAAGCCTCGTTTGACAAACAAAAAAAAAACCTTCAGAACCCATTAATTCATGCTTCGCTTCCTCTAGTAAAAATTTTCACCCATTAATTCAAAAAATGCTCATGACTTTTTATGTTGATGTTACTAAAGGATGAAAATTTTACATTGAATTCTAATTCTGCATCATCATTTGAGTTTTACGGTGATCTTCCCTTATTATCAATTAACTAGCAGGGTACCCGCACATTTGCGGCGACGGGTGCCCTGTGACAAAGTTTTATGAAGCAAATATTTTTCATTTATAAGTAACCTCAAAAATTAATCATGATCTCGTCAATAATACATTACCCAAAAAAATTAGTCACTACATACCAACTTTGTTATTTTAGCCAAATAAAAAAAAAAATCAATATTTTGTAGCTTCATTTTTTATAACAATTTGTAACACATGAGCTACCAACAAATATCCTTAAACATTTGGATAGTCCAAGTCACCGATTGCTTGGCACAAGCTAAATCAGTCCAACCCATTAATTTTCGGGTATAATAGCACAAGATACAAGATATAATGGACTTTACTCTAATTGAGTGAAACCTTAATCACGCACATACAAACATAACAACACCATCTTTCAATCAAAATGAATCAAACAAAATCCCCACTCTAAATTTTTCGTTATGTATATCGAATAAAACTTAAAGACTTTGATTATTATTTCTAGTACCCGAATAATGTTTTATCTTGACGAATTAAAGGAAGAAGTGGTAACATTATTGTTATTGTTTCTTTCCTTTTGATATTCGGATATAGAAGGACAATCTTAATTTGTCACATATCTATGATGAAAATGTGTTAATCTTTAAAGATAGTGTGGTTTTAGATCATTGAGTTCTTTTCATTTTTTATTTTTGTTCGAGTTTGGTTGTATGTTGAGGAGATGGGTTGAGGAAAGTTGTGGTTTGATATTGTTTGTTTTGGTTAATAGTATAATGCTCTTCATTTTCTTGAACTTCTTTTCTTTTTCTTTTCTTGGATCGATGAAGACACAGATCTGAGGTTTAATCATGAACTGGAGTTATGCTAATCATGTGTTTATTCGTAGTCTTGGTTTGGTCAAGCCTTGGTCAAACTGAGTTGAAACTTGGTAAAATTTTCGATCACACAAAGAGTTTTAGGCTTCTACGTGCATGTGTGGAAGCAAAAGTATTAATATTAATTGTACTTAGATGATTGTATATATCGGTGAATGGGTGTTTTAAATTATGTATTAATTGTATGTCAGAAATAGTTTTTTTTTTTTGATTTGTGCTTTACATACTTGTAAATTATATTTTTTTGACTTGTATTTGCTTAAAATCTATTTTTAGAAGTCTTAAAAATTAAATAGGAAGAAAGTGTCTACATGCTTTATAAATAGTATAGATATATAAAGTCAGATTATTCAAATGAATTCCGTTCTTTCAGTTTTGACTCGGTTTTAAACCCTTCGAAGACGATTATAACCGCCCAAAATTTATGAAGTTATATTATAAGACGATGGTGATGAAGATTTTCGATGTGATAATTAGATGGCAAAACTTTGTGTGAAGATAATGGTGTAATTGCAGTTGTTATTGATGAAGATGATAATCAATGATGCAAATAAGTTTTAATGATGCTTCTGTATGAACGACGACGATTCAAGAATAAACGATGATGTGAATATCGAATTCGATGAAGATGAATGCAATGAGGATGCAAAAATCAACGAAAATACCGAAATGGATTTTAAATGAAGATTTTAATTGTTGATGCAAGTGAATTTTAGAGATGATATTGAATACTAGGAAGCAAATTATATCGATTATGATTATGAGTATGATATATGACTATTTTGTATTGTGTATTTTTGGATGCAGATGTTTCAAATTCATCTCAATCGAATTAAAACGATATGTTGTTGAAACATGTATGTAGCTATATTTCTTATCTCATATAATCATGTCAATTCTGGTAAAATCTTATGCATCAAACTTACGTACCCATGAGACTTTAAAATTGCAACTCATTAAACATAGAGTAAATTGCAAGAATCGCCCCCATGGTTTGCCCATATTTCAAATCTCATCCCCAACCTTTCATAAGTGCAGGCAGCATCCCTGTGAGAAAAACTTGAGATCGATTTGGTCCTTATATCAATGCAGGCGGCCTCCTTGTGGTTTGCCAAAATTGCAAACTTCGTCCCTAGTTTGGGACGAAAATTGAACCCAACTTTTTCTCAAAGGAAGGTCGTCTGCACTTTTGAAAAATCAGGGATGAAACATACAATCTGAGCAAACCACAAGGACTATTTCTGCAATTTACTCTTAAAAATATGAAATTCTCGTATACCGATTTTACCCTTGTAGCAAGAGGACACGTGTCTTACCATTCTTGTATCCTACACTTTTTAGTTAATTAACAAGTATTTTATATTTTATAATAACTCATCCCTTTGTAATTCGTATAGGATTAGGATTCGTATTACCAATTTTTATTCGGTATATATATGCATGCATACCAAGTCTTACAACAACAAAAAAAAACATACCATTAGTCCATTCATCGATCATTCTTTTGGCTATTATAACTTACAAGGTAACACTTTTACTTTGTTTACTTTACTAATCTAGTTATAATATCATTGCTTAGTACTCATATAGGTTTATTAAACAGACATCGAGTACGATCATGGATTTAAGAAGTACTTTAGAGCTAACGCTCACCTCGGCGCAAAGTTTCAAGAACAACACTAATTCATCAGACTGCTATGTCGTCTGTTCTATCTCGGACAAGGAGGTACGAGCCTCACTCGACAAAAATGGAGCTTCAGAACCCATCAAATTCACAATGAGTGAGCCTGCAGGACAATTACTGGAAATCAAGATTAAGGCGGTTAAGAATGATACGACTTTGGGTCAACTAAATGTGCCCGTCAAATACCTATTGGAAGGTGTTAGACAAGAAGGTAAAGACACGCGGTTTGTTACGTATCAAGTTAGTGGCAAGTCGAAAGAACATGGATGGTCGCTTAGGTTTTCGTATAGGTTTGGCTGGAATTTTTCGAATGCAGACTATGTGGGCGTCGAAACGGTTTTCTATGGAGGGAATTATACAAAGTTTGAGTGTGATGGTTTTCCGACGTGCGGATACATGTATGATGTATTTTTGGTATGAATAGGCATTCAAAATCAGTTTTGGATATTGTATTATTGTTTATCGTAAGGGAAATTTAACGAACCTCTTTCTTGCTATTATGCTTTATAAGTCACACTTCATTCTTTGCATCAGACAATGGGTTATAAAGACCCGGGGATGGTTAATGCATAGAAATTAGTGAGCCGCTGTTTTAAAAGAAAAGATCAGATCTGTTGCAATAGCTCGGCTTTTATTGAAGCGGGTTCAGCAGCTACATATAATAAAACAAATTTCGGGAAAAAATGTGTTAATCATAACATTGAGATACCTAAAGATGATGAAAAATGTGTTATACACTGGAGTCATTTTATGTATCAATATTTTATGTTATTTTTTTTATTGAGTTTGCAAAATCCGTATAAATATGAATACTGGAGTCATTTGAAAGAAGCATTCTATGGTGAAATAAAGTTCCTGATATTATGCCGAGAGGAGTAGCGTGGCCAAAGAATACACCCTTCAAAAGATCTGATTATAAGTTTCTTTTTGAAAATGTAAAAGTCTTCATCAAATTTTTCTTATTAATGCAATCTTTTATTCAACATTATTATTTCATTTTTAAGGATTCAAATCTTGTTAAAGAACTTACACCGACAATAGCTGAGAGGAGATCTGATTGGTATATAAAGTTTACGGCGTTTTCCATGATTACATACCTAGAACTCCACTAGTGAAAACCACACATCTATACGACGAGTGGTTGAAGAAGATGGCAGACGCAAACGCGTGCAAGGCCGAAGGAAACATTTACCTATTATACGCAGGAGTGAGAGCAGTATAATAGAGATCAGCATAATGCATGATGGTGTTATTACAGAGTTAAATAAACGTTTGTTCAAACTTGAGGCAATTATTCAGGTTATTTATACTTTATATTCTCCTCATAGACCCATCAATGATCACACGACTCACGATAATAATATACGTCCTTAATATTTTCTATCATTTATTTCAGGTTCTTGCTCGAGAAAGAAATGGGGTAATATATCCTTTTTTTCGTATATATACTTTGACATCCTTTTTGTTGAGCGTCAATACGTTTGCACCAAATTTACAAAACAGCCCCTTAAGTATCCATTATCAGGAACCTGCTAGCAGTGGATTGAAAACCACTTGAAGTCTGAATTTCCATGGCATTTTGGCCAAAACACTCCTCATCCGATTTGTCGTGCATATGAGTTGAAGTCTGAAATTTAAAATATACAATCAATTATACTACTAAAGAAACGAGACCTAAATGATTAACAAATATTAAAGGAAATTACCATGGCATCTTTGGAAGCCAAATTTTCATCAACACATTGCCTTATTTGCAATTGTTCGTGAATAACCAGTGACGTCTGTACATAAATATATATAATCCATTAGTTGGTGAAAAACCAAAAAATATTGCCATCTAAATGATGTTGATTAAAAATGAATGTAAAGAGCATGTTCACCTTTGGACGTTGTATCTTTAGAGCTTCCTCAACAACGGCAAGTCTATTTTTAATATCATTAAGGACCTCCACATTGGCTCCGGGTTTATCGATCATAAATACAATTGCCTTCAATGCCTCAACCTCGGCATGTATGTCTAGATAATTGGAACTTTTATCTTTATCAGTTACTGGCACATCTTTATCAGCTAAGGCCACCTCTTTATCAGCTAAGGCCACCTCTTTATCAGTTACCACGACCTCTTTATGAACTGCAACTTCATGTACCTACAAAGCAAGATCGAAACAGAATGCACAAACGACGTAGTTGATACGGATGAAAAATAAATGATACAAAATGTGCAACTTACCTCATTAGTTGGATCATCGGCAGGTAATTGTTTCTCTAGACTATCCAATTCGCTAAAATAAGCATTACTAGGTGCAAACCATGGTTGCAACCTATCTGCATTTGTTGGAACAAGATCCAATCGGATTGAACCTAGTAAACAAACAATCATAAAGTCAAAAACAAATATAAAGAAGTCGTTAGTTATTTGAAAAATACAAACAAATGGAAATGCTTACAGGACCAAAAAGTTTGCTATAATCGCATTTGGCAAATGTTTTACACTTTGACCAAGAAAGACAACGTGGTATCTTGGTCGGGTCTTTGGTCCACCATGAACTGCTAGTGGGTTAACTCTCAAGAATCCATATCTAAAATAAAGGAAAACAATAAAAGCATTGTACAATGAAAAGCAGTATAACAAATTTGTATCCAAAAATAGTAAACAAAAGCGATATGTTCATAAATGTCTACAAATCTAACCTTAAAAGCAAAGAGAAAGCCACAAATATTATATGTTGCAATTTTAGAAGGGTTTTCTTGCTATTTCTCTTTGTTGTGAGCGTTGTAATGCCGGGGTACCACATTGACTAAATTTTTGTAAAAACGGCTCCACAAGAACTCTCCCCATGGATATGCATTCCATGCCCCAATATCCTCAACTAATTGCAACAAATGATTGTCAACGATGTACCAAGGTCCACGACCTATGAACACGACCTCAGCGACTATCAACATACATACTCTTACCGCATCCTCATCTGATAACTTTGAAAACTGTGTGTCATTCCCAAACAAATCTAAAGCTCATTCCCTTTACAGTTACCTTTCTTAGAAATTGTTTTTCGAAAGACACGCGAAACCAAAAGGATGCGATCAATTTCTACATGGGAGGAAAGCGACCGAAAGAAATCCGGTCATCAATAGAAACTCTCCACGACCGAATTTCAATACATTATTCCCAATTTTGTATAAAATGGGGGGACAAGAATCAAGCAGTTTGGGGATATATACATGGTGTTGTAAAACGAAATTCACCATATGATTGCCTTTACCTTGCTGAGTAATATCTAACCATGGCCCAAAAATAGTTGCTCTAAACAACCTCATTCGATCTGGATTGCTTAACAATTTAGACTTAATATCCGAAAGCAACTTAACCGGGACGAACCGTTACCTTAGCATCAAAATATTGGGGAATGTAAGCCATTTCGAAGTTTATTGACTAACTAATTAGGGGTTGATTTAGGGTTTTAGTTAGAGAACGAGTTGATTTCACAATTTTTATTTGTGTTTTTGTGGTAGTAGAGTGTTGTTGTGTGTGTGGGTAAAAATTTAAAAAAAATGGTAAAAATTTGAGAAAGTGTAAAAGTTATGCTAAAAAGGTACTAAAATGTACAAAAAGAATACAGTAAAAAAGTCGCTAATATTATTTCGCTTAAGTCGCTCAGCATTGGGAATGAGCTAAAAGTATAAAAAAATATTTTATTAAGTTTGATTTTTTTTACTAAAGGACAAAAATAATTTCGCAAAAATCTTTAAAAAGTCGCTCAGATTCGGTCGCTGTACTTTCATAGCTGGTAAAAGTCAGAAACAATAATTGGGTACACAAATTACGAGGGACACTTGTCAAGCTTAGATTAAAAGTAGAAAAGTCGCAAGTCTCAAGGTTTATTTAAAAAATAACCCCAACTTTTTTCCTAAAAAGTTTTGACACTTTAAGCAAAAGGTGTGTTTGCATAATTAGCCCTATATATATAGACACTGTTAATTAGTTAATGGTTTTGTAAGGGGTTGTGTACATCGAGTAATGGTATATTTTTTTGGGTTTGCTTGGTTTTAGTGTTTTAGTGATAAGTTGTTAAGCGCGCACACACATAGGTTAACATTCATTAGTACTAGCATGGGTATAATATATGGAATTAATTTTGACATGCGAATAAATTATATTTTATTACTTCTGTTTGCTCATCTAATGCTAGTACTATGATAAGTATGTTATTATCTTATGGCTCAAATCGTTAATGAAGTACGGAGTAGTTTTTATGCGATCATCTTTAAAATCCTATATTACCGATATTGAATCACTAATATTGACACGAATTTTGGGTGGAGTTAGGCAGTTAGTGATATCGCGTATTTGTTACTTATTATCATTAGATACTTGAATTTTAGGTGGAGTTAGGCAATTAGTGATATCGCGTATTTGTTGCTTAGAGCACCCGGTGTGGGTCTCGTCGTGCCCCTCTTCGTCCACCTCAGCGCCTCGCCGAGGCTTGTTTTGACATCGTCATCGCTCGCCGTCCGGCGTCGTGGGAAGCAACGCCGTCTGCACGGCGGAGAAGATAGTGTCCTTTTTTTTTTTTTTTTTTTTTTTTAGATAGTGAAATTAATAAGGTGATATTTAAAGGTGAAGTGTTTTAGAAGATAGTGATATTGAAAGGTTCGTAGAGAAAAAAAATGCAAACATAAACGCATAATGATGAAACATTTTAACTGAAACTTGAAAAATTAACTAAAAACTTGAAATACATAATAAGCTTAAACATAAAAAACTACAGAATCTCCCTAAAAACAACATAAAAATATGAAATACATAATAAAACTACTAAAAACTTAAAAAAACGAGTCATCCGAGTCCCAACCATCAGAACTGGTTGGCGGAGAATAAAACTCCCCATTCATGTATCGACTCTCCATTATGTCGAAATAGTTGTCTTGGAGGTACTGACGACGAGCAGCCTCTTCACGTGCCTGCTCTTCCATAATCTCCCTAACGTTTTCTTCATCTTGTTCCAGTTGCCGGAGGGAAGCCTCACTTAACCCGTTGGGGTGGTTTTGAAAATCCACATGTGGACTGTTCACAGGTGAACTTGGAAAAATTGGGAGGTACGGGATGTTTTCAAAACCCACCGGAAAGACATTTTCCGGTGGTGTTGAGTAAACTTCAAACTCTGGCAGAGTTGGAAAACTGGTTTCCAGCAAGTGATTTGGGGTTGGAAAGCTTGTTTCCGGCAACTTCTCCGGGCCGAGGAATTCTTGAGAAAAGTCGTTCTTGAGTCATTTTTTTTGTGTGAATTGTGTTATTTGTGTGTGAATTGTGACTGGTAGGATACTATATATAGAAAACTAAACCGTTTGAATTTGAATTTAAAATTTAAAATTTGAACTTGAATTACCCCGCTCGACAGTACACTGTTTTTGAATTTGAATTTAAAATTTGAATTTGAATTACCCCGCTCAACAGTACACGGTTTTTGAATTTGACTTTAAAATTTGAATTTGAATTACCCCGCTCAACAGTACACGGTTTTTGAATTTGAATTTAAAATTTGAATTTGAATTTTGAATCTGAATTTTATAATTTGAATTTGAAAACCACCCTTATAAATAACATCTTATAACCACCATTTTTTCACATCTACATCAATTCAAAAAAACACACAAATGTCTCAAACTCTGAAGTGGAACAAGTCTGAAGAAATCTTGCTTGCAATTTTGGATAGAAATTTACGCAGCTATGGATATCTAAAATAACCGTTCGAAAATATTTTTTTGAACGACGTTATGCATATGTTCAATAATCAGACAACCGATGACCATCGTGCAAAAAATTCAATCACGGGTAAATGGACGAGGATTAACGTCGATTGCAAAAGGTTCAACGCAATTTACAAACAGTTGCAGCATCGAAGTGCTCAAAATGACCACACTCATCTCGAAAATGCGAAACTAAGCTTCCAGCAACAATTTGGTGGAAAAGAGTTTAAGTATGTTCACGTTTGGGAGATTTTGAAAAATTGCCCGAAGTGGGATGTCGAAGATTAAATCCAGTAGTATGTGTTGTATTTTTTTTACTCGTCTTGTTTTTTTTTCCGTATCGTGTTGTTTTTTTATTATCGTGTTATGTATTGTATTTTTAATTTGAATGAAATGAATTTTATTTACTCCCTCCGTCCCAAGATATAAGTCCGTGATTGACTTTTCAAAGTCTTTGTTTTCTGACTTTGACCGCATTTATATTTTTTCGTGCTATATGATACTTGATGAAAAGTATACAAATGAAAATATATTTGAAACACGGATCCGTTTATATATGTTGCATCAATTATTATATAACACGAAAAAATATAAATACGGTCAAAGTCAGAAAACAAAGACTTTGAAAAGTCAATTATGGACTTATATTTTGGGACGGAGGTAGTAGTTTTTATTTGGAAATGAAAATTGAATAAAAAAAATAAAGTGGTAGTGGTGGGCCCCAAATGAAGAGGTTGATGTTTGTTATGAGTGATGAGGGGGTTTGTTGTGGTTAGTTGTGAAAAAATGAGATGCTGATGTGGCGCTGAATTGGCACGACGACGAAGCTTCACTTCGTTTTGACACTTAGTGCTCTTATGATCATTAGATACTTGGTTGTGACATTATTTCCATATTAATTGATATTGATTAGGTGGTCCACGATTCCTTTAGAACTAGATTGGTATTCTCAACTGGTTGAGGTGACTATAATAGTTTCTAAAACCGAGCACAGAGACAAAACGAAGATTTGAGGGGATGCTTGTATTCTTTGTTAACCATATTTGTTAAATCTATTTATTATTGAGGTATATGTTCAAGTTGATATTTGATTGCGTGGTGGTTAAATTTCCTAATCTTGATGTTAATTGTATATATGTTGTTTGATAGATGCATGCATTTTCATGACCCATAGGTTTGCTTAGTCTTGCCTGCATGTACTATTATCTGGGAAATTTAGTGGGTTTTGGTTGCCCACTAGGATGTGCTAGTCTTGTCGGTCGTAAGTGTCATGACACGACGTGATCTTTAACGTTATTATCGGGCGCTACCTTGCTTTTTATGGGCTTGGTGAGATTGAGTGATGTGTAACTAGAGATGAGTCACATACATGTAGCATCACTCTTGTAGTTGGCTTGTTTCACTTGCTTTCTACTTTTATAGATGTATCGGGAGGTAACGAGAGTTCTTCCTTATTAGTGTCTTATGCAACCGGTTAGCTCCCGTTGTTGCTTAACCTACTAAAGGATTAACGATCGTGAAATATAGAGAGGTAGTTGGAGTTCTTCCTTATTGGTGGCTTATGCATCCGGTTAGCTCCCGTGTTGCTTAGCTTACCTAGGGATTAGTGATCCTGAAATTTGGTTGTATAGATGAAACAAGAGGATTAGACGAATCACTTGCATCGGGTGCTTTAGGTGAATAGGATAGTGGCCTTTGCATTAATATCATATGTTTTACTGATGTGTGCGGTGGTTTTGACATTTTTTGTTATACTTGATAATAATTGTTGGTTTGGATTATTATGGTTAACTTATTCAAATGTTATTATTGGGCTGCTTATTTTTATAACTCGTTGTATTGCACTTAGCTTTAATTAGCTAACACTTGTTTGCAAAAATCATCTTTGTATTCGTGTGTGCATGTGAAGAAAGAACCATTCTTGCTGAATAGTTAGGGAGTGAGAAAGGGTAGTCTTGTTGATTAACTTGAAACACGGAATATAGCCTTATAGTTTAATTAACATTTTAACTATTTAAATTATCTTTTATAAATGGTTATGTAGCACCAGCTTGTGGGTTTGCACTTTATATCCATTACAACTTAATGGGTTGCAAACATTTTTAATCAAGACTCGTGTTGCTTATTTATCTAAGTTTTGGTTTAATAATTAATTATTGAAAAGGCTATTTTCTGAAATTGGGGTGTTACAATCGTCATCTAATGCATAGCAACCAAACCCAACTAGACTTCCCGTTTGCATCATCTAGATTAGTAGGCCTACTACTAGCGCAAGATGGAGTAGATAAATTTTTTGAACTTCTTTATCCTTATCATCATCCAATACATGGCCATCAAGCCCTAGGTCATATCCAAGTGAGCTGGAACTAGACTACCCATTTGCATCAGTTCCTTTAGTTTGGCCATAATTAGGAACTTTGTGGAAGACTGGGAATTATAGTTGCTGATGAAGATAATGATATCATATCCGTTGAAACAACAGCCTTTGGCCCAATTACATAGTGACAACACGTAAAAAGTTAAGAGACATATCAAACATCATTACTTAGCAAAATTGTATTGGAGGTAAGCTTGTCACAAAAATGAAGAAATGCAGTTAGTGACAATGTTTCAAAGTATCACGCATTGGAATTGCATCCCAGTTTGTTGATTCGGTCACTTTGAGTAGGTCTTTAGAACCAAGCTTCTGTAGGATATCATCCGTATTTCCTGTCTTGATGTCCTTATGTGTGTCTTTAAATGCACGTCTAATACATATGACGCCTGTGATGGAAAGGCCGTTGTTTTCCAGATCGCCAAAAGAGACCTGCATTTAAAGACACAAATAAAGCCATCAAGACAGGAAATGTGGATGATATGCTACAGAAGCTTGGTTCTAAAGACCTACTTAAAGTGATCGAATTAACAAACTTGGATCCAAATCCAATGCGTTATACTTTGGAAGGTTGTCACTAACGACTCTTCTTATTTTTGTGACATGCTTTTCATGTTAAAATATGACATGCGGTACAATTTAATAAGGAATGATGTTAGATATGTCATTTATCTTTTTCCCTTTTGTCGCTATGTAGTTGGGGCAAAGGTTGTTACTTCAAGGGATAGGATATCATTATCTTCATCAGCAACTATAATTTCCTAGTCTTCTGCAAAGTTCCTAATTTTGGCCAAAACTAAAGGAACTGATGCAAATAGGAAGTCTAGTTACAGCTTACATGGAGATGTCCTAGGGCTTGGCGGTTATGCATCAGATGATGATGAGGATGAAGAAGTTCAAAATTTATCTATTCCATCTTGCGCTAGATGCAAATGGGAGTCTTGTTCAGCTCACCTGGAGATATCCTAGGGTTTGGTTGCTATGCATCGGATGACGATGATGATAAAGAAGTTCAAAATTCATCGATTCCATCTTCCGCTAGTATCAGGCCTATTGTACACCTGGCAGTGAATGGAAGTTCACATGTAGATGATGGTCAAGTGCATGATACAAAACCTATAAAATATGAAAATGATTTCCATGGAATATGAAAGTGATTTCCATGGTGTGGGTCCAAATGGAGCTATAGATGATTATAATGAAACTGATTTCCATGGAGTGCTAAGAAGTTCAAAACCAGATAACTATGATGTTTTAAAGTCAAAGCAAAGTGTAAGAGACACAAATGTTTTTAAGCATATCTATGTTTTAGCACTACTATACAAAAATCTCATTAAGTACGGGTTCTAAGGATATTTGGTACGGTTTTGAAACCGTACTAGATACTAGCGTATCAAAATATAAAATATTTTCTGGTACGATTTTAAACCGTACCAAAAAATTAATTCCATACATGAACCGTACCAATCGTATCAAATGATATTTTTTATCAGTTTTGGTATGGTTTTTCCTCTAACCGTATGGGCGTTCCAAAAAATGGTTTATGTAGTGTAACTTGTTGATGCTAGAGATATATAAAAGGTATAGCGAATGTTATTGATAATCTTTAAGCTTTTATACCAGTTTTTTAGTATGTGCATGTGAGTTTGATGTTTTCCTAAACACATAACCCTTCCTCGTCAAGTTTCTATACCACCTTTGTAGAAATCACGTGAAGTTTGATAAACTTCAACCCTTCTCACTACAATAATTTCAACCTTTGGTTACGGAAACATTTTAATGACGATGAACATCGTTGTTAAAATTCCTATGAAGTCCACATTTTCACGACTCGCTTTTGGTAAAAGTTTGACTTGTTTTTTGTAAAAGTTTGACTTGAGACCCACAATTTTAGCGATAACACTTGTTGTCTCTAAAAGTGCTAATTAATTAAATAATATATTTTTGTAGATTAAATAATTTTTTATTTAAAATAAAAATAACCTAGCCCGTCTAAAGGAACTTAGCTTGCGTTGGCGCTAAAGGACATATGAATTTAATAATACTTATTTTCTTATTAAATAATTTTTTTTTTACTGAAAATAATTCAAACTGGATTACATAATAATTTTTAATAGGTATATATCTTTAGCAACGACACATGTAGTCGCTAAAAGTGTATAACAATTTTATATTATTTTAAAATTTATGTTAAATTGTTAAAATGAATTTTAAAAAAATATATAAATTAGTTTATTAAAAAAAATAATATTCTAATAAATTATAAAAATTATTTTTCTAGTAATGTGTTTAAGTTGTAAAGATATTTAATTATGTGTCGTGGATACTTTATGTAACACAAAGACATTGATTAGAAACTATCTAATGTGTAAGTTTTAAACTCACAAACTCAAAAACGGATTACAACAAACCTACAATAGCTAACCTAAAGTTTAATAAATCATATGTTGCTTTCAATGTCTTATGATATCCCAAACTTCCATTTCGTCAATTTTCATGGTGATTTTAACGGATGATTTAGGTCTAAGGATTATTGCATATTAGTAACCAATAAACAAATAACAATAAAGATAGTAATAATAATGAATTACTAAAATGAAAACCGAGAACAAAATATTACCTTCAAAATCATAGTGTCGGTCAAGCCAAACACCACCACTAGTTCTTGATCGTTATAGGTTTATTGACCAACTTTGTTTTCGACGAACTTTATATACTTTGTTTTATTTTACAAAATATTACCTCGCTTTTATATACTTTCGACGAACTTTGTTTTCGATTCTTTCTGGAATGTTGATAATTATGTATGAAAAAATCACATATGATTTGATATTTTAAAATCACATGCGATTTTGTAAATTCACACGTGATTCCTAATATACAAATCACATATGATTTTTTCCAGATGCAAATTTTAACAATAAAACAAAATGTGGAAAAAAAATTGTCGAAAATATATTGAAATGCCGTCTACTAAAAGATAAAATAAAATCGCCGCAATGGTGCATGTTTTTTTGCTTAATGATTTATCTTTTGCAAGATATTTTATTTTAAAATAAAAATGAATTTTCAAAAAAAAAGTGAGGGCTAAAATTATTTTTTACCAAATAAAAATTACATTGATTACACATATCATAAATTGTGTATTTTGCGTAAAATGAGTACTTTTTATAGCTTTTGGCATACATATTGTGTGTGTCAAATCATTTTTACAACTTTTAAAATGTATAATTACTAGTGCATCAAGATGTATTCCGATTCAAAAGATACATTGCTATCTAGTTTTCTGGAGCATGACTATAATTTTGTTAGACTTTTGTAAATTGAATTTTTAGCGTCAAACTTTTACTAGATAAGTATAGGTCACGCCGTTTTTGAGACCAAAATAATGAAAATTTAGTTGTTTATTGATGTTAATTGTTTTCATTTGATGTTGTTTGTTGTTGTTTTATCTAAAAAAAAATTCTAACAATTAACATGTTTTCCATTACATAAACATTTTAATCTAGGAAACACTTTCATTGTATTCTAAATTTTGTTTTGCTAAATGCAAAGTTATAAACCTTTATAAACCAATTTTCACTATTTATAAACCTTCTACAAGTTTATGAAATGTTCCACAATAATATATGTATTGAATTATTAAGAAGGTTTCGTATATAAGACATTTTCATGTCGATATAGACTTCAAATCTAATGAAATGTTCTACGGCATTGCCGAATGTTTATGTCGATGAAAGTTTATAAGTTTAGCGAATGCCTCGTGTACTTTATATAATTAAATAAAAACAGCTTTTATTATCAATTTCATATCTCATTTTCTAAAATATTAAAATTTCATATATACCCAAAAATGCTTTAAATTGTACATTATGTATTTAATTATTGCACTTTAGGTATATATGAAATTAATTATAAAAATATGGTGATATATGAAATTAATCAAATTTTTATTATTACTATTATTATGACTATTGTTGTTTTACTGTAACAATAATTTCGATTATGACCGCACGGTTTTAATTGTTACCGAAGTTTAAATTTCACACTCATCTTGACACGTAGTTTTAAAATCAACATTAATTCACCAAACGGCTACAATATTTCATCGCGGACAAGAAATTCTATGCCTCGTTCGACAAAAAAAGAAAAAAAAAAGCTTCAAACCCATTAATTCATGCTTCGCTTCCTCTAGTAAATTTTTTCACCCATTAATTCAAAAAATGCTCATGACTTTTTATGTTGATGTTACTAAAGGATGAAAATTTTACATTGAATTCTAATTCTGTATCATCATTTGAGTTTTATGGTGATCTTCCCTTATTATCAATTAACTAGCAGGGTACCCGCACATTTGCGGCGACGGGTGCCCTGTGACATAGTTTTATGAAGCAAATGTTTTTCATTTATAAGTAACCTCAAAAATTAATCACGATCTCGTCAATAATACATTACCAAAAAAAATTAGTCATTACATACCAACTTTGTTATTTTAGCCAAATAAAAAAAAAAAAAAAAAAAAAAATCAATATTATGTAGCTCCATTTTTTATAACAATTTGTAACACATGAGCTACCAACAAATATCCTTAAACATTTGGATAGTCCAAGTCACCAATTGCTTGGCACAAGCTAAATCAGTCCAACCCATTAATTTTCGGGTATAATAGCACAAGATACAAGATATAATGGACTTTACTCTAATTGAGTGAAACCTTAATCACGCACATACAAACATAACAACACCATCTTTCAATCAAAATGAATCAAACAAAATTCCCACTCTAATTTTTTCGTTATGTATATCGAATAAAACTTAAAGACTTTGATTATTATTTCTAGTACCCGAATAATTTTTTATCTTGACGAATTAAAGGAAGAAGTGGTAACATTATTGTTATTGTTTCTTTCCTTTTGATATTCGGATATAGAAGGACAATCTTAATTTGTCACATATCTATGATGAAAATGTGTTAATCTTTAAAGATAGTGTGGTTTTAGATCACTGAGTTCTTTTCATTTTTGATTCTTGTTCGAGTTTGGTTGTATGTTGAGGAGATGGGTTGAGGAAAGTTGTGGTTTGATGTTGTTTGTTTTGGTTAATAATATAATGCACTTCATTTTCTCGAACTTCTTTTCTTTTTCTTTTCTTGGATCGATGAAGACACAGATCTGAGATTTAATCATGAACTGGAGTTATGCTAACCATGTGTTTATTCGTAGTCTTGGTTTGGTCAAGCCTTGGTCAAACTGAGTTGAAACTTGGTAAAATTTTCGATCACACAAAGAGTTTTAGGCTGCTACGTGCCTGTGTGGAAGCAAAAGTATTAATATTAATTGTACTTGTATATTGTACTTAGATGATTGTATATATTGGTGAATGAGTGTTTTAAATTATGTAAAAAATGTATGTTAGAAATAGTTTTTTTTTTTTCAGTTTGATTTGTGCTTTACATACTTGTAAATTATGTTTTTTTTACTTGTATTTGTTTAAAATCTATTTTAGCAAGTCTTAAAAATTAAATAGGAAGAAAGTGTCTAAATGCTTTATAAATAGTATAGATATATAAAATCAGAATATTCAAATGAATTCCGTTCTTTCAGTTTTGACTCGGTTTTAAACCCTTCGAAGACGATTATAACCGCCCAAAATTTATGAAGTTATATTATAAGACGATGGTGATGAAGATTTTCGAAGTGATAATTAGATGGCAAAACTTTGGGCGAAAGATAATGTTGTAATTGCGGTTGTTATTGATGAAGATGATAATCAATGATGCAAATAAGTTTTAATGATGCTTCTGTATGAACGACGACGATTCAAGAATAAACGATGATGTGAATATCGAATTCGATGAAAATGAATGCAACGAGGATGCAAAAATCAACGAAAATACCGAAATGGATTTTAAATGAAGATTTTAATTGTTGATGCAAGTGAATTTTAGAGATGATATTGAATACAACTAGGACGCAAATTATATCGATTATGATTATGAGTATGATAGATGACTGTTTTGTATTATGTATTTTTGGATGCAGATGTTTCAAATTCATCTCAATCGAATTAAAATAATATGTTGTTGGAACATGTATGTAGCTATATTTCTTATCTCAAATAATCATGTCAATTCTGGTAAAATCTTATGCATCAAAATTACGTACCCATGAAACTTTAAAATTGTAACTCATTAAAAAGAGAGTTAAATACATAAATTGTCCTTGTGGTCGACACACAGTTGCACATTTCGTCCATAACCTTAAAAAATTACATTATTCGTCCCTGTAGTTGTCCATTTTATATTGACCGATCTTTTGACCAAACGTGGGTCCTACCTATACCCTTCTCCATCTTTAACATGTACTAAAATGGCTTGTTTCTGCTTGAACCCAATACATTTCTCCAAAAGATGAAGATCGGTGGGATCACGCTGGTCCCAAGCATCCTAAGAATGCCAACCGGACCCTCCCCCAAGGACCCGGCCTCAGGCAATGAGCACCTGTCCCAGTGATTACTTATCGAGGTGGGCTTTGAACCACGGCCATTTTCTCCAATAGGCCCCTCACGACCAGTCAATCGAGCATTTCGGTGGGGGATGGTACCAAATGATCTTTAGTGCAATGGAAGAGGTTTGAACCCGGGTCTATTGACCCAAGCCCAAAGCTCTTACCAATGGACTAAAGCATCATTGGTGAACCCAATACATTTCAACATATACTTGAAACCTAGGCCACAAATGCAACTTCCTTAAAAACGAGGACTTCAAAACCCTCTAAGCTTTCGCGAACCGGACACCATCGCATGCGGCCTATCCGAAAATGCTCACATAGACATCTCCTTATTCCCGGCCCTTACCAACCTAACACTAAAAACCTTCGTAAACGTCTCATTCAACAAATGCGCATTCATTACCACAATCAATTTCACAAATGTGAATGGGGAGATGAGAGGATTAAGAGGATGTTGTTGGATGGGTGGTGGACAGTGGTGAGTCTATTGATCAGTTTGTGGAGGCTTAGACCGACGGAGAGGATGACTAGGTCGTCGCTGGTGGTTAGGTCTTCAAGAAGGTCTGAGATTATGTGTTTGTGAAACTATACTATTTTTTGTGTATTGGGGAACGTTGAAATGAAAGGTCTATTTATACGGTTAGATAGATACTCACTCTAAAGGTAAAAGTATAGAAGGAATACGGGTGTTTGATTGAGGTGGTCAGAATTTGATGGAAGTGAAAGGAAAAATTGAAAGCTGAAAATAATGGTGGTGGGAGTTGGGTGTTTGTGGGTAAAGGTGAAAAAGAAAGAAATGATGTTTTAATTGGTAGTGGTGTGAAGTTTATTAAAGATGGAGAAGGATAATGGTGGGACTCGCATTTAGTTAAAAAATAAATAAATAAATAAATGTTTGTTACATAGATCGGCCCCTGGTTTAGTATGGGCATAAAAAGATTAAAATGCCCTCACGTGCACGACACCAGCCAAGACTTTAGAAAATAATACTAAAATATATATATATATAAATATATATATATATATATATATATATATATATATATATATATATATAAATTAAAAAGCAACGCTTGCTTGGTCAAATGATCGGTCAATGCAAAATGAACAAACACATAGACGACCGGTGTAATTTTTAAGAGTTAGGGACGAAAGATGTAACTGTGTGTCAAGCACAGGGACAATTTATGCAATTAACTCCTAAAATAATGAAATTCAGGTATACCGATTTTACCCTTGTAGCAAGAGGACACGTGTCTTGTCATTGTCGTATCCTACACTACTCATCCCTTAATTCGTATAGTATTAGGATTCGTATTCAGATTTTTATTCGCTATATATATGCATGAATACGAAGTCTTACAACAACAACAAAAAAACATACCATTAGTCCATTCATCGATCATTCTTTTGGCTATTATAACTTACAAGGTAACACTTTTACTTTGTTTACTGTACTAATCTAGTTATAATATCATTGCTTAGTACTCATATTGGTTTATTAAACAGACATCGAGTACGATCATGGATTTAAGAAGTACTTTAGAGCTAACGCTCACCTCGGCAAGAAGTTTCAAGAACAACACTAATTCATCAGACTGCTATGCAGTCTGTTCCATCTCGGACAAGGAGGTACGAGCCTCACTCGACAAAAATGGAGCTTCAGAACCCATCAAATTCACAATGAGTGAGCCTGCAGGACAATTTCTGGTAATCAAGATTAAGGTGGTCAAGAATGATACGACTTTGGGCCAACTAAATGTGCCGGTCAAATACCTATTGGAAGGTGTTAGACAAGAAGGTAAAGACACACGGTTTGTTACGTATCAAGTTAGTGGCAAGTCGAAAGAACGTGGATGGTCGCTCAGGTTTTCCTATAGGTTTGGTTGGAATTTTTCGAATGAGGACTATGTGGGCATCAAAACGGTTTTCTATGGAGGGAATTATACAAAGTTTGAGTGTGATGGTTTTCCAACATGTGGATACATGTATGATGTATTTTTGGTATGAATAGGCATTCAAAATCAGTTTTGGATATTGTATTATTGTTTATCGTAAGGGAAATTTAACGAACCTCTTTCTTGCTATTATGCTTTATAAGTCACACTTCATTCTTTGCATCAGACAATGGGTTATAAAGACCCGGGGATGGTTAATGCATAGAAATTAGTGAGCCGCTGTTTTAAAAGAAAAGATCAGATCTGTTGCAATAGCTCGGCTTTTATTGAAGCGGGTTCAGCAGCTACATATATTAAAACAAATTTCGGGAAAGGAGTTAATTATAACATTGAGATACCTAAAGATGATGAAAATTTTGAAATCATGATCCGAATTGACCCGTTTTCACATAGATGGGTTGAAATTGGTCCCTCTAATTTCACATTAGACACCCCTAAAAGGTACTGTAAAAGAATCTTCAAGTCAAATCAGCACCGCAAAATACACGGAAAAAGTAGTAAAAATAAATGAAGTACCAAATTGCATACGGAAATTTCACAGAGCAAGATGCGTTTATGAAGAGTTAAAAGTCAAAATTTGGTAACATACCAGATGCACATCACTATACTAGGAGTCCACATCGGGATGACTTTTCTATAAACTGAAATAATGCACTCATACGATCACATGAGGCGCTTAGTCGGTACACATATAAACCATATGTAGTGAACATTTGCATCCTCTTATAAGAAAACGAGCTTAACTTACTAATGAGCAAACAAAATTACTCATCTTGCTGGAGGTGGAGGCACCTGAGACTTGGCCATTCCTATCCATGTGATAATCCCGACAGCAAGAATTACCCACCCACAAATATCATACTTTAGATCACTGCTCTTTTTCTTCGCAGAGCTCTAAAACACAAAAGAATCAAGCGTTAGGGATGCCTCTACCAGGCATAAATACAAAATACCTAAACGCATAATGGCAGATCTCATATATATACTACAGTGAAGATGCATAACCAAAACAAAAAAGAAATATGGCTAACCGTAGCACTTGAAGATGCAGCAGGTCCTCCACCCAACGTCTGTTGAGCTTGACCAAGTCCACCTTGTGCGTGAATATCCTTATGCAACTCAGGGGCCTACAATATTGGAAAAAAGTTTAGCAAACTTTGTAAAGTACTCCCTACATTATATTAAACTAGGATTTTCGTATAGAATCCATTGCCATATCAGCAACCTGCCATTGCATTTGTGCAGACATACACCTCTAACTAGGGGTATCAAAAAAGTCGACCCGACTAAGCCTATTCGGGTCGGGTTACTCGGGTCAGTACTTTAATTTGGGTTATTCGGGTCCACCCGAGTGACCCAAATACTAAATTGGGTCAGGTATCGGGTTTAAAATGTTTGGCTGACTCGGGTTCGGGTCGACCCGAATAAGAGTTTTTTTAATATAATTTTATATATATTTATGTAAACTAGTACAAATAGGCAATTTTATTACCATTTTACTCATATTCGTGTTGGCCCGAACCTGAATAAACCCGACCTAAGTGGACCCGAACCCGACTAACCCGAGTTCAAATAGGGTCAGGTTCAGGTATGTTATTTTCTGCCTCGACCCAAATTGACCCGAACCCGACCAACCCGACCCGATTAACACACCTACCTCTAACCAAACTTGTCATACACTTCATCACTTACAAAATAAGTGTCCAACAATAGGAAGATACTTACTGGTTATTGGGCACTTATCCGCTTCAATTTTTTTATAATTGTTTTGGTATCAAACTCTTAAAGTACAATTCTAAACACAAAAATTCTTTCGGAAAAATAATATTTTGTCATTTCCAGAATTCGAAACAGAAATCCAAAGCCCAAGCTATTAATAATATTGCTGTCAGAAAGGACTTAGCTTTGTTGAGTAACCAACTTTGCTAAACTATCGTCGCACTAGTGCATACACTTGAACATGAAATTCCTATTTTCCACTCTTGGTATATAAACTGAATTTGCAAGAATGTAAGCATTAAAAAATTTTCTGTCATCTCCAAAAGTACTTATTTTCCGATTTTTTTTTTTTTTTTTTGGTCAAATGATGTAATCTCTGAATCTCCCCCATCTGATAACTTATCTCTCTCATAAACCTTACATTTCGGTTTTTAATGTCTTAAAAGGGCTTAACCAATTACCAATCCATTCCAACTTCACGGTAATGAAAACCAACTTCCCTAATGAATCCACGAATTATGACCCACGACTACTAAATCCAACTTCCAAATATGGACCTCAGTTATTCTAACTATGCATCAAAATATGAATCAGAAATAGTACTCGCTTTAACATACACCTAAAAAAATTAGAACAAATGTAAATGTTTGACTTTTTTTATCTCAAAAACCAGTGTTTCTTTGTTTCATGAAATCCACACTATCTTCTAAAGATGAACAATATGTAACACGCAGATTCTATACTTCACATTTTAGTTCCAACGTTTCTTATTGACGTTTATGTAGTTATCATGATTTTTATTAGGTTTCATGATAAGTACTCAATTTTAAAGATATTATATCATTTATAAGATTTGCTTATAACTCAGTTGAATTGGATAATCTCGTATACAAATTTTCAGATACAGAGTGTGAAATGTACCTTAGCACAGGCAGCCAAAGATTGGAGATAATGCTCACTCTCTGGACTCTGAAACAATATATTTCATCAGAAACAATCACAACTTAAAACTGATTAGTATGCAGAAATAACATTCAACTTTTGAGCCTTATATGCTCAAGCAAAAAAAAGATACCTCATCTACAGCCCTTTGAAAACATTCGAATGCCTCGTCAAACAGAATCTTAGCTTCGTCATGGTTACTGTTTAGAAATGCATTGGCAGTGTAAGCATTTCCTAAGCACCAACGAGCCTCATGCTTTGCAGGGTTGATAGACAATGCCTCTTCTAGCTTTGACACAGCCTCTGCATTTTTTTTTATCATTGTGAGCCAAATATAAAAGTTCTTAACAAATTATTTTGATGTATAATCTTCGATACGTAGATTAAATAAGCATAAACAATACCTCTAAGCATCTTCCTTGACTCATCCATAGTTCCATATTGCGATAGTTCCAGCAGTGCTCCACCCCACCTTGTTAAATTCTGTAATGAAATAATAATGTAATTTCTTGTCTCTAAGGACGTCCCAATGTTTGACTTTTTGAAAAACAGGAATATGTGATGATCGTCACTTGTGGTTAGACTTTGAAAACGGCTACCTATGAAAAATTATTTCACAACTTCATAATGAATCGATTCCATATGTATCCATTGAAATTAAGGGGGTGTTTGCTTAAGCTTATGTTTGGGCTTATGAGATTATTCGACTCAGTTTATTATTTATAAGCCCATTTTTTCAACTTATTTTTTACTTATGAGCTTATACAGACTTAAAGATGGGAAATAAGCTTAATGAGGTGGAAAAAAAGGTCTTGTGCAATATAAGAGAACCAAATAAGTTCATAAGCCCAAAACTAAGTTTAAACAAACTCCCCTAAATGATAAGTTATATATGTAATACATTTAATTTTTAGTAAAACAACCAATGCAGTGATGCAATTTGTTATGAACCAATGCTATATACTTCTTGACTCTTGTCGACTATTTCAAATAAGTATAATTCGCTATAGATTGATGCTCTGTACTTATTGCCACAGCGATTACTTTTCTCCGTAAGTGATATAGTTCTAAATGAAATGATCTACATGTATAAATGGTCATGAGTTAATGCTGTATTGTACTTGTTGATCCAATGACTCTCATGGGGTGTTTGTTTTAGCTTATATGTGGGCTTATAAGCTTATTTGATTTTGGCTTATTTTGAGGCTTATGGTCTTATATAAGCCGAAATGAGATAAGTTAATAAGCCCGTATATAAGCTTAAACAAACACCCCCTCAATGTAAATAAGTACTAATAGCATAACCAATTACACAATTCACTTCATTTTGAGCAATCAAATACACATAAAAACTAGTCAATCAGTGTCAATAACAACATGTAGCATGTATACACAACAAATAACAGAGATTTCTTAAAACGTTCCACTAAAAACTAAACCAGTTACCAATAAAACCACTTGATAAGTGTCAATATTACATATAACATCAAGTCATAAACAACTGCACAAAAACACAAATCCTTACAGATACAAGAAATACACATAACATAGTTCCTAACAGCATCAACTACAGATAAAACTAATCAAACCAAACTAATTTTTTCTTTTATTCATATATGATTTAGTTCTTATTAAAACAATCTATGTACAGGTGTAAGTGGTTATGAATTGATGCTATGTGTAGGTACATGGCATATATTCATAAGAACAAACTACACAACCCGTGAAGGACAAGTCTTTAATTCAAATGTACATGGCCTAACCGAAGTATCCCTGTGACCCCAAATGTGTACCTAGTGAGGTTTGAACGTTGTACCTCTTTTGAGTAGATCAGGTGCCTTATCGGTCATTTGGTGGTCACACAAGTAAGTAGATCGTTTCGCTTAAAACTATCAATCAATTACAGACAAAAATTAATCATTCAACGTTGATAACTACAAATTACACAAGTAACTAGATTAAATCATTTGGAACTATCAATCACATATAAACTTAACCTACTCACAAGAGGTCTATGAGGGTGTTTGTTTAAGCTTATTTATAGCTTATGAGACTATCTGTTTTCGGCTTATAACAGGCTCAACTTTTTCTGCTTATTATAAAACTTGTGAGCAACTTAGGGGGTGTTTGTTTAAGCTTATTTTCGTGAACTATTAGTCTATCTGTTTTCGGCTTATATTTCATAAGCTCAAATATTCCAGATTATTTTAAAACCTATGGGTTCACATAAACTTACTATAATCATAGTAAGTTTATATAAATCTCAAAATAAACCAGAAAAATTGAGCTAATGAAATATAACGCCAAATCACATAAGCTCGTAAGCCCATAAATAAGCTTAAAGAAACACTCGCTAACTTGCCCACAAGTTTTGAAATAAGCCAAAAAAACTTGAGCTTATGAAATATAAAACAGATAGGCTCATAAGCCATAAATAAGCTTAAACAAACACCCCCTACTATAAGCCCATAAGTCCCAAAATGAAGCCAAAAATTGGGGCCGATGAAACATAAGCCGCTCAGCTAATAAGCCCATAAATAAGTTCTAAAATTGGGGCCGATGAAACATAAGCCGATCAGCTAATAAGTTCTAAAATTAAGCCAAAAAATGAAACTAATAAAACATAAGGCCCCATAAATAAACTTAAACAAATACCCCCTATGTTCAAATCATCATAGATACACATTTCATATGGGGTCAGAAACAGATACACGCGTACATTTGAGGGGTTGTTTGTTAAAAAGATTGGAACCCAATATAAAAAACTAATCACTCAATCAATTACTAGATATAAGTTTATTCGACTCTTTCCCTGGCAACCCCAAATGTGTACCTAGTGCAATTTGAACCCTAGACCATACCTCTTGTGAGGAACTAAGCCATCTTACCACCGAGTCATTTCACCTTACAAAAACTATCAATATAGATAAAAACTAATAACTATATAACGACTACCATCATTACTAAAATGTGAGAGATCTCAAGCTAGCGGCCACGCTAATAAAAGATTGGAAACTAATCACTCAGGGGTGTTTGTTTATGCTTATATAGTCGGCTTATGGGTTATTTGGTTTTGGGCTGATGTTTCATAAGCTCACTTTTTGTGACTTATTTTGAAACTTTTCGGCTTATAAGCCGAAAAGTTTCAAAATAAGCGACAAAAAGTGAGCTTATAGAACATAAGCCCAAAGCCAAATAAGCTATAAGCCGGATATATAAGCCAAAACAAACACCCCTGATAAGCTCCAATCTCTTCTCTTATTTTGATACTTATGGGCTTATATCAACATGTTATATCATAATAAGCTTATATAACCTCTTAAGTCTCAAAATAAGCGACAAAAAGTGAGCTTATAGAACATAAGCCCAAAGCCAAATAAGCTATAAGCCGGATATATAAGCCAAAACAAACACCCCTGATAAGCTCCAATCTCTTCTCTTATTTTGATACTTATGGGCTTATATCAACATGTTATATCATAATAAGCTTATATAACCTCTTAAGTCTCAAAATAAGCGACAAAAAGTGAGGTTATGAAACATAAGCCCAAAGCCAAATAAGCTATAAGCCGAAACAAACACCCCATAACAAATCACACAAGACCCAATAAAAACTAAATCAATTACATATAAAATCAAGTGACAAAAACATAGATCGAAGAAATGGGGCTATAACTTACATCAACATCAGTTGGGTTTTTAAGGTACTCTCCTTCAGCAGCCATACGAGCCTGTTCAAACAGCATAATTCTTTCCAACTCTGGTACATTCATCATATCCATTCTTCTATTGGAAATGTTTTCTTGATTTCTAGGGTTTATGAACTACAAGGCAAAACTGTTTTTTTCTTTTTCCTTTTCAGTTTATTGAATGACAAAAAGTCAAAAAGAGTAAACTTCATAAACCATCCTTGTGGTTTGTTAAATTCGACGCTAATCGTCTTTGTCAGAAACTATTGGCGAGTAGCGTTCTTGAGAGGTCAAATGTGAAATGTGTGGCATTAATCATCCCTACGGGATGATTGTTGCTAGACATTTGACCTCCTAAGAGCGATACTTGGCGATAGTTTCTGACATGAACGATTAGTGTCAAATTTCACAAACCACAAGGATGGTTTTTGAAGTTTACTCTTTTTTGGTAAACCATCCTTGTACAAATGAAAAAGAACAGACAGGTTGACCAAAGTATAAGGCAAAATTGGTTTTTCTCTTTTTCCTTTCAAGTTTATTGAATAGCAAAAAGTCAAAAAGAGTAAACTGCAAAAACCATCCCTGTGGTTTGTGAAATTCGACGCTAATCGTCTCTGTCAAAACTATTGGCAAGTATCGTTTCTGAGAGGTCAAATGTGACAAGTATCATTTTTGAGAGGTCAAATATGAAATATCTTGCACAAATCATCCCTAAAGAGATGATTGTTGCTATACATTTGGCTTCTTAAAATTGATACTCCCCCGTCTCAATTTAATTATCATGAGAGAGAAATCACAAAGTTTAATAAAAGTGGGGCCATTTTAATTTTTAACCACACGAATAAAATATTCTCTCTTTAGATTCTCTAGTTTTTACTAAAAAAGGAAAGTGAACAATCTTTTTGAGACATCCAAAAATAGAAATATGGACAATTAAATTGAGACGGAGGGAGTACTTGTCAATAGTTTTTGACAGAGATGATGCGGCCCTAAGAACAATCACAATGGTAACACAATAACATCAATAACACCGTCCAAGTCTGCGCCACATCAGCTTTAACATTTCACCTTAACATCCTCAAAAAAACACCTACAACAATAACATCCCAATAACATTTCCAAGTTAAACTTTAACACTCCAACAATTTACAAAAACAACCCCTCATTTAGAAGCATAAATAATAATAATAATAATAATAATAATAATAAAATAACGGCGTTACTAACCCAACGTGCAGGGACTAACTCTGCAATAAGGCGGCGGGCCCAAAGGTATAACGCCACTAACGGCGTTATTTCTGGGTCTAACGGCGTTAGCCCGTTACCATTGAACATGCTCTAAGCGTGGAAGAACGAGCCTTTTTTGTTTTTGGAGGTTCAAAATCTTTTGAGAAAAGATGTTTCACTAGAATTAGCATAAATTGGGCTACGAGACTCTTTTTCAAGATCGTGACCAGTCAAATCGAAGCTTGCAACAAGGAGAATGTTGTGGTAAACGCCTATGACAGTTTACTGAACTTTCGGGTCCCAATCGCTCTATTTTATGAGTTATTTGTATTTTTATGATTTTTTTCCAATTTCTTGGACCTTGTTTGTGGGCTAGTTCTCGGTTCATTTGTCTTTTTAGGCCTCTTTTGAATTTCTGTGTCTATTTAAGTTGAATTGTGATTGCAAAAATGTTTGTATAAAAATTATATTTTGAATCTTGTTAAGTTGATTATATATTTGTGTTATGATTAATGAAATTTCGACATCTACAAATATCTCCTTAACATTTTCCTTTATTTTTAGAATTTGTTTTTTATTGATATTAACATAGGATTTACGTAATGGTAAAAGACAAACGAGCAACAAGTTGCGTCGATAGCCTTTTTGATATTAACATAGGATTTTCATTTGTCTTAGTTTATTCAAAAATTAGGTGTGTTTGGTAGCAAGCATAAAAGAGCATTTTTTGAGCAATTAGCATTTAGCATTTAGCGTTATTTGTTGTATGCTTGTTTAGAATGATCAGCAGTTAGCATTTATGAAGAAAAAATGCTAAATGCTAAATGCTCATTGAAACAACATTTTAAGAGCGACGAAATTAAAGAAATACTTAAATATCACATGCAACTTATTTAAAGAGTTTATATTTGAATATGTATGCTCTTTTACATCCTTTTACACATTATTATTACTACAACAACTATTCTACCAAACACTTTTATAAAATAAACTGCTCCTGCTAACTACTTTATGCTAACTGCCACTGCTAACTAATTGCTACTACTAATTTTGAAAAAGACACCCTTTAGAAATCTCGTATTGCCTATTTGATAACCTATCATAAGTAGAATATTATAGGGTTAATAACCTTTTAAAGCACTATACTTGTCAAGAATAAGTTCTGCATGTAATAATTAAAAATAATAACTCTTTTAGACATTAAAGTTACATTTTTGTCTTTCTTTAAGTATTATGACCATATTATGACCATTTTACCCTTTCTAAATTTTTTCGAAATACTTTTTTTCGAATTTTTTTTTCCAAAATATTTTTTTTTCGAAATACCTTTTTTTTTAAATTTATGAAATTTTTTTTCGAATTTCTTTTTTTTTTTTGAAATATTTTTCGAAGGGTAAAATGGTCATAATACTTAAAGAAAGACAAAAATGTCAACTTTAATGTCTAAAAGAGTTATTTTTTTAGTTCGCTACGCAGAACTACCATTCTTGACAAGTATAGTGCTTTAAAAGGTTATTAGCCCAATATTATACGAAAGCTCTATTTTCACAAATTCTGAAATTGAAAAAGATATGACATGTATAATTTGATGAAAAACATTTATAAAAGAGAAATGATACATAGGCTTAAAATTTGGCCTAAAAATGGACCTAAAAACATTTGGCAAGATCCTGACGGGTTGTAAAATAAATGGGTCCGCCTTCAGGATTTTACCAAGTGATTTTAGGTCCACTTTTAGGTCTAAGTTTTAAGCCTATCTATCATTTTTCTTTATACAAACATTAATAAGAAACAAAATAGTTAAAAATTGCTGAAAAAACATGAACTTGAGATCAATTTCCATGAGATAAACTAGAAATGATATGCTGGTTAACTCAGAGAGAAATTTTGTGATGAAAATTACTGTAAATAACAGATTCTTGCAATGAAATGAGTCCTATTGGATCATCTCTCCTTAACACAAACATTTTGTTACTACTAATGGATCTCTCCTTAACCCAAACAGTTTATTACTACTAATTAATAAGAACAAATAACAACCATCTCGACTATGATTTAGTAACACAATATTATCAAATTAGTCGGCTAAGATTGAAATGTAATCGGAATTGACCCGTTTTTCACATAGATGTGTTGAAGTTGGCCCTCAAAATTCACATTACACACCCTAAACCATAAAAGAGAAAGTAGCGTAAAAAAGCATCCGAAAGATCCACATGCACAACATATTGCAATTTTCAAGAACAAGACGATCAAGAAATCTTAGTAAAAGCATCTTCAAGTCCTACCAGCATCGCAAGATACACGAAAAAGGTGGTACTAAAAAACAAATGAAGTACGTAACTGTATAAGAAAATTTCACAACGCAAGATACGAAGAGTTGATGTCAAAATTTTGCAACATACCAAATGCACATCACTATACTTAGTAATGCATATTAGGATGTCATTTTATATAAATGATATTATGTACTCATAAGCTAGCTCACACTAGGCGCTTAGAAGGTGGTACACATCTAAACCATATGTAGTCTGACATTTGCATCCTCTAATAAGAAAACGAGCTTAACATACTAATGAGCAAACAAAATTACTCTTCGTGCTGGAGGTGGAGGAACCCGTTACTTCCTCAATCGTATCCATGTGAGAAGCCCGAAAGTAAGAATTACCCAGCCACACATATCATACTTTAGATTTGCAGAGTCCTAAAACACAAAAGAATCAAACGTTAGGGATGCCTCTACCAGGCATAAACTTAAAATGCATGCCTATAACTGCATAATGCTAGAAGCTAGTTTACTTTCTCGGAATTGATGTGCGCAAAAGAAAATAGATGTCATGTATATACTACAGTCTACAGATTCTCTACTTAAGGCCAAAATAAAAAATATATATGAACCTTAGCATTTGAAGTCGCAGCAGGTCCTCCATGGATACCCCTGCGCAATGCATTTACCTGCAGTATCGCATTTTATTGCAAAATATTTAGCAAACTTTAACATACACATTAAAAAATTAAAAACAAATATGGAAGATGGACTTTTTGATCTCCGTTTGACACAATCATCCAGTCCACACGTCTTCTAAATATGAAGAATATGTAACAACACACAGATTCTATGATCGTTTATGGCAGTTGAATCGGATATCCGTATTGATACCTCACCGCCAAATGTGTACCACTGCCGATATTATGACATATGAAACCTTTAGCGAGAAACATAGCGATACCATGGCACGAAATGCCAAAGATTAAGAGAAACATAGTGCTCAACATATGAAGTTTTAGTAAGATACATGACCTAGAGCGACTAATAAGAAACTAGAACAAGAAATAAGCGACAAAGTGACAAGTATACCTTAGCACAGTCAGCCAAAGATCGGAGATAAATTTCATTCTCTGGACTCTGAAACAATACATTTCATAACAAAAATTCACCACTTAGAACTGATTTGTATGCGGAAATAAAATTCAACTTTTGAGCCTTATATGCATGAGCAAGGAAATATACCTCATTGACAGCCTTTTGAAAACATTGGAATGCCTCGTGAAAGAGAAGCTTAGCTTCACCATTGTCTTTGGTTATAAATCCACAATAAATGTGGGCATTTCCTAAGCGCCATAGGGCCTCGTGATTTGCAGGGTTAATAGTCAATGCTTCTTCTAGTTTCGACACAGCCTCTACATTTTGTTTAACCAACGAGAACATAAGCAAAAAGAGAAAAAAATATCTCTTTTAGAAGAAGCTGCATTGTTTTGACGAGGTACGGTGACTAATAAGCATAAACACACCGTAACAATACCTCTAAGCATTTCCCTTGTGTCGTTAAGATTTCCATAATGGGATAGTTCCACTAGTGCTCCACCCCACCTTGTTAAATTCTGTAATGACATAACAATGTAACGTCTTTTCTCTAGGGTCCGATGTTTGATTTTTTTGAAAAGACAGAAAAATGTGGTAATCATCACTCGAAGTTAAAATTTGAACGACTACTTATGGAAAATCATGTCACGACATCATTCATACAGAGCTCTTATCTTGTTGAATTTATGATTTTCAACTTCATGCAGTGTTGTAAAAATCGGCCTAGGCGGTGTTTCCCGATCCGATTTAGAGTTCATCGGCCAAATTAGTCGAAACGGGCAAAGTTTTATATCCTATTTTTTAACAATATTTTTCAAAATATGTTGGATTTTACACTACAACCCGCAAGTTTTGCATTAAGAGTCACCACGGTAAATCATGTACGTCAATACTAAAAACATCCAATTAAACAAAAGATATTCTTCGCCACAATTTTGTATGGGTACTATGGTAGTAATGATTTAAAGATGGAAAATAAGCTCAATAAGCCTGAAATTATGGTCTTATATGAAATAAAAAAGGAACCAAATAAGCTCATAAACCCAAAATTACGCTTAAACAAACACCTCCTAGATGATTAGTTTATATCAAACTAACTTAATATTTAGTGAAACCACCCATGTAGTTACATAATGCATTATGAATCTATGCTATGTGCTTCTTGACTTTTATCGACTATTTAACATGTGATCGATCTAGTTGTCGGTGATACAATCTAAGTCTTGTGTAGTTCACTATGAATTGATGATATGTGTAGGTACATAGAATATATTCACAACAACAAACCACACAACCCGGGAGGGTGAATCATAGACTCAGATGTACGTGGCCAAACCAAGATATCCTCCTAACCACTTCCAACTATTTCGCATGCCACCCCAAATGTGTACACTAGTGAGAATTAAACCCTAGAACTCTTGTGAAGAGATTAAAAGGCTCCTTAAACTAAGCCTTTTCGTCGTTTCACTTAAAACTATCAGTTACGGATGAAAACTAACCACTCTAGTAGTAAACAGCTTGTGACCATCATCACTAAAATGTGAGAGTTCTCGTTTTTCAATTCCTTTTACATTCTTACTACGTACAAACAACCCTAAAAAAGAGACGGTATATATAATAAATAGTAACAACTAGTAAAAACAATAACAATATATCCACTCCAAAAACTGTTGAATATTATGAAGGATCAGTTTTGCCAAGTTTGAAAGTCTAAAGAAGTAATAGCTAAAAGAGATAAAAGAAGAAGTATGAGGGCCAAAGTGAAATATTGCTGGGTATATAATCTCGCTTTATAGCTAGGGTTTCATAATATTCTCATTATCTCTGTATTTGTTTCTCTCTCTAAGTTTCACATAGTCTTCGTCTAGTTTTCATCTTTCTTCGATGATACGTCTTGATATCACTTATCATCCTGGTTATTCTTTGTATCAAGATCAATCTCTTTTGATCTTGTTTAGTCTGAAATGTTGAGTGATAATTGTAGTGAGGTCTTTGGTGTCCACCTAGTAGAGATCGATCTTTTTCTCTTTGTATCTGTTTTGGTAAGCACCCAGTTGGGGACTTATCTTCTTAACTTTGTTATAATAAAATACACCAAGGGGTGGTTGGCTGGGTGTACGTGTGGATTGTTGTGTGCTCTTGATCATTTTTACATGGTATCAGAGCCATGTTTTGATTTGGTGATTTTGAGATTCTAGGGTTTCTAGGGTTTCGAAGTTGGTTTTGGGGATTCTTGCAATTGGTGGTTGAATTGGTTAATTGAGGTTGTTTTCTTAACGGCCGTGGTTGATTTGTTCTGTTTGGGATTGGATCTGGTGATTTTGTGGGTTTCTTGGTTAGGGTTTTTTAAACCCTAATTTGGTATTTTGGGGGTTTTCATCCCCAGTGGTTTCTTGTTGTTTCTTGGGCCTGTAATTGATACAATCTTACTAGACTAAGTGAATCTAGTGGGTTTTGTATCTCTTTCCGCTGATATATCTCTGATAACACAAATTTGGTTTAGAAGGTGCAAACGGACGTTAACTTCTTGATCCGCCAACCTAGATTGGCAAATACGAATACACGTGTTCGGGTCGTCCCTAGTCTTCCGGCCTGGTTTGTGGTTATTCTTGGGTGTGAGTTATAGTTTATATAGATTGTTATTTCTGTTTTTTAGTTTCTTGTTGTGTCTAAGTCGAAGGAGGATAGGATTTGGGCAGTCTTGGAAGTTGAGTGAGTTGTTTAGTTCTAGTTATTTGTTGGTATTGCTGTTATTACTTGTTGTGATTATCACTGGGGTAAAAGCCATAAAATAACAACGTACTTTTCAAATTTTTCCGACTTGAAACACTTACTTTTTTATTACCTTAGTTCACCAACGAACTTTCAAAATTTGTTTCGAAATCACCCATATGACCGGTTTATATTAAAATAATAACTGAAATGACTATATTACCCTCGGCATATGGGTGAAGTCGGAACAAATTTTGAAAGTTCGTTGGTGAAGTCGGAACAAATTTTAAAGAATAATAGGGTAATATAGTTATTTCAGTTATTATTTTAATATAAACTGGTTATATGGGTGAATTCGAAACAAATTTTGAAAGTTCGTTGGTGAACTAAGGTAATAAAAAAGTAAGTGTTTCAAGTCGGCAAAATTTGAAAAGTACGTTGTTATTTTATGGCTTTTACCCTTATCTCTGTTTATTCTTGTTGTTTGTTCTTGTTGATTGGTTATTTGTTGGTATTGCTGTTATTGCTTGTTGTGATTATTTTTGTTTGTTCTTGCTGTTTGTTCTTGTTGTTTGGTTATTATGGCTATTGAAGATGAACCTAGTGGTAGTAATACTCAAGTGTTAATTAGTAATCTAGATGCTGGTAATCCTCTTCATATTCAAACTAATGATAATAGTGGAACTGCTCTTATTCCATTTAAACTGCTTGGAACTGAGAATTATAGAATTTGGTTTGGTGCTATGAAATTGGCTTTGCAAGCTAGAAATAAGTATAGCTTTGTTGATAGTACTTGTCTTAAGGAATCATTTGTTACTAGTAATGTCTTGTCTGCTCAATGGGATAGATGTAATGCTATTGTCTTAACCTGGATTATGAATTATGTGTCTCATGATGTTTATTTTGGGATTGGTTTATTCTCGAAAATCTTTCAGCTTTTGGCAAGAATTGAAAGAAACATATGATAAGGTTGATGGGCTCATATATACAATTTGTTGCAAAGATTAACTCTGTTAAGCAAGGTGGTAGTTCATTCTGCGATTACTATCATAGGCTAAATTCTTTATGGAGAGAATCTGATTCTTTAACTAAGTTGCCTAAATGTGTGTGTGAACATAAATGTGCTTGTGAGGCTAGTACTGAGTTAGTTTTGCATCTGCAGTTGATGAAACTGATGCAATTTCTTATGGGTCTTGATGATTGCTATCAACCTGTTAGAACTGCTTTATTAACCGAAATCCTTTACACGAGGTTAAAGATGCTTATCTTTGTTGTATCTAGGAGGAGTCCCAGAGGGATTCCCGAGTCCTCTAGTGTTTCTGAGTCTAAACTTAATGCATCTTCTTTTGCTGCTAAATCTTTTAATAACACTAGAAGAATGTATAATAACAGTAACAACACTAGAGGAACTAATACCAATACCAATCTTTGCTAATAGAGGTCCTAATCCTAATCTGAATTGTAAAAATTGTGGTAAGATTGTACATACTATTGAAAGGTGCTATGAACTCATTGGTTTTCCACCTGGCTTTGTTAAGAGTAATAATCCAGTTAAACAAAATGGATTTAGACAAAATTATAATGCTAATGCCGATAATAAGGTGTGCGAAAAATCATCTACTACTTCATCTACAAATACATCTTCGGTTTTACTTCGAGCGCATGAAGAAACTCTTGTCTTTGATCAATGATAGTTCTTCAGAAGCATACATGCCAATATGGCGGTAGGGCTTCATTTTTTAATGGAAATGTTTGGTTTAATATTAATTTTTCTAAATATTTCTTTGGGAATTTTAGTCTTTTCTCATAAAACTATATCTTTGGGTTGGATATAGAGAAGTGCTAATCAAGACGATCATTTCTAATGTTGGTATGTTTAATATTGTGGACATTTCTAGTCTTAAGATTACTATTGGACATCCCAATGGTACTCTTGCCACTATAAGTCATGTTGGAAATTTAAAATTAACTAATAATGTGACTCTTTATGATGTTTTAGTAGTTCCGCCAGTTCTTGTGTGAGTCTATTATGCGTTAATAAACTGATTAGAGATAGCAAAATGTTTGTTGGTTTTGATGAAGATACTTGTTATATTCAGGATTTGAAAAGGGAGAAAGTTCCCGTAGTCACGATGGATTATATTTGTTTGTTATGCCGCCCGATAATACTTTGGGTGAGTGTAATATGGTCATGTCTTATAATGTGTCTAAGCTTGTTTTATAATAGATGGGTCACCTACGATCCAGTCTTATCTCTGTTTTTAAGGATCTTGGTATATCCAAGAATTCTTTTATTTATGTTTGTGAAATCGTCATGGGCTAAGCAAACTAGGGAACCTTTCCTTTGTCTCGATCATAAGTCTAAGAACCTTGGTGAACTTGTTCATCTTGACTTATGGGGGCCTTTCAGTAACAAGTAGAGAAGGATATAAGTTTTTTCTCACTATTGTTGATGATTATTCTAGAGCTGTGTGGGCTTACTTGATTAAAGCTAAAGATGAGGTGTTTGATGTATTCGTTTTTATACACTTAATTTCTAATCAATTTGATGTTAAAATTAAGGCTGTTAGATCGATAATGGTATTGAATTTGTAAACAAGAAAATGAGTGGAATGTTTTCGACAGATAATACATCAAACATCTTGTCCTCATACACCTCGCCAAAAAATAGGATTCTTTAAGGAAACATAGACACTGCCAATGTAGCTAGAGTCTTATGTTTCAAGGGGGGACTTTGTGTTTTGGTCGATTGTGTTCTAAGCGTTGTATATCTTATAAACAAGTGCCATCTTCTCGTTCTAAATGGTAAATGTCCCTATGAGTTGTTGTATAAAACTAAACCTAATCTTTCCCATTTGAGGTCTTTTGGTTGTCTTTGTTTTGCTACTATTTTGAATAATCATGATAAGTTGTCTTATAGGTCTGAAAAATGTGTTCTAATTGGTTTTTCATCTACTAAGAAAGCTTATAAACTTTTGAGTTTAGATACAAGGAATGTATTCTTTGCTAGAGATGTGAAATTTTATGAAAATGTTTTTCCTTTAAAATGAAAACACGTGAATCAAGCTGATACAAAAAGTGTAAATGAGGTTGAACACTTGAATTTTTTTGATAGTCCAAAGTCTCAAAGTCCCAATGATGAAGGGAAGATCCACCGGTTGAGGATGGTATTATGCCATCTTCACATGATGCTAGTGATAATGAAATAGATACTACTTATATGCATCATGAAGATTGGCGATCAAGAACCCATTTTGGTGACCAACACCGTCCGAGGGCAATACAAATCTTGAAAATACCGGGTTTAGTTTATACCTGAGTCCGAAGCTGTTAATGAAGATGTGCGACATCGTATTAAGAAGGTCTAGTAGAGAGTCTAAAACTCCTATTAGGTTTAATGACTATGTGATGCACTCTAAAGTTAGATATGGAATAGAAAAATATGTGAGCTATGCTAATTTGAGTAGGACCAATATGTGTTTTGCTTCTACATTAAATAAATCTGTTGAGCCTAAAAGTTATGAAGAAGTTGTTAAAAGTCCTTATAGTGCTGGAAGCTATGAACAATGAAATTGAAGCGAAATAATACCGGATGAATGTGAGTTACTTGTTGGTAGACATGGGTATAAATGGATATGGAAAATCAAATATAAGTCTACGTGAAGTTGATAGATATAAAGCCGTTAGTAGCTAAAGGTTATAATCAGAAGGCTTTGATTATGATGAAACCTTAGTCCCTGTTGTGAAAATGTTACTTGTTGTCCGATAAGTATTGCTATTAGTAGAAATTGGCCTTTATATCGCTTAGATGTTAATATAATTCTATATGGCGATCTTGATGAAGATGTTTATATGCAATTGCCTAAAGGTTTTAATGGTGGAGATGATTCTAAAGTGTGCAAACTTAATAAATCTTTATATGGGCTTAAGCAAGCTCCCAGACAATGGAATGCTAAGCTTACTAATGCAATTGGTAACATGGTTTTGAGCAGAGTAAATTGGATTACTCTTTGTTTGTGAAACAAAAAGGATATGTGTTTGTTGCTTTGCTTGTATATGTTGATGATATTGTTATTACTGGTAATGATGAGAAAGAAATCAATAGCTTTAAAAAGTTTTTGAGTTCTAAATTTATGATTAAAGATTTGGGAGAATTGAAATACTTTCTTGGAATAGAAGTGTTGATAAGGGTATTTGTAATGACAGAAAGTATTGTTTGGAGTTGTTATATGAATATGGGTTACTTGTGCTAAGCTTGTTGATACTCCTTTACCTGAAAACTCTGTTTTAAGTTGTGTTGAAACAAATAAGGATAAAGTGTTGAAAAATGTTAATAACTATCAGAAGTTAGTTGGTAAATTGATATACTTAACTAATACCAAGCCTGATATTAGTTATGTTGTTCACTGTTTGAGTCAACATATGCATAAACCTTTACAATCTCATCTAAAAGTCGCTTTAAGGGTTTTGAAGTTTGAAAGGGTCTCCGTGTTCAGGGTTTTGCTTAATAAGGAATCTAATCTTAAGCTCAAAGCTTATGCCGATTCGATTGGGCTAAATGTCCTCAACTAGGAAATCTCGAACGGTTTTTGTGTCTTCTTGGGAAATTCTCTTATATCTTGGAAAAGTAAAAAACAAGCTATTTTATCTAGGAGTTCATAGAAGCATGGCTTCTACTACATGTGAAGTGATATGGTTGAGTAACTTGTTGGATAGTTTTGGTCTTGGGTTACAAGGGAGATATTATGTAATAGTGTCTCGCAATCTCGCATTGCGTACCAATCCAATTTTCATGAAAGAACTAAACATTTTTAGTTGGATGTACATCGGTTAGAGAAAAGTTTCTACTGGAGTAATTAAAGCAGCTTAAGATTAATGTGATAAACAGTGGCGCATATTTTACTAAATGTCTTGGTCAAAGACGAGATAATGTTATTTTGCAAAACCTTGGTATGTTGGATTTGTTTGCGTGTAATAATTGTGAAAAAGTTGCCAAGATGTAGATGGAAGTAGTGTTCAAGGTGAAGACTTGTCAACTTGAGGAGGGTGTTGAATATGAAGGATCGGTTTTGCCAAGTTTGAAAGTCTAAAGAAGTTATAGCTAAAAGAGATAAAAGAAGAAGTATGAGGGCCAAAGTGAAATCACTGGTATATAATCTCGCTTTATAGCTAGGGTTTGATATTCTCATTATCTCGTATTTGTTTCTCTCTCTAAGTTTCACATAGTCTTGCCTACTTTTCATCTTTCTGATATCCGCCTTGATATCGTCTTATCATCTGGTTATTCTTTGTATCAAGATCAATCTCTTTTGATCTTGTTTAGTCTGAGTGTTGAGTGATAATTGTAGTGAGGTTGGTGGTGTCTACCTAATAGAGATCAGTCTTTTCTCTTTGTATCTGTTTTGTAAGCACCCGGTTGGGGACTTGACTTTGTTATAATAAAATACACCAAGGGGTGGTTTCGGGTGTACGTGTGGATTGTTGTGTGCTCTTGATCATTTTTACACACAAATCCATAATGACAAATTAAGATGCTTACATCAGAATCAGTAATCCTTCAGCAGTCATAAGAATATGTTCGATGGCCATAAGTCTCTCTAATTCAGGTTGATTAATATCCATTCTTTGTTTTTTAGGATGTTGAGGATTTTTTGTTAAGGTTTATATGAAGTAAATAGAGGGAGGTTTGTCCTAAAGTACAAGACAACTTACGAATGAAGTACAGTAATCTACGTTTAGGGCTCTTTTGATAATTTCTTAAAGTCCAGTATTTTTTTTTTCTCCTTTATTTACTAAGAAAATAAACATTGGACAAAATATGGTAAAGATTATCGTGATAGCCTAGCCTACTTAGTAACACACTTTGACTTTCTCTCGAGAGTTTGAAACGTCACTAGGTGTATATTATGGAATAGTCGGGAAGGGGAGGGTTAATGTAAGAGATTTTTTAAAGTTGTAAAAATAGGGACTAATCTTGACCATTGAATGTGTAAACGATGATGTCATTTGAAAGAAATTAATACAATGGCATTAATGTAATAAACTTAAAAATCAGTGGCATTATGTACCATTTTATAACCATCATAAAGTCATTAGTAATATTCGGATTTCTAGCTTTTTGCTTTGACTTAGTGTCATTCTTCCGTCACATGTGACTACAAAAATTAACACCATGTAGTATATTAATGTTTTTTAAAATGGCAAAAATGCTATTAGTTTGTGATATTCTAATTTTTGGTTATAATTAAGCTTATTTTCATGTACCAGTTTCTCTCTCAAAAAATTGTACACAAACAATTAAAAATTATTTATAACTCAAAATTCAGAATTGATACAAACAACTAATATAGTAAATAATATTACGGTCAAAATAATGATACATAACCGATACACAAGTGATACAACGATACAACCTACAACCGAATACACAACCTCAACAGGAACCTACTACCGAACCCGTACACAACCACGAGAAAGTATCACCTGCTACAGCCTACAACCGAACCCGTACACAACCTACAACCGAACCCATACCAACTAATACACGAGCAACTGAAACATACCAACTGGCCAACATAACAAACCCCGATGTATCAACGATTCACTACAATTGGAACATAACAAATCCAGATGTACCAACTGGAACTAACGAATACACGAGCAACTGAAACATACCAAACCCAGATCGGTGACTAATAAGCATAAACACACCGTAACAATACCTCTAAGCATTTCCCTTGTGTCGTTAAGATTTCCATAATGGGATAGTTCCACTAGTGCTCCACCCCACCTTGTTAAATTCTGTAATGACATAACAATGTAACGTCTTTTCTCTAGGGTCCGATGTTTGACTTCTTTGAAAAACAGGAAAATGTGGTATTCATTACTCTTTGTTAAAATTTGAACGACTACTTATGGAAAATCATGTCATAACATCATTCATACAGAGCCCTTATCTTGTTGAATCATGATTTTCAACTTCATGCTGTGTTGTAAAAATCGGCCTAGGCGGGTGTTTCCCGATCCGATCTAGAGTTCATCGGCCAAATTAGTCGAAACGGGCAAAGTTTTATATCCTATTTTTTAACAATATTTTTCAAAATATGTTGGATTTTACAACTAAAACCCGCGAGTTTTGCATTAAGAGTCACCATGATAGATCATGTACGTCAATACTAAAAACATCCAATTAAACAAAAGATATTCTTCGCCACAATTTTGTATGGGTACTGTGGTAGTAATGATTTAAAGATGGAAAATAAGCTCAATAAGCCTGAAATTATGGACTTATGAAATAAAAGGGGAACCAAATAAGCTCATAAACCCAAAATTAAGCTTAAACAAACACCTCCTAAATGATTAGTTTATATCTAACTAACTTAATATTTAGTGAAACCACCCATGTTACATAATGCATAATGAATCAATGCTATGTGCTTCTTGACTTTTAGCGACTATTTTACATGTAATCGATCTAGTTGTCGGTGTACAGTCTTAAGTCTTGTGTAATTCACTATGAATTGATGATATGTGTAGGTACGTAGAATATATTCACAACAACAAACCACACAATCCGGGGATGGTGAATCTTAGACTAAGATGTACCCGGCCAAACCAAGGTATCTTCCTAACCACTTCCAACTATCTCTCAAGCCACCCCAATGCGTACCTAGTGAGATTTGAACGCTAGTCCTCTTGTGAAGAGATAAGGTTCCTTAACACTAAGCCTTTTTGTCGTTTCACATAAAACTATCAGTTACGGATGAAAATTAATCACACTAGGGTACTTGTCTAGTGGTAAAAAGCTTGTGACTATCATCACTAAAATGTGAGAGTTCTCATTTTTCAATTCCTTCTACATTCTTACTACGTACAAACCCTAAGAAAGAGACGGTATACTAAAATAGTACTAACAACTGGTAGAAACAATAACACTATATCCACTCAAGGGTACTATCACATCACTATATATAATGCATGTAACTCTTGCAAACAATTGGAAAAAAACACAAATCCATAAAGACAAAGATGCTTACATCAGAATCAGTAGGGTTTTTAAGGTAGCCTCATTCAGCAGTCATAAGAATATGTTCGATGGCCATATATAAGTCTCTCTAATTCAGGTTGATTAATATCCATTCTTTGTTTTTTAAGGATGTTGAGGATTTTTTGTTAAGGTTTATATGAAGTAAAAAGATGGAGCTTGTCCTAAAGTACAAGACAACTTACGAAGTACATTAATCTAAGTTTAGGGCTCTTTTGATAATTTCTTAAAGTCTAGTTTTTTTTTTTTTTTTTAATAAGAAAATAAACATTGGACAAAATATGGTAAAGACTATCGTGATATATATAGCCTAGCCTACTTAGTAACACGCTTTGACTTTCTCTCGAGAGTTTGAAACCTCACTAGGTGTATATTTTGGAATAGTCCGGAATGGTTAAAAACGGTCATGAGAGTATCACGATTAAGCTGTGTAGATCCGAATTCAAAGACTTGCTTTCTTCAAGTAACCGGGTTAAAGAAAACCACATCTATTTGCCCATTTACCATTTTCGAAGTGGTATATGAGTAAGTTGTGTCTAAAGTTTCGGAGAATACTAGAATACAAACTTTGCTATGTGAACATTTGAGATGATGAGAAAAAGGGTTAACAAACAACCATAAGGGGACGTTTGGTACGACTGAATCACAAAGAATAGAAATGAAGAATGGAATGGCATAGAAATAGAATGAGTCGATATAGAGAATGGATTCTAGTGTTTAAATAGAAATAGTCGTGTAATCGATTAAAGAATCAATCTTTCTTGTCGTAAGACATAAAAGAATGAATATATATATATTTTCATGTTTTTACGTTAATTATTTGACGCTATCAGGTCACATAATTACAATTATGCAAACATAATTCAAGTTTTTGTCATATAAAAATATATTATATCATCTCTACGATGAAACAAATGACAAAAAACATATTTCTACAACTTACACATTGCACTAAACACAACTAATAAAAAGATGGATATCAGATAATATTCATGATCGAACTAGTATATACACGTAGAGGATAAACAATTAAAACTAGATTTACAAACACTAGTATATACACATCAATATTTGTATAATTTTCTGCTATATGGTTTTTTACATGCACAAGAGAGAGAAAAATTTAAATGCTTACTCTTTTATTTTAGACAAACTCACCATCCATCTAGTTTGATTTAATGGTGAGGATTAATCTAAAATTTAATAGATAAACCTAAGTCCAGTGCTTTTTCTTGTCTTTTTGTTCTTTTCTTTTTATTCACATTTTTTTTAAGCATAAAACACGCCTCTAAAACGGATCTAAAACGATATGAAAATGGACGGAAATGAAAGAAAATACGGTAAAACGAAAAACGTATGAAACGAAGCGAAAACTGAACGTATGAAAACACGAGAACGATGAAAACGCTGAAGATGTGAAAACGACGAAACGAATACAGCATGAAAACGATAAAACGACACGAAAACGAATAATGAAGCGAAGAAAAAACGAATTAAAAAACGTGAATTAAAATCTACGAATTAAAAAAATAATAATAAATAAAATAAAATAAAATAAAACGTGAATTTTGTTCGCGATTTTTTCATTCACAGAGAATCTGAGTAAAAGTTTCTAAAATTCCTCATTCTCCTCTCTTTTTTAAAGAAACAAAATGGGAATGAGATTTAATTTAATTCAAGTTTCATTCTATGTCAAACAAACACATAATCAACTCTTTTCCTTTCTTAGCTTTCATTCACAAACTCACCAGGGTATTGGTTAGGTTATGTACATCATGGAAGAAAAAACTCTGATTTCCCTTAAATAAAAGTCATACAGATGTTTTATGGTAATTTATAAACATTGCAAAAATGTTTGTCCAAATAATATATTAGTGAATCTTCGTATAGTTGAGGAATTTTCATTTGCTTACCTTTATTTTGGTGCTTACCAAGGGACAAATCCACACCATCCATCTAGATTAATTTAATAATGGGGATTAACCTAAGATTTAATAGATAAACCTAAGTCAATGTTTTTTTTTTGTCTTTTTATCTTTTTTATTTATTTATTTATTTTTTGTCTTTATCTTTTAATTCACGTTTTTTTTAATTCACGTTTTTTTTTAATTCACGTTTTTTTTAAGATTTTTTTTTCTCTCTAAATTCACGTTATTCACTTTTTTTTAATTGCTATCTTTCATACGCGTTTTCAAACGTTAACGTTTTCTTCACGTTTTCATCCTTTCACACGCTTTTGCCATACGCGCTACCGTTTTCATACTTGTTTTTACGCTTTCATACGTTTTCGTCCATTTTCATACACATTCGTCCATTTTCTTACGTTTTCGTCCGTTTTCATACGCTTATTCATTATTCATACGTCCATTTTCGCCGTTTTATACGTTTTTGTCTGTTTCATACTGCGTTTTCGCTTTCAATTCATCCATTTTCATACATATTCGTCCAATTTTCTTACGCTGCTTCGTTTTTAAATGTTTTAGATGTTTTCATACGCTATATCACAAGTGATATTCTGATATTATGTGATATTTACGTGATATTCAGATGACCACAAGTGATATTCTCGTGATATTGAGAATATAACTTGTGATATTCTAAATATCAGAAGTGATTTTCAACTAATGTTTTGTAACATCAAAATCACAATTGATATTCAGAATATCACAAAGTGATATCCAGAAATCACACAAGTGATATTCATAATATCACAAAGTGATATTCGAAATCACTGATATCCAGAATATCACAAATATATAATTTGAATAGCAACTACATAGTTTGTGATTTCGGTTTATGTTTCACAAGCTTAATTTGCTTATTTTGAAACTTATAAAAATATGTAAGTTTATATTTACCACGTATAAAGAGAAAATGGTCAAATTTTGGTTTAGAGTTCATACATGTTCGTCCGTTTTCATACTTTTTCGTAGGTTTTTAAATGTTTTTGGCCGTTTTCATATGTCTCTGAATATCACAAGTGAAATTATGTGATATCACAAGTGATATTCTGAGTATCAAGTGATATTCGTGATATCCGATGATCAACAAGTGATATTTTGTGATTTTCTCGATATTACAAGTGATTTTCAACTAATGTTTTGTAACAGAAAATCACAAGTGACAATCGAATACCAAAGTGATATCTAAAATCACAAGTGATAATATCAGTGATATTCTTGTGATATCGATGATTATCACAGTGCTATCTAAAATCAAAGTGATATTCGAGAATATCAAAAGTGATATTTCGAAAATCACTCGATATTATTAAACGTATTGAAAACGCAAGAAAATGGACGAAAACGAAAAATGGACGATACGTATGAAACCACTCAAAACGTATGAAAGCGTAAAACACGTTTGAAAATGGATGAAAACGTATAAAATAAAAAAGAAAACGAAATGAAAACCATGAAAACGGACATATAAAAACGGATGAAACGTATGAAACGGACTAAAACATATGAAAATGTATGAAAACGGACAAAAACGTATGAAAATAGACGAAAATGAGGAAAAAAACGCGAATGAGAAAAAAACGTGAATTAATAAAAAAAACGCGAATTTAAAAAAAAACGAATTAAAATAAAATAAAATAAAAAGAAGGAATTAAAAAAAAACAAAAAAAACGTTAATTAAATTAAAAAAACATTAATTTAAAAAAAAAGACAACAAAAAAAAATATGTGAATAAAAAAAGAAAGACAAAAAGACAAGAAAAAAAAAACATGGACTTAAGTTTACCTTTTAAAATTTAGGTTAATCCCCACCATTAGATCAAACTAGATGGATGATGGGGATTTGTCCCTTTGTAAGCATGAATTTGTGGGTAAGCAAAATAAAGTGCCTCTCATATAGTTAATTATTTTATTAATAACATCTAGGCATTTGCAAAAATCATCTTACATTTTTTTAATTTATTTTACTAGCTTTGGAGTACTGCATTGCACTCGTAGGATTTTGACATAAGCAAAAGAGTAATAATAAATAGACCTAACAACTAAACATACAACTATACAAGTATGTCTATTCCATACATAATTTGACAAGTGAAATACATTTTCTTTCCTCATATTCATTGATTAATTTTTAACTTCTACCAATTACATTTGTAGGTTTTTTTTAGATTTATCAATTAGGCATACAAATTATTTGTCTTATTATATGTTATAATCTTGTACATGTACGAGGTTTTAAACTTTCTGTAAAGGGAGGGCTTTATTTGGTTTGAGGCTATGTGACGGTGATTCAAATCTCGAAATTAGTGAGCCAAAGAGTCAAAAACTATGATTATGAAAAAAGAAAAGTTAATTTAGTTTTATAACAACATTATATATAGTTTTTACTAAAAAAATTGCGTATTTACAAATCTTGATATTTGTGCTTCAAATTGATATGTATACCTCATACGTATGTGTTTAGTTACGATGATGATGATGATGATAACTATATTTTTAAGTAGGTTTGTTTTGCTATAGTTATAGGAGTGGGACGGCTTCCCACTAATTTTTTGTAACCTTTTGATTTTCTAATAAAGTGATATTTTTATAAAAAAAAAATAATAAATAATAATAATAATAAGAATAAGAATTGGTTTTGCTATTCAGAGTGTAAGTTGGCACAGGCTTCTCTTCTTTTCTGAACTCGGAAGCGAGGCGGTGACCTTTCTCGAATCCCAAAGTTTCCGGTCACTCAAGATATGGCTGGCGTAAGCTAACTATATTTTTAGTAGGATTAGCAATATCTAGCAGGAAATGGAGCTCAGTTAGTTTCTCGGCTCCTCACTAATTTCTTGTAATTCATTGGTTTTGTTTTCTAATGAAGTGATGTTTATAATAAAATAATAATAATAATAATAATAATAATAATAATAATAATAATAATAATAATAATAATAATTTTTCTAAGGATTATTTGTTAAATTTCTAAAACTACTAAACATTATAACAATTTAGAAGTTGACGCTTAAGTCTATAAACTCAATTTAAAACGATTCAATTTTTAGAAATTGATACATATGCTAAAAAAAGAGTTGGATATAAAAACAAGTTTTTGATGTACAAAAAGGCAATTAACAAACAAATGCCCTTTTTACGATTTTTTGACATGAAAACTACATAAATATAAATATGGAAAAACTTTGTTAATAATGTTTTCATCCACCAACGTTCTCTATCTTGTAAATTTTTTGGAGAATGTTTAAGAACTAATTAATTTTTCAAATCCTTTTTACGCTTATCACAAATATTTGTTTTTTTATTTTAACCATATCGTAACACAATATTATCAAATTAGTCGGCCAAAATTGAAATATGATCAGAATTGACCTGTCTTCGCATAGATGGGTTGAAGTTAGCCCCAACCTTGAAAATGTAGTGTAAAAAGCATCCGAAATATTCACATGCACAACATATAGCAACTTTCAAGAACAAGACGATCAAGAAATCTTAGTAAAAGCATCTTCAAGTCCTACCAATATCGCAAGATACACGAAAAAAGTACTACTAAATATATAAGAAATGAAGTAAGATATGAAGAGTTAAAGTCAAAAAATTTGCACCATACCAAATGCATATCAGTATACTTAGTAGTGTACATTAGGATGTCATTTGCGATTACTGAAATAATGTACTCATAAGCTCACACGAGGCGCTTAGTTGGTGGTGGTACACATCTAAACTATATGTAGTGAGCATTTGCATCCTCTTATAAGGAAACAGCTTAACTTACTAATTCATATCTATCAAAAGAATTACCATTCCAATCCATGTGAGAAACCCGAGAGCAAGAATTGCCCAGCCACACAAATCATTCTTTACCTTTGCAGAGCACTACAGCACAAAAGAATCAATCGTTAGGGATGCCTCGACGAGGTATAAATTTAAAATGCTTTTAACGGCATACTGCTAAAAGCCGGTCTACTTTCTCGGAATTGATGTGCACAAAAGCAAATAGATGTCATTTATATACTACAGATTCTATACGTGAGGCCAAAAAAAAAAGCATACAGTAACATTTGAAGTTGCAGCAGGTCCTCCATAGATCTCCCTGTGCAGCACCGGTGCCTGCAATATTAGATTTCATTGCCAAATTTTTAGCAAACTTTAACATACACAATTACACATTATAACTAATGTGGAAGTTTTAATTTTTTTATCTCAAAAGTAGTGTTTTTTTTGTTTCCCAAAATCAAATCCACACGTATTTTATATATGAAGAATATGTAACATGCATACTCAGTTGAATCAGATATCCGGTTTTCATATACCCCACCGCCAAATGTGTACTGCTGCCGATCGATATTATTACAAATATATGATACCTTTAGCGAGAAACATAGTGATACCATGGCACGAGATGCCAAAGATTAAGAGAAACATAATGCTCAACATATGAAGTTTTAGCAAGACAGATGACTTGGAGCGACTAATAAGAAACTACAACAAGAAACAAGCGACAAAGTATACCTTAGCACATTCAGCCAAAAGTCGGAGATAATGTTCGTTTTCTGGAGACTGAAACAATACATTTCATCACAAACATTAACAAATTAGAACTGATTATTATGATGAGATACTAATCAACTTTTGACCCTTATATGTACAAGCAAAGGAATTACACCTCATCTACGGCTTTTTGAAAACATTGGAATGCCTTGTCTAACAGGATCTTAGCTTCGTCATGGTTACTGGTTAGAAATCCATTTGCACTGTGGACAGTTCCTAAGCAGATCAGGGCCTCAAGCTTTGCAGGGTTGATGGTCAATGCCTCTTCTAGTTTTGACACAGCCTCTACATTTTGTGTTGTCGTAAAATATAGATATAAAACTTTAAGAAAAACCTGCATGGTACGAGGATTGAATAAGGATAAGCAAACTGTAACAATACCTCTAAGCATCTTTCTTGACTCGCCTATAGTTTCATATTGGGATAGTTGCAGCAGTGATCCACCCCATTTTGTTAAATTCTGTAATGACATAACAAAGTAAGTTCTTGTCTCTCGGGTCCTGATGTTTGACTTTTTCGAAAAACAAGAAAATGTGATATTCATCACTCGTAGTTAAACTTTGAAAAAGACCATTTTTTTCGGTTGAAAAGGTGAACTTATATTAATCAAAACACTTACAAAACAACATAAAATAAAGATGGATGGACATGCCCAACCATCATACCACAAATGAAAAAAATACAACGAACCAAACAGTAATATTCAATCACAGTTCACCATTTTCACTACCATAGCCTCATGACTACATTTCCTGGATAAGGGATAACCATAGATCACTCAACCCACATCCATAGTAATCTATAGCATCACAAACCAGGCTCATCATGTGGGCTATAGCAACCCATACCTCATCACATTATAGACACTGCTAAGTAGACCACATTAAGCCAACAACATCACCCTCACTAGCATAACATGAGCCTAAGTAGATATCAGGCCTCATCAATCATATAGATCACAACTGTGGGAATCCATCCTATCCACCTAGCTCATTTACCAAGAAAGTACACTATATAAACCAAGAAAGTTCATTTTTCACACCTCTCTATTCTATATAACATGTACTATCCACCTAGCTCTATTACCCTTCCAAATAGGGAACCTACTTTATGATATAATTGTCCACTTATTTCAAAGATGGAACATTTCTTACTCAAGTATTTCCTCCAAGGCCAAATACTGAGAAGAAAATCACCATTTTGAAAAGCAACAATATATCAAGATACAAGGCCATCTATTTGAACGAGCTAAACAATCCTCAGTCTGCATTTGTTTTGCAGAAGAAGATAGTAATGACTTAAAGATGGAGAATAAGCCTGAAGTTATGGTCTTACGAAATAATAGCGGCACCAAATTAGCTCATAACCTTAAAATTACGATTATACAAACACCCCCAAAATGAATCAATGCTACGAGCTTCTTGAATTTTATTGACTTTTTTACATGTGTGTTATGAATCAATGCTATGTGCTTCTTGACTTTCATTGATCTTTTTACTTTTGCACAGGTTTATAGCGAATTTCCACAGGATCGAGTGACAACAAGAATTGATTCATTAAATTACTTACAACATAACATGGTTACATTGTTAACATTAGACACACTTTACAAATGAATATATGACGCGTATTTATAAGGTTCCAAACAACATGTTTGAACCATCATGTCTTTTCGGTAATAACCGAAAATAACTACCTTGTAACTAACTTCCATAACCACTAGTAACTACCCATAACCGCTATTCGGTTATAAACTATCTATCTAACAAGTTTAGCCCTTAGGCTTTCGTATGTTACATATTGAACCAACAAGTTTATCCAACAAGACTTATGCAATTACGGTGCAACAATTCCTCCCTAATTGTTTGAGTCTTGTTCTTTGAATCTTCATGCTCTTCTTCCTTTCTTGTCGGTCTTCAAACCTCGAGCAATTTCACGGTATTTTCACCAAAACAAACGATATGTTTGTTTTGCTTCTTATCGTTGTTGTTGTAACGCTGTGTCTTCCACTTTGACACCGCCTCTTGTAGCCTTGCTTTTCTTCCTTGGAGTTCCATCTAGTGCATCCCCTACTTCAACACTTATCCCTACAAAACCAAATGGTTCCTTTGCACTAACCATTTCTTTCCTTGGCTTCCTCGCTTGGATCTTTGTGCTCCCTCGTAGCATTTCTTCACTATCCCTATGTGTACTTTTAGCATTCCTTGATCGCTTCTTTCTTCTTGGTTATGTTCCAAACCTTTTCCACAACAACCTTCAATCCTCGCTTTTACCCTACTCTATTCTCTTTGTGTTTAACCCGTTTCAAAGCCTTTATCCTTACCTCGTTTTCCTTAAACCAAAACGATGTGTTTGTTCCTTCCTTCCTATGTCATGGGCATCAAAGAAACAAAAGAATTCTTAGCACTTTTCCTACTCTTGTTCCACGTTTTCTTGTCACGCCAAGAGTTTCTTCCTTTTTCCCTCTGTCACCAACAAAGTTTTAACCCCCAATGCGTTTGTGTCATGTTTGCTTCCTTCAATCGTGTTCCTCTTCTCCTTCAAGAGTGGATTGAAGTCATTGCTATCTTCGCAACTTCCTGGTTACGATCGTGCACTATCACGTAAAACCTTGGTGTCTCTTCCCTTCTAAGTCTTTTGATCTTCTTGATCAAAACTTGAATCAAAAACTTGTAATCTTGTAACCCGCTCCGATACCACTTTTTGCACAGGTTTATAGCGAATTTCCATAGGATCTAATGACAAGAATGACAAGAATTGATTCATTATATTACTTACAACATAACATGGTTACATTGTTAACATTAGACACACTTTACAAATGAACATGCGACGTATTTATAAGGTTCCAAATGACATGTTTGAATCATCATGTCTTTTTCGTAAACCGAAAATAACTACCTTGTAACTAACTTCCAACCGCTTAATACCCACAAACCTTATTCGGTTATAAACTATCTATCTAACAAGTTTAGCTCTTAGGCCGTGATGTTACATATTGAACCAACAAGTTTATCCAACAAGATTTATGCAATTACGGTGCAACATTTACAAGTAATCGATATAATCGGTGGTGATACAATCAAGTCTTGTGTAATTGTTATGAATTGATTTGATATGTGCGAGTATATATCCATAAAGAAAGAACTACACCTCTTTAGAGACGATTATTTGACTCGGATACGCTGACCTAACTATGGTATCTTCCTCTAACCACTTTCAACTCTTTCAAAGGCCCCTCAAATGTTTATCTAGTGAGATATGTACCCTACACCTCAGGAGATAATTTTCTTACCACTAAGCCTTTTCATCGCTTCACCCGTACATCCTACTCTCTACGCAAACAATTTGATCTAAAGAAAAGTTTTTACTGAACACTATAAAGGATATTTTACTATGAACAATAATAATAATAGTGACAACGAGTAGAAACAATAACAATATATAACCATCACTAAAATGCACACAACTCTCATAAACAATTGGACAAAATCACAAATCCATAAAGAAAAAGATGCTTACATCAAGATCGGCTGGATTTTTAAGGTAGTCTCGCTCAGAAATATACGCATACATGTTCTAAGAACACGCTGTCCCTTTAATTTGGTGCATGGATATCCCTGTGCAACTCAGGTGCCTGCAATATTAATTTTTATTCCCACATTAAAAACTTAAGAACAAATGTGGAAGTTTGAGTTTTCGATCTCAAAAATAGTGTTTTATTGTTTCACGTTGTCCAGTCCACACATTGAATTAGAAAACCGTTTTCATATCGCCAATGCGTAAGCATCATGCTGTTGATCAATATTATAACATATGATACCTTTAACAGGAAACATAGTCATACCATGGTACGAGATGGAAAATATTAAGAATAACATAGTGCTCAACATATGAAGTTTTAGCAAGACAGATGACCTGGAGCAACTAGTAAGAAACTACAACTACAAACTACAATTAGTAAGAAACTACAACTAGAAAGAAGCAACAAATAGTGAAATATACCTTAGCACATTCAGCCAAAGATCGGAGATAATGTTTGTTTTCTGGAGACTGAAACAATACATTTTATCACAAACATTCACCACTTATAACAGATTAGTATGCGGAAATAAAATCCAACCGTTTAGCCTTATATGCATGAGCAAAGAAAATATACCTCATCAACAGCCTTTTGAAAACATTGGAATGCCTCGTCAAACAGAAGCTTAGCTTCATCATAGTCACTGGTTAAAAATCCACAAACAATGCAGGCATTTCCTAGGCACCATAGGGCCTCATGCTTTACAGGATTGATAGTCAACGCCTCTTCTAGTTTTGACACAGCCTCTACATTTTGTTTAAATATTGTGAGCCAAACATATAAGTTCTTAACAAACTGTATTGACATAGAATATAGATATAAAAAATGTCTTCTAGCAAAACATGCATGGTACGAGAATTAAATAAGGATAAGGAAACTGTAACAATACCTCTGAGCATCTTCCTTGAGTCGTCAATATGTATAGATAGTGAAAGGGATAGTTCCAGCAGTGATCCACCCCATTTTGTTAAATTCTGTAATGATATAACATGTAAATTCTTGTCCATGGGGTCTCGATGTTTGACTTTTTTGCAAAAACAGGAAAATGTGAGAATCATCACTCGTAGTTGAACTTTGAAAACAACTACTTATGGACAATAGTGTCATGACTTCGTTGATACAGATCCCCTATATATCTTGTTAAGTTCGTGAACTTTCAGGCAGTGTTATAAAAATTGGCCGAGGAGGGTGTTTCCCAATGCGATTTAGAGTTAATCGGCCAAATTAGTCGGAAACAATCAAAGTTGAATCTAGACGGTCATAATCGGAATGGTTTTATCCTATTTTTTTATAATGTTTTTTCAAGATATGTCGGATATTACAACTAAAGCCTGCAATTGTTGCAAAAAGGGTCACTGCGGTAAATTGTCTACCTCAATACTAAAAACACCCAAAAAAACAAATCATATTCTTTGCCACACCTCTATATCTATATCTATATCTATATTACTTATAATGCATTTTGAACCTTCCCTCCTATTAATTTTTTAAGATTTCCTAATATAGAACTTTTAAGCACATACAATTGAAAAAGCCTAAGTTACAACTATTTGAAGCACACATAAAACTAAAAAAACACTATTCAACATATACAATTAATACACTATTTAATTTACCCCTTCACCAAAATATACAACCATTTAACCACAATGTACAATCTACTCAAGCTACTAAGCCAAGCACTTAAAAATAAAGCCATTAGGCTTCAAAGGGTCGGTCGACCGATTCGGGCCATTGCGCCGACCGAGTCGCCGCCATTAAAAGATGAGGGTCGAACTGGGTCGGACGGCTCCAAATTTGACGAAGGGTTCATCCCCTCAATCGATAACTCACTCGACTAAAAAACAAAAAAGTGAACCGTTACATTATTGAAAAAATATTTTTAACTTTGTAATTTTTTTTTTTTTGTTGTTTGTTAGGCTACCCACTGGTCACTCTAATAAACTACTATACTCGAAAACGAAAAGGAAACTAAACAAGATCACCGTTATTACTATTTCTGAATTAATTGTTAAAAAAAGTATGGCCGCATAACATCACATTGCCAGAAAATTCAGTCACATGGTGCCCGCCGCCGCATCGCGCGGGTACCCTGCTAGTCTTTATGAAGCAAAAGGGGAACCAAATAAGCTCATAACCCCGAAATTACGCTTAATCAAACACACCCTACATCATTATTTATATCTAACTAGCTTCATATTGAGTGAAACCACCCATGTAGTGACTTAACAGGTTATGAATCAGTGATGCGTGCTTGTTGAGTTTTATTGACTTTCTTACATGGAATCGATATAGTTGATGGTAGATACGGAGTACAATCTAAGCCTTGTGTAAGTCGCTTTAAATTGATGATATGTGTAGGTACGTACCCCAAATGCTCCTGGCCACTTTTGACTCTTTTGACTCTTTTGCAGGCACCCAAATGTGTACCTAGTGAGATACATACTAACCCTACACCTCTTGTGAGGTGATAATGTTCCTTGCCACTAAGCATTTTCGTGGTTTCACTTAAAATAACAGATGTAAACTTATGTAAGAGGTCCTACTACGTGCAAACAACTCTAAAAAAAGGACGGTAACAAGGTATGGATGACTAGGGAACCCGAACCCGATAAGACTTATCGGGTCGGGTTAAATCGGGTATGAATAATAATAATAATAATGGGTACAAGTTCATTCCATTTTCCTTCTTTACATTTGGGGAGCTTGACACGGAAGCTTTGGACACACTTTCACGTATCAAGACGTTCGCTATTAGCCACTCGAATAGTGTCAAGAGTGGGGCTTTTATGTTTCACAGACTTAGCTTTTGTATTCAGAAAGGAGTGGGAGCCCAACTAGTGTCTCGGCTTCCCACCAATTTCTTGTAATTCCTTTTGATTTTCTATGGAAGTGATGTTTTTATAATAATAATAATAATAATAATAATAATAATAATAATAGTAACAACTAGTAGAAATTAGGTATGACTATGAACCCAATAAGACATTGGTGCACGTGCAGCTGCTCATATATTTAGTAGGATTAGCTTTTCTATAGCTAGAGAAGTGAGAGCCCACTTAGTATCTCGGCTTCCCACTAACTTCTTGTAAATCCTATGATTTTCTAATAAAGTGATGTTTATAATAAAAAATAAATAAATAAAATAATAATAATAATAATAATAATGAATTGAAGTTTTTAATAATAAAAAAATAATAATAATAATAATAATAATAATAATAATAATAATAATAATAATAATAATAACTAGTAGAAACAATAACAATATATAACCATGGGTAATGGTCGTAAAAGGCTTGTAACTATTATCACTGAAATGCACGCGACTCTCATAAACAATTGGGCAAAAGCAATCCATAAAGAAAAAGATGCTTACATCAGTATCAGTTGGATTTTTAAGGTAGTCTCGTTCAGCAGTCATACGAGTATGTTCGAAGAAAATACGTCTCTTAAATCCGGGTGCATTCATATCCGTAGCATTTGAAGTTGCAGCAGGTCCTCCGTGGATCTCCCTGTGCAACGAAGGTGCCTGCAATATTAGATTTTATTGCCAAATGTTTAGCAAACTTTAACATACACATTAAAAACTAAGAGCAAATGTGAAAGTTTGACTTTTTGATTCCTAAGTTGTTTTTCTTTTTTTTTTCTTTTTTTTTAAATTTTTTATTATTTTTTTTTTCACAAAATCCGGTCCGCATGTCTTCTAAAGATGAGGAGTATGTAACACACAGCTTCTATGATTGTTTATTACCCAGTTGAATTCGATATCCGGTTTTGATACCTCACTGCCAAATGTGTACCGCTGACGATATTATGACATAATTAACCTTTAGCGTGAAAATCAACATATGTAAGTTTAAGACACATGACCTACAATGCCTAATAAGAAACTAAAACAAGAAACAAGCAACAAAGTGAGAAGTATACCTTCACACAGTCAGCCAAAGATCGGAGATAATGTTCGATTCGGAGGTGAAAGCGATACATTTTATAAAAACATTTACAAATTAGAACTGATTATTATGCTGAGATAATTAATACTCAACTTTGAGCCTTATATGCATAAACAAAGGAATTATACCTCATCCACAGCCTTTTGAAAACATTGGAATGCCACGTCAAACAGAATCTTAGCTTCACCATAGTCAGTGGTAAAAAATCCACAATAAGTGTGGGCATTCCCTAAGCACCATAGGGCCTCGTGCTTTGCACGGTTAATAGTCAATGCTTCTTCTAGTTTCAACACAGCCTCTGCATTTTGTTAACCATTGAGAGCATAAGCAAAACAATTATTTCTTATAGCAGAAGCCATACTGTTTTGACGTGGTACGGGGATTAATAAGCATACACGCACTGCACAATACCTATAAACATTTTCTTTGACTCGTCCTTAGTTTCATACTGGGATAGTTGCAGCAGTGCTCCACCCCATTTTCTTAAATTCTGTAATGACATAACAATGTAAGTTCTTGTCTCGGGGTCCCGATGTTTGACTGTTTTGAAAAACAAGAAAATGTGACAATCATCACTCAGCTCGTAGTTAAACTTTAAAAACGAGTACTTATGGAAAATCATTTCAGGACCTCATTGAAAAAAAAGCCCTTCTCTTGTTAAATTCATGATTTCTACTTTCATGCAAGTAAAGATCGGTCTAGACGGGTGTTTTCGGATGCGATTTAGAGTTAATCGGAAACAGTCAAAGGTGAATCTCTACGGTCGGTATTATCCTAATCCTTTAGCAATACTTTTCAAGATATGTCGGATATTACAACTATAACCCGCAAGTGTTGCATTAAGGGTCACTGGGGTAAATCGTCTGTTAGATTAATGTTTTAGACTTCTGTATATTTATTAGAACGTTTTATGTACTTTAAGTTTGCTTAAGATAAAAACGTATATGTATTTAGATTGGTTGTTTGGCAAAGCCTTGAAACAATGTGGGCTTGGGCCAAAACGGGTCAATATGGTTTCTGTAAACCATTGTGACCTTTAGATAATGTATACGCCTCTATTAGGTTTATTTGTGAAACGTTATATCTTTTCATAGTACCGTTTCACAACATATATATAGGAGAGGCAGTGTAGATGTTTGTAATCATTCATACTTCAATTTATACATACAACGTTTATACAATTTGTTGTTATTTTCTGCATTTGTAAACAAAACCAAACACCCCTTTACTGCTTCTGTACGACAAGAAACAAGTAACCATGTCGAATTTCAATCATCATTCAAAGGAAACTTGGCCAAGAGGAACTCGTTTCCATCATCGTCTACGTCAAATACTAAAACCTCCAAAAAACAAAAAATTATTCTTCACTAAGCTTTGCACGGGTACTATGATAGTAATGACTTAAAGATGGAGAATAAGCTCAATAAGCCTGAAATTATGGTCTTATGAAATAAAAGGGGAACCAAATAAGCCCATAAACCCAAAATTACGCTTAAACAAAAACCTCCTAAATTATTACTTTATATCTAACTAGCTTCATATTTAGTAAAACCATCCATGTAGTGACTTAATGCATCATGAATCAATGCTACGTGCTTCTTGACTATTAATTATTGACTTTTTTACATGTAATCGATATAATTTTTGGTGATACAATCTAAGTCTTGTGTAATTTGCTATGACTTGATGATATGTGCAGGTACATAGAAATATTCATGACACAAAAAACTACACAACCCTGGGAGGGCGAGTATTTGAATGAGATGTACGCTACCTAATTAAGGTATCTTCCTGACAACTTTTGACATTTTCACACCTTAAATATGTACCTAGTGAGATACGAACCCTACACCTCTTGTGAGGAGATAGTGTTCCTTACCACCAAGCCTTTTCGTCGTTTCACTTAACCTATCAATTATAGATGAAAACTAATCACTCGACCATCATCGCAAAAATGTAAGAGGCCCTACTACGTGCAAAAACTCTAACAAAAGGGACAGTAACATTACTTGGACGAATATGAATAATAATAATAGTAACAGCTAGTAGAAACAATAACAATATATAACCACGGGTAATGGTCGTAAAAGGCTTGTAACTATTATCACTATAATGCACGTGACTCTCATAAACAGGTGGAAAAAAAGGCAAATCCAAAAAGAAAAAGATGCTTACATCAGTATCAGTTGGATTTTTAAGGTAGTCTCGTTCAGCAGTCATACGAGCATCTTGGAAGAACATGCGTCTATCTAATTTGGTGGCATTCATATCTATAGCATTTGAAGTTTCAGCAATTACTCCAAAGATCTCCTTGTGCAATGCAGTTACCTGCGATATTAGATTTTATTGCCAAATATTAAGCAAATTTTAACATACACATTAAAAACTAAGAACATATGTGGAAGTTTGAATTTTTATCCCAAAAGTCGTGTTTCTTTGTTTCACAGAATCTAGTCCGCACGTCTTCTAAAGATGAAGAGTATGTAACACGCAGTACATTTCTATGATTGTTTTTGACTCAGTTGGATCAGATACACCGGCAAATGTGTACCGCTGCCGATATTATGACATATGAAACCTTTAGCGAGAAATATAGCGATACCATGGCACGAGATGACAAAGATTATGAGAAACATAATGCTGATCAACATATGAAGTTTTAGTAAAGCACAAGACCTAGAGCGACTAATAAGAAACTACAACAAGAAACAAGCGACAAAGTGAGGAGTGTACCTTCACACAGTCCGCCAAAGATCAGAGATAATGTTTGTTTTCTGGAGACTGAAACAATACATTTCATCACAAACATTCACAAATTAGAACTGATTTTTATGCTGAGAGTATTCAACTTTTGAGCCTTATATGCACAAGCAAAGGAATTATACCTCATCTACAGCCTTTTGACAACACTGGAATGCCTCGTCAAACAGAATCTTAGCTTCGTCATGGTTACTAGTCTTACATGCATTGGCAGTGTGAGCATTTCCCAAGCACCATAGAGCCTCATGCTTTACAGGATTGATTGTCAACGCCTCTTCTAGTTTTGACACAGCCTCTACGTACATTTTGTTTAAATATTGTGAGCCAAATTAAACATATAAGTTCATAACAAATTGCATTGACATAAAATATACATGTATATAAAAAATGTCTTATAGCAAAACATGCATGGTGCTAGTATTAAATAAGGATAAGGAAACTGTAACAATACCTCTAAGCATCTTCCTTGAGTCGTCAATAGGTATATATAGGGATAGGGATAGTCCCAGCAGTGATCCACCCCATTTTGTTAAATTCTGTAATGATATAACAATGTAAATTCTTGTCCAGGGGTCTTGATGTTTGACTTTTTTGAAAAAACAGGAAAATGTGAGAATCATCACTCGTAGTCAAACTTTGAAAACAACTACTTATGGAAAATAGTGTCACGACTTCGTTGATGCAGATCCTTTATATATCTTGTTAAATTCGTGATTTCTACTTTCATGCGGTGTTGTAAAAATCGGCCGAGGCTTGTGTTTCCCTATGCGATTTAGAGTTAATCGTCCAAATTAGTCGGAAACAATCAAAGTTGGATCTAGACGGTCATAATCGGAATGGTGTTATCCTACCTTTTTATAATTTTTTTTCAAGATATGTCGGATATTACAACTAAAGCCCGTAATTGTTGCAAAAAGGGGCACTGCGTAAATCGACTACCTCAATACTAATAACACCCAAAAATACAAATCATATTCTTCGCCACAACTTTGCACGAGTGTTATGATAGTAATAAGTAAAGATGGAAAATAAGCTCAATAAGCCTGCCCTGAAATTATGGTCATATGAAGTAAAAGGGGAACCAAATAAGCTCATATCCCCGAAATTACACTTAATCAAACACACCCTACATGATTAGTTTATATCTAACTAGCTTCATATTGAGTGAAACCAACCATGTAGCGACTTAATGCGTTATGAATCAATGTTGCGTGCTTCTTGACTTTTATTGACTTTTTTACATGGAATCAATATAGTTGGTGGTGATACAATCTAAGTCTTGTGTAAGTCGCTTTAAATTGATGATATGTGTAGGTACCCCCAATGCTGCCACTTTCGACTCTTTTGCAGGCACACCTAGTGAAATACATACAAACCCTACACCTCTTGTGAGGAGATAATGTTTCTTACCACTAAGCATTTTCGTCGTTTCACTTAAAATTGTAGATGAAAACTAATCACTCGACTATCATCACCCAAATGTAAGAGGTCCTACCGCGTGCGAACAACTCTAAAAAAAAGGGGGAAGGGGATGGTAACAAGGTATGGACGTCTAAACGATAATAATAATAATAATAATAATAATAAAGGTGTGGGAGCCCAGATTGTTTCGAGACTCCCCGTTAATTTCTTGTAATCCTATGGTTTTGTTTATAATGAAAGTGATGTTTTTAATAATAATAATAATAATAATAATAATAATAAAGGGCTTACTATTGTAAGATTACAATTAGGAGAATAATACTGATTTGATTGATTGATTACAATTACATCGTACCTATAAATAGCACTAGACACAATATTCTAGACTCGGGCTTGGGCCCGTTACATAGTGCAGGCTTACAGTCCTCCGCAGTCCGAGCGGCGAAATCGTGAAAGCTCGGATTGGAGTAGTAAAACTAGAAAAGAAAAAAAATAACATAATAATGTGTGGATTTGTGACCTTAGCACAAATCACCAACACACAAGCTCGTAACATAAAGCACGAACAACATAATAATAATGCGTGGATTTGTGACCTTAGCACAAATCACCAACACAAGAAAAAAAAATACTAATAAATAAGAAAACGGGATAACCTAAAGGTATCCCCTACAACTAAAACGGGATAACCCGAAGTATCCCCTACAACTAAACAAATGAACGAAACGATAAGAAAACGAAAATTGATTCTAAAACTCAACCCCCAAAGAACCTTCCGAACAAACGGGGCGTGTTTTTTTCATAGAAAAACATAAAGATCTACATTTTTTTTTCTTTTTCTTTTTTTTTGTTTGCACTTCATTCGAAAATCACAGTAGCCCCATATCTCATTTATTATTGGCAGCCAAAACACATCATTTGCAAAATAAAAAGAAATTCATTCTCATATTTTATTCTCAGCAACCCCATATTTTATTCTATCCCAGCCGCCACTAGAGACTAATAAGGACGTTATTTGATTTTTTTTTCATTCCCAAGAAAAGTACGAGTACCGCTTGACCAGATCATGATACCACGCTAAAAAAACATAACCAAAACCCTACACCATTGATGGTGGTATTCCGGAGGCGGCAGCAGCGGTGGGTATGGTTTTAATGGAGTTGGGGTGATGGACCTTATTGAAGGAATTAAAAGCGGCAACATTAACATAAATGTCGAAGTAATTTTTTGTGGGTTGTTGCAGTTATCTTTCAGCCTTAGGAATAAGTCTTCTAGATACCTGCTAAGATGAACGACGCGTTAGTCTCGCCCGTGTTATCCCAGACCGCGACTCGTGAGAGTAAGTATGTGTTTTACCGAAAGGTGTAGTATGAATGTATGTGTGTGAAAAATGATACCTGATTCCCAAATACTGTATGCGTATATATACTACCGATGTCATTGTCGGTCCCCTGGTCTCGTCGTACTTCATGGGGCGTTGGCGATATCGAGTGACACTGTCCCTCGACACTGCCTCTCTGGGTCATGTCCGACATCCACGGGGATGAGACAAAGTGTATCGGGCTAAATGCCAAAAGTACTCGTCAGGTGTTGGCGCAAGGTCCCTTCGGACGGATGACCTCGTCCTCGTATTCCTTCGGCTTGGACTTTGCATTTGAGCATCGGCCCTTCGGTTAAGAGTATCGAGCCTTTCGTGTTATAGTATCGGTCCTTCCGGTTAAGAGTATCGGCCTTTCGGTGTTATAGTATCGGTCCTTCTGTTAAGAGTATCGCCTTTCTTGTTAGACCGAAGGGCATATACGTCGTCATGTCCCCCCCAGTATCATGTTACTTGTTTTCGACAAGTGATGTGATACTATATATAATTGTCGATTAGCTTCGTTCGGAGTGACTTGGTGAATTTCGGTTATATGGGCCTCATTTTGGGTAATGGGCCCAAGCCCATTGGGTGAAAATGAGTTAAAATAATATATACCGTTTTCCGTGGGATCGTACCCGTGGAAGATGGTATTCGTTGACTGGCTCAGATCCGCCCTTCCGACACGACGGACGCTTTGGTGTCCCCACCTCCTTTGCCTATATAAGCCCTTTAACCTTCATTCATAAATTTTTACCCTACCCACCTTTATTACTGTTTGTTTTCGAGTATTCGGAGAGATTCAAAGCGTCACTTTTCCTTTTATTTCGTTTGCTGCGGCCTTCTCGATATTCTATGGCTTCGGGTTGAGCATCCGGCATCCGACCTTGTCCCCAGTCGGATATGCATATCTACTCCTCCGTGCTTTCCGGCGGGAGCCGAGGGCCTCATTAATGATTACGGATTCCTAGGGACCTCAATCCCGTTTACCTCCGATAGATTTTACTATGGAGAAGCCGCCAAGGATGCCCTGGGTTGTATGAGCAAGTACTTACGTTTTCGAGTGCGAGTTCCGTTTTCTACCTTTCTTGAGGGTGATAAAGTATTTCAAGGTTCACATATCACGCTTGTGCCCATCGGACTGAATAGGCTTGTTATGTTTGAAGTATATTGTCGGAGCCTTGAGATTGAGCCGACCGTGAATCTATTTCGAGTTTTTTATAAGTTGAACAAACAGGGACACTGGTTCTCCTTCGCTAGTCGGACCGAGGGAATTCTCCGGGCGTATCTTTAGGAAACTTGCTCAAGTTTGAAGAATTGGAAAGACAATTTCTTTTTGATAGACCGGAGGGCAATCCCAGATGCAATGCCTTGGAGGCATCCGGATTCTAGTGTTTCGGATGATGCTCCCTCGGGGGTTACGTGGATGCCGATGTGGCGAGGCTTTGTGAGGATAGTGGAGCTTAGGCCCGTGCATTGGTCTCTTATATGAGGTTGGGTTACGGTCTCGGAAGCATTCGCTTTCGCCCGGAGTTTAAGGATATAGAGAAGAATGGTAACGCAAGCACACACATATATATTTTTTTTTTTTTATATATATACCCATGTTTTCTATCTTTGTGCAGTTATTACCATGTCTCGCTACTTGCGCTTAAGGTCCGACCATCAGGGTCCAGGTTGTGAAAGGTGCTCTTGCCGTGGGGCGGAGAGATACCCAAAGATGTGACCCAACCCTTGGAAGTGGGGAAGGAGGTTCCGGAGGTTAGCCGGGTGCAACGGATTGTGGAAAAGGCCGACCACCAGTGATTCGAAGCGGCGAAGGAAAAGAAGAGGAAATGCAGGAAAAGCGGTCGACCGGTCCTCACCTTGCTTAAAAGGAGAAGGCCTAATACTCCTTCCATTGATTTATCGTCGAGTCCGGATAATTCCCAACGGACTCGTTCGGCGTCGCCATAATACCGCAATGCCTGAAGACGTTGTAGATGGCCCCGAGCAAAGTGTGGTTGGCAAGCGGTCCGGAGGCCACTTCACTGGAAGATCCTCCCGCTGTTGTTAGTCCTTATATCTCCGCTCAAGGTATGCTTTTTGAACTTGTGATGCGTCTGCCGTTATCACCTTGTTTCTTTTTATATCCTTCGCTTTTTCTTACTAGAACTGGAACGAGTGATGCGGTGGCAGTGTTCACTGTCGCCGTGCTAGCACCTTCGTCGGAGGTACGTTGTAACCGCTTTTGCTTACTTTGGTTTGTTCTTCCTAACTTTGCAAGCCTGTTTTCCTTTTGCAGGTGGATTTGGCGGATGGGCTCTGGGAGCCGTTCATTCTGGCCGGAGCTTGCAGCTTAACACCACTTTGAATGACGCCGCCGCTCAGTCCGGATATGATGAGTAACCCGCCCCTCCCTTCATTTTGTCGAGCAAGAGGATTTGGCCGATGACAGGGCTTTGTATAGAGGATGGTTCGAGTTATGTCATGGGACCATTGCTATTACAGACGTGTTCAAGAGGTTCGAACGCTTGAGCCACCATTATGCGGATCTCTATAAAGCTCATTCCACCCGCCTAGCCGTAGCGGACTCAGCTTTCAAGCTCAAAATAATCTCCGGATTCAAACAGAGGTTAACCAAAAACTTGCTCAAGACAATCAGATCTCCAAGCCTCATGATGACTGGGCCGGAAGGAAGAGGAGATGGGTTCTCGCCTGGTTGCTTTGGAGAGGAGCCTGAATGAATTAAAGATCAAAGATGAGGAGAGGGAGAAAAAGGTGGGATTGTTGGAGGAAGCCTTGAAGAGAAAGTCGGAGGAGTTGGATGAATCCGAAAAGGAGGCTGCAGTTTTAAGGGCTGATTTTGAGAAGCTCGCGTGGCCGGTCACGAGGAGATCGTAAGGTTCAACTATGTGAAAGAGTTGATTCCATGGTCGTTAGGCGCCTACATGGGAGTGATGAGTACCAGCAAGCTTGGGGGCGTGTTTTTAATGCCGCTATAGATTCTGGTTATTTGGATGGTCTCAAGGTAGGTCGTAGCGACGAGGAGGTCGCAGGGGATCCTTGCGCGCTCAGAAGACTTTGACATGGAAGCAGTCAAGGGTTTTGTGGCTGCTTATGATGAGATGTTCTTGAGGTCTTTTCCTTATATTGAGAAGATCAAGCGGTCTTATCATCTTCCTCTTGCACTTGATGAACGTGTTCTCGAGGGGGCGGAGCTACCCCTGGGCAGTGCACATCCGGAGAGTCTTAGTGTCGGTTATTATTCGCCTGCGGCCTTAACGATGTATTTGAACAATTTGATGCTTTTTTAGTACTTTTGTGGTTGTACGCTATGTTGAACAATACTTATCGTTATTTATGATCGACGGGCCATTCCGTGACATCGGACCCTCATTTTTGGTGTGTATATGCTTGTGTACGCCGCGGCTTTTGTTAGCGTCTTGACACTTTCAGTCATTAAATTATGCCCGTAAGCAAATGTGCTGCGGCCTTCCCTAATGACTTAGCATTTTTCGGGGTATTGTTTTCACCGGTGGTAAATATACCGGTGGCTCATCCCTGGCGCGCCACGCTTCGGTATCTCTGCGTGCCGTTCGCACATATGCCTCGGCCATCCCTTAATGTCTTAGCATTATTCGGGGTATGCGCTACCTAATGGTGTGTGTGGCCTTCCCTAGTGTCGCAGCACTTGCGGGGTAAATTAATTTTAGTTGGGGTTTTTGGACACGCGGTCTGAGGTAGCTAATCTCCGCGGTCCGCCCCTACGCATGAGATGTGGTTGCGGAAAATTTTCCTCCTCCGTCGTAGGTAGGGGAATATATATCATTACTTAGTGAGAATAAAGTAGTTCATGCCCGTAGGCTTACAATGCATTTTTTATTTAAAGAGCATTTCTTCGATTCATGCGTGCCATTTCGGGTACTTCCTCTTCATCCAAAGTTTCCAACTTGTATGAGCCGTTGAGATTTGCCTCTTTGATCCGATAGGGGCCTTCCCACTTGGGTCCTAATTTGCCTTGATCTTCGCTCACCGGCTTCGTTTTTTCTATACACGAATTCCCCGATTGAAAGAAACCAGCGCGCCTTCCGGTTGTAGTATTTTTCCAGTTTGTTTTGTATCGGGCTTCCATCACAGGGCCTCTTCTCTCTCGTTCTTGTAGCAAGTCAAGGTTGAGACGGATATCTTCTTCGTTTTGGTCTGCCGTTCGGTGGGAATCTTCCTCCTCCATCCCTTCTCTTATCCGCCTTACTCGCGTTGGCATGCCTATTTCTGCCGGTATGACCGCTTCGCTTCCATAAGTGAGGCTGAAGGGGGTCTCCCCGTTACTAGTCTTGATGGAAGTCCTGTGTGCCCAAAGGACGTTCGTGCTCGCCTATCCATCCGCCGCGCCCAACCTTGTTTTGATTCCCTCCATCAAGCTCTTGTTGGCCCTTTCTACCAGTCCGTTGGCTCGTGGATGGGCCACGGCAGATAATAACCTGCTTGATGTTGAGCTTTTCGCACCGGCTTTTGAAGGGGTTGTCTACGAATTAATTAGCATTGTCGTGATCGATGACGCGGGGAGACCAAGCGGCACACTATGTTATCCCACACAAACCTCGTGACATCCTTCCCTGTGATCTTGCCACGCTTGGCTTGTCCACTTGGTGAAATAGTCGATTGCGCACCAAGAGGAACTTGACCTTCCGCCGCCGGTGGTAGAGGTCCTACTATGTCCATACCCCATTGATAGAAGGGCCATGGAGCCATGATGGGCGTCCTTGGTTTTGGAAGCTGTGGTATCGGGGAGTGGATCCGCGAGTCACACTTGATTATCGTTTCTAGCATCCCGGTGCATTGTAGGCCATGAGTATCCTTGCCGCATGGCCTTCGCCACCACCGATCGAGGACCGGAATGCATACCACAGGCTCCCATGTGTATCTCTCTTATAACGTAGTTTGCTTGTAGGGGACCGCACGACTCATCATCATAGGTACTAAATAGGCTTTCTTGTAGAGTATGCCCTCTTCCATGACATATTGGTTGATTTTCATCCTCAGGTTGCGGGCTTCATTAGGGTCTTCCGGCCATATTCCTTCCTCGAGACACCGAATGATGGGGGTCATCCAGTTGTCTCCTTCCTCTTCAACAACATTGTTGACTTCTTTGCTTTCTGTCGATCTTTCCCTTAGCACCTCCACCAGTATTTCCTTCGCCAAGTGGTCAGCGCGAGTGTTAACCGGGCCAGTTTACTAAGAACATCCGCCTTTTGATTCCGACCTCTAGGGATGTTCCGGATGGTGAAGTTCTCAAAACTAGCTATGTACCCTTTTGCTTTCGCTAGGTACTTGATCATACTTTCGTGGCTTGCCACATAGTCTCCATTTATCTGGTTAGCCACCAACTTAGAGTCCACCCGGACCTCAAGGCTACGAACCTGCATACTCTCCGCCATCCTTAACCTCGCCAGTAGGGGTTTCCTTGTTATTAGTGCTGTCGAACTCAAGTCGGATGGCATAAGTGAATTCCATTCCCTCCGGGTTGATTAGCACGAGACCGCTCCGAGCCTTTGTTATGGATGCTCCGTCCTGTATAAAAGCCATTTCTCCTCCTTCTTCTATGGGTTGGTTGAAGTACTTCTCATTGTTTTCTCCGATGGGGGCTTCGGCTGGAAGTCTGCTAACACTTGACCTTTGATCGCGTTCCGGGGTTCGTAGGTTATGTTGTATGCACCCAACTCCACCGAGTATTTAGCTAACTTCCGGACGCTTCGGCTTGTTGAGGACTTGCTTTATCGGTTGGTCCGTGATCACCTTAATAGGTGTGCTTCGGTATCTCCTGAGCCTTCTTGACATGTGTAATGCATATAATGCTAGTTTTTCAATCGGGGCATAGTTCTTCTCGGCTTCGTTGAGTGTTCGACTCACATAACATAACGGTAAGCGCCTTCCCTTCCTTTCCGTGAGGAGAACGCGCCACTGACCGCTTCTTCCCGCGGCTGCTAGGTATATACGTCATTATTAAGTGTTTCTTTGCCAACCGCCAAGCGCGTTGTTAGTGAGGGAAGATCTGTTATCAACTTTTTCATCTCTTGGAATGCCGATTCTGCCTCTTCCGTCCACCGGTACTCCTCCTTATTCTCCTTGGTGATGCTTTTGAGTGTTTGAAAACGGTAAGGATCTTTCTACCAACGAGCCAAGAACGATTAAGCCGCCAATTTGCCGTGAGGCTCTGCATTTCTTCGTGGTCCTTGGCGATTGCATGTCCATTATTGCCTTCGTCTTCTTTGGGTTTGCTCAATTCCTTCTCAGTTACCATATACCCTAGGAATTTTCCTTCCTCCATCCCAAAAGAGCATTTTTTAGGATTCAACTTCATGTTGATCTTCCGGAGGTTGTCGAATGTCTCCGCTATGTCCGCTAGCATTCCCCGTTCTTCCTTGCTTTTGATGACCATGTCGTCCACATATGCTTCTAGGTTCCTCCCTATCTGTGATTGAAAAGCGGAGTCTATCATCCGTTGATAGGTGGCTCGGCATTCTTCAGCCGAATGGCATCTTGGTGTAGCAGAGGTTCCTTGCTCGGTGTAGAACGCCGCTTTTTTTCTTCGTCCTCTCTCGCCATTTGTACCTGGTGATACCCTTTGTAAGCATCCAAGAAGCATTTGTATTTGTACCCCATGACCCTCGATCTTCCGTCGATCTCGGCAAGGGTAGTAATCTTTGGGAAAAGCGGATTGATGTTCTTGAAGTCAATGCACATACGCCAGACTTCCATCGCACTTCTTCACCGAAAGGGTTGGATATCCGTGGGTATTTTACCGGCCACTATGCGCCGCCTTGATCCATTCTTCCACCTCCTTTGTGACCGCCGACCGGACCAGCCAACATTCGGGCGTTTTGACATACCGGTCTATTGAAGGGTTGGCATTGTGGTATGCTCTATGATTCCTCTAGGAACTCCAAATATATCCGGTTCCCATGCGAATATGTCGATGTTCCTTCGCAAAAGCTCTTTGAGGCGTCGTTGCCCTCGCGGACAAGGCACCTCCTATCGCACAGCTTGCTCGGGAAGCGAGGTTGATCGCCACTTCCTCGGTTAAACCCACCTCTCCCGCTGTTTCTTCCTTGTCTTGTTCGAACGATGGTCTGTAATTTTTCCAACCTCCTGCATTCAAATGATGACGAACGAGTGACCAACGTGGCAATTCCTCTAGGGGTTGGGAACTTCATCATGGAATGGACCGTAGAAGGTATGGCTCGCGGGATCTTTAATCCGTCCTTCCTAAGATGACATTATATGGTGACGTGTTCGAATAACTGTGAACTTCATCCGACCTTCTGTACAACCCCTCGTCTCGAATGATACATCTAATTCGATTTTTCCGATTAGCGTGTTACCTGCCCCAAACCCTAGCAAATCCGTCTGTTTGCTTCATTCGATTCCTTATCTCATGAGGCGTGTTGTTAAAGGTTCGAACATTACCTCCACCGCTCCTTCATCTACTGAAGACTCTCCTACTAAGTATCCTTCCATCGTGGCTTCAACTATGAGGATCATTCTGACACGCCCCGCCGGAGGAGGGAACGTTATAGGTACATTCATCCATCTTTCCTCTTGTTCCGATGACTTCCTTTCCTTCGTTCGCCAGTTCGATCATGTTGATGACCTTGTCTTTAGCTCCTGCGTCATTCCTTGGTTCTTTCCTTCCCTTCGCCTCGAGATCCCTGACTGTGTGATTTAGCTTCCCTGAATCCAACGCTATCTCTAACTGTCTTTTGAGCTGATAGCAATCATTTGTATAGTGCCCCTTTTCTCCATGATAATCGCAGTACTTATCTTGATTTTCCTTGCGTGGGGATCACGACGGGCTAGTGGGGGTAGGCGCGGTGGTGCTCAAGTAGCTAAGATTTCCTTAGGTGGTTTAATGCGGAATCTAGGGTTAGGCGTGGGTTGCCTCGATTCTGATGGTCACCGCGATGGGGCACATAAGGAGCCGACCACCTCGGTCGAACTTCCACGGTCTCTTCTCGAGCACGCATGCCGTCCTTCATTCCTCTTATCTCCTCCGTAATGATTTCTCGACGACCCTTTCGCCCTTTCGTAGAGGTCCCGGTCGAGGCTCTTCGTTGTATCATGTTCTCCCCGAGGCAATTCGTGCTTGGCGAAAGCTTCTTCCGACTTACAAGTCGTCGACCTAATCATCATTTCCTCCACAGTCTTAGGGATCTTATCGGCTTAACCGCTACCAAGGCACTTGCAACCCGTTCATGAATGAGGAGATCCTCATGATCTCCGGAGCCCCTGTATGAATCCTGCCTCGTGGTCCACCTTTCCTTGAACTCCCAAGTAGCTTCATTAGCCTTTCTCACTATCTTGGCGATCTCTGTAGGGTCCTTGACACAAGCTTTGTGCAGGGAGAAACGAGCCTCGAACCGATCCTCGAAAGCTGCCTTATTCGTCAATGCCCCGGAGCCCATCAAACCATCCCCGGGCTTTTCCATCCAACGTTTGTTGGAACATGCGGCACCACACGGGCATGGGCCACTCTCCATGTCCGGCGGCTCCAGTAAATCTGTTGAGATGGTCTTGGGGGTCCGTAGACCCATCGTACAGCTTGATGTGGGTGGGCATCTTGTGTCCGAGCGAAAACTCGATGATTCGCCATCAATGGAGATTTCGAGACTTCTTTGAAAGGTTTCGCCGTCTTCGTCTTTCACTTTGTTCCCGTGACTATTTCCTTCTTTTTATTCACGCACGTCCTTATCAAGAGTCGTTTATCTTCGAAGTCCAACCGTAGTGGCTCAACAAAGGTGTCCCTCCGCTATTATGTTTTTTATCATTGACTTAAGAGCAAGCCACGCCCTTCTAACCGCCCTCGTCAATGGTGTGGAGCTTCCTCCGTTTCGGTGGTGTCGAACCCGTCATCCTACGTTCGTAGATTGAATTTGGGTCCCACGGATGGCCAATGTCGGTAATTTTGTGGGTTGTTGCAGGTTATCTTCAATTTTAGGAATAAGTCTTCTAGATACCGCTAAGATGAACGACGCTGCTAGTCTCACCGGTGTTATCCCGGACCCGACCGCGTGAGTAAGTATGTGTTTTACCGAAAGGTGTAGTATAAATGTATGGTGTGAAAAATGATACCCGATTCCCAAATACCGTAGGCGATATATACTACTCCGATGTCATTGTCGGTCCCCGGTTCTGTCAGTACTTCATGGGGCCGTATGGCATCGAGCCGACACCGCCCCGACAATCGTCTCTGGGGTCATGTTCGACATCCACGGGGATGAGGCAAAGTGTATCCAGGCTAAATGCCAAAAGTAATTGTCAGTCGGCGCGCCTCTTCGGACGGATGACTGTCCTCGCACTCTTCCGGCTTGGACCTGCATTTGAGCATCGGTCCCTTCGGTTAAGAGTATCGGGCCTTTCGGTGTTATAGTATCGGTCCCTTCGGTTAAGAGTATCGGGCCTTTCGGTGTTATAGTATCGGTCCCTTCGGTTAAGAGTATCGGGCCTTTCGGTGTTAGACCGAAGGGGCATATACGTCGTCAATAAAAGAAATAGAAACAAGGATGGAGAGACATTCGGACCGCCGGCCAGAAAATGAGGGCATGTTTTAGGGTTTGAGGATATGATTGTCTTAATGACCTAATACCATGTAAGATTACAATTAGGAGAATAATACTAATTTGATTGATTAATTACAATTACATCGTACCTATAAATAGCACCAGACAGACTATTATAGACTCGGGCTTGGGCCCATTACATAATACAGGCTAACAACTATGAGAGGTTATTGGTATTATTCTTTTGGTGTTGTTATTTTCGAACTGTTGGTGCCATTCCTTTGGTGTTGCTACTTTGGTACTGTTCTTTACAGGGTTTGACGCCTTCAGAGTGGTTTCTTTTTTGGTTTTTATATCTTTATCATGGCAAGCCATGTTGCGACTCGGATATCTTGTCTTCTGTTGTTGTGAAGGGTGTAGTGGCGGTAATGGTAAATGGCTTACTAAGAAATATTTTATTGACCACTTGAGCACTCGTCATTTATAAAATAATGTTTTCAAGGCTTCATACAAAGATCGGGTTGCAAGTGATTTTTTCTTATTTTCTGCACTTGACCAGGCACTTCATAAGGTGGGCATCTGGCTTTGTGGTGTGTGTTTTTGCACCCACACTTTTAGTAAGAATTGTAAATATGCCGACGATGATGTGGTTCTAGCACCTAGTTTTGATGAAGTTGCGATCTATGGTATCTTGTGCCTCTTAGACCAGTTTTGGGTGTGGTTGATGGTGCCGTTGTTAAATCGGCTAGTACTCTTGCTACTGATGAGCAAGGGCGGAGCTATTAAGGGACCGGGAAGGGTCCCGACTCCATAGGCCTAAGCCCATTAGTGTATTTTTTTTTCGTGATTTCATGTGTATTTTCGGAAAATTTTTTATTTCTGCCCTTCCATTTAATGTATTTCCCGAAAAAAATTTGTTTCAGCCCTCCCACGGAAATTTTTCTAGCTCTGCCATTGTTGATGAGGATGTTGGCGAGAGGGCCGCTCCTGGGATGCCCTCACACGTTGTTGAGTCCACTTGTTTTGACATTAACCTTCTTGGTCGGGTTTTCTTGAAGAAATTGCGTATGGTTAAATGTATTCCCCCTAGGTTACGGCTTGGTTTTGCTAAGATTTTTCGTAGTGCGCTAGACAAGGTCCTTGCGTGCCCGGGGGATTTATCGCTATGGTGCAACTCCTTATCCTGCCATGTTGTGTTTTGACCACTTTCGTGCCAACTAACAGAGCTCAACGACGTTCTGGTGAGCGAGAACGGTGTCAGTTTGAATCTATCTCTCGTGTTATTCTTCGATGGAGGGATCCCGCAGACAAGTTTGGTTTAGTGATGGAACATTTAGCTGAAGTAACTCCATCCCTCGTAGGGGTGAGGAAAACCAAGGATCATGATGTAGCTAACCTTGTTCAATGTAAACGTAAACTGGGAGATGGGTACTTCACCGCTGCTATTAAGGTGCTCACGTCTTCTGGTGTCGCCCCATCTACTCCTGACACCCTGCATGAGTTAGAGGTCAAACACCCCTTTGCCCCACCTCCGACTTCATGTCCTTCCTCCACTTGGCGAGGATGCTCTTTTTGTTCATATAGACTTGGTGTTGAACATGATCCACAGTTTTCCAAAAGGGACATCATGTGGTCGCACTGGGCTTAGAGCACAACATTTAATGGATATTTTGGGAGAGGTTGCTTCTGCTATTGCTCATGATCTGCTAGGTTTTATCACCGGTGTTGTTAACATGTTCCTTAGTGGGAAGTGCCATGTTCTGTTGGGGGAGTATATTGCTAGTGCCCCTTTGACTCTCTTGGTCAAGCCGGGTGGTGGTATACGCTCTATTGATGTTGGTACGGTATGGCGTAGGCTTGTTTTTAAGGTGGCTTCTTTTTCTATTGGTAACTCTATGAATACTTATTTACAAGACTTTCAATTTGGTGTTGGCATTCCTGGTGGTTTCGAGGATGTTCTCTATGCTGTGAATAGGCTCATTGAGTCTAGGGGTATCGAGGTTTGGTTTTCTATGCTTTTGGTGGATTTTAAGAATGCTTTCAATCTTGTCGATAGGAGCGTCTTACTTGAGGAAGCTAGGGTGCGATGTCCTTCCATTGCTACTTGGGTTGTGTTTTGTTATGCCCGACCTGCTAGGATTTATTATGATGACTATATTGTTTGGTCTTATCAAGAGGCCCTTTGTTGTTTGCCCTAGCTTTGCACCCCTTAGTCTAGACTATTAATCAGTCTTGTGAGCTTACCTTTCAGGCATGGTATCTTGATGACGATAGCATTGTTGGAGATACCTTATGGTTGCTAAGGTGCTTGACATTATTACGATGGATGGTCCCGCTCGTGGTTTGTTTTTGAATGTTGATAAGACTTAACTTTTATGGCGTGTAGATGACCCTAG
>OU343225.1:24400101-24451708 GCA_910596185.1 Chrysanthemum makinoi | reverse complement strand
AAGTAGGGTGGAGGGTGTTTTTCCTATAAATATCTCTCGCCCGCTCAATGGTGTTAAACTTCATAGTGGTTATGTTAATTTTGATGAAAGTTTTTGTTAGGATTTGGCTTTGAAAAGGGTCTCTAAAACCATCTCTTTAATGGAGGCAATTCATAAACTTAATGATCCCTAATGTGAGCTCCTCCTTCTTCGTAATTGTGCCGGGGTTGCGAAACTATCTTATGCTTTGAGGACATGCTCCCCTTTGTATTTACTAGAGGCCCAGGTTCAGTTTGATGAGACATTACGTGCCTCCTTAGGTTTGGCAATGGCGTCTAGCCATTCTCCCAGTCAAGATGGGTAGTCTTGGTATCTTTTTTGCGGGAGATCTTATCCAGTACGCTTTTCTCGCCTCTTGTATGCAAATGAGTGCTCTATAGGACAAGATATTGAAAAAACCGGTATTATCTCTCATGGCTCTTCATGTTAGCATGCTCTTGATACTTTCAACATCACTTGCAGTCCCCCAAATGATGAAAACCTTGGTAAAGTGTTACTTTGATGTCATTGAGAAAGACCTTGTTTCCAAGTACTCGTTAAGTCCAAGACAAGTGGATATTCTCAATAGCATCCACGCCCCACATACACGGGATTTTATTTTCACCATACTTATTGATGGTTTGGGACAGAGGATGCATCATCGCCAATTCCGTTCGGTGTTGTGTTATAGGCTTACTGTATAAATGTTCTCTTAAGGTAGCCTTTGCTCGAGTTGTAATGTGCATCGTATGGACCAATGGGGGGACCACGCGGTCCATTGCTCTAGTGAAGTGGGTGTGAAGTTCAGGCATAATCTGGTACGTGATATTCTTGTTGATATATGTTCTAAGGTGGGGATCATGGTGCGGAAGGAGGATCCAATGCGGTTCCTTTCAGAGGATGGGAAGGAGCTACGTGATGCAAACTTGTTATTATTTAATTGGCTCAAATGTAAGGACGCATGTTTAGATGTGACTAGAATCTCTCCTTTTGGTATTGAAGCGACTTCATGGGCTCATGGGGTAGCCTTGCATAATGATGTGGAGAAGAAAAAGAGGAAGTATGCATCCAAATATGAGGACAACGGATACAAGTTCATACCATTTGCTTTTTCTACATTCTCAGAATTTGATACGGAGGCTTTGGATACACTTTCATGTGTTTTTATCTTTCAAAGAATATGATTTTGTATACAGAAAGGAGTGGGAGCACAACTTGTGTCTAAACTCCCATCCAACTTTATGTAAAATTCTATGGATCAACAATAGTTTTATTTTAACATAATAATAATAAGGGTTATTATACAAAGAAGTCACTAAAGTTTGCGCGAAATTTGTCCTAAGTCACTAAAGTTTCAAAGTTGTCATCGTAAAAGGCTTGTAACTATTATCACTGAAATGCACGCGACTCTCATAAACAATTGGACAATAACACAAATCCATAAAGAAAAAGATGCTTACATCAGTATCAGTTGGATTTTTAAGGTAGTCTCGTTCAGCAGTCATACGAGAATGTTCCAAGAAAATACGTTTCTTTAATCCTGGTGCATTCATATCCGAAGCATTTGAAGTTGCAGCAGGTCCTCCGTGGATCTCCCTGTGCAACGAAGGTGCCTGCAATATTAGATTTTATTGCCAAATAATTAGCAAACTTTAACATTGACGTTAAAAACTAAGAACAAATGTGGAAGACTGTTTAACTTTTTGATCCCTAAGGTAGGTTTTTTTTCCCCTACAGAATCCAGTCCGCATGTCTTCTAAAGATGAAGAGTATGTAACACACAGATTCTATGATTGTTTATGACGGTTTTAATACCTCACCACCATATGTGTACCGCTGCCGATATTATGACATAATTAACCTTTAGCATGAAACACAACATTGCAATACCATGGCACGAGATCCCAAAGATTAACAACATATGCTCAACATATGTATGTTTCAAGAGAGTGTAAGGCACATGACCTACAATACCTAATAAGAAACTACAACAAGAAACAAGCAACAAAGTGAGAAGTATACCTTCGCACACTCAGCCAAAGATCGGAGATAATGTTCGGATTCTGGAGACTGAAACAATACATTTTATCACAAACATTCACAAATTAGAACTGATTATTATGCTGAGATAATTAATACTCAACTTTGAGCCTTATACGCACAAGCAAACAAATTATACCTCGTCCACAGCCTTTTGAAAACATTGGAAGGCCTCGCCAAACGTAATCTTAGCTTTACCATAGTCACCGTAAAAATCCACAATAAGTGTGGGCATTCCCTAAGCACCATAGGGCCTCGCTTTGGGGTTAATAGTCAATGCTTCTTCTAGTTTTGACACAGCTTCTACAATTTGTTTTTAACATTGTGCGCCAAACATAAAAGTTCTTAGTAAATAATGTGTTCTAGCAAAACCTGCATGGTACGAGGATTAAATAAGCATAAGCAAACTCTAACAATACCTCTAAGCATTTTCCTTGACTTGTCCATAGTTTCTTCACTTCCATATAGGGATAGTTCCAAAAGAGATTCACCCCATTTTGTTAAATTCAGAATGACATAACGATGTTAATTCTTCTCTCCCGATGTTTGATTTTTGAAAAACAGAAAATGTGATAATCATCACTCAAAAATCATGTCACTAATTCATTGATATAGAGGCCATATCTTGTTGAATTCATGATTTCTACTTTCATGAAGTGTTGCAAAAATCAGCTTAGACGGGTATTTTCCGATGCGATCCGAGTTAATCGCCGAATAACATTCCAAAGTTGGATCTACACGGTCGGTTTTATGTTACTTTTCAAGATATGTCGAAGATTACAAATAAAACCCGTGAGTGTTGCTCTAAGGGTCACATGTAAATCATCTACTACATTTTAAAAGAAAAATATTCTTCGCCACAGCTTTGCACTCCGGTACTATGATAGTAATGACTTAAATTAAAGATGGAGAATAAGCTCAATAAACCTGAACTTATTGTCTTATGAAATAAAAGGGGAACCCAATAAGCTCATAAACCTAGAAGTATGCTTAAACAAACGCCTCCTAAATGATTAGTTTATATCTTACTAACTCAATACTTAGTGTAACCACCATGTAGTGACATAATGCGTTATGAATGAATACTATGTGCTTCTTGACTTCCCCTGCACGCGTACCTAGTGAGATTTGAACCATGAACCTCTTGTGAGGAGATAAGGTTCCTTACCACTAATCCTTTTCGTCGTTTATCTTAAAACTTAAACTATCAATTACATATGAAAACAATTCACTCAATAACCACTCATGGCACGGGCCTAGCTAGTGCTAAAAATCATGTGTCTATCATCACTAAAATTGTGAGAGGTTTGAAGTTCAAATCCTACTATGTGCGACCAATCCTAAAAAAAAAGTGTAATAATATATGAACGAATATGAGTAATAATAAACTTAACAACTAGTAGAAACGATAACAATATATAACCACTCGTGTGTACTAGTCTAGCGGTAAAGAGCTTGTGACTATTATCACTATAATGCATGTCCAATGCACGCGACATCGAGTGGTTTCAAACCTTATCAATTAGTCGACAAAAAGTCGAAAAGCATGATTACCAAAAAGAAAAACCTAATCACTCAATGTCAATATATAACTCCATATAGCATTGACTATAAACAATTGGATAAAAACACAAATCCATAAAGATAAAGATGCTTACATCAGATCAGGTTTGGGTTTTAAGGTATTCTTTTTCAGCCAGTCATAATGAAGTCTGTTCAAAGATCATACGTCGTCCCTCTGAACCTGGTCCATAGTACATATCCATTTTTTATATAATTTTTTTTAAGGATGTTGAGGATTATTATAAAGGTTTATGAAGTAAAAAGAACAAGGTTGTCCTAAAGCACAAGACAACTTGCGAAGACAGTAATCTAAGTTAAAGGAAGTTTTAATGTATTTAATTTTAATTTTAAACTTTTGTCAAATGTTATTATTTAATAGGTTCAATGCAGAACAAGATTTCTTTAAATAACAAAGCAACTAATCATGACCATTGATTTAACTTTGATCCAATGGCTAGATTTAATCATTAATTTAAATTAAAAAATACAAAGGGACGTTTTCGTAATTTCTCACTCTCCCATTCTTATATTCCTCCACTCACTAGCACACTCACACACTCACCCTCGCTTTCAACAAATAAATAGTAGTATATAAACATCTGTCATGACTCTCAGTCTTCATCAACTGCTTTATAGCTACTGTATACGAGATTAGATATGAGTGGGACATAGTGGTAGAAATCTCAGATTTAATTTTATTTGTTGATACAAAAGTTGGGCGTTCCTTGTTTGAAGCTCCGGCTCTCGTACCAATTGAGAATTGTTGCTTGAGACCTGCGCACTAAGAGACAAAAGACACCGTTAGGCTTACCGTGGGATTGTTTCCCACGATTATCCTCCGGCGTGAGAGTGAGTAATCGGTTTAGGGTTTTAAGGAGAGTTAGGGTTTGTAGATCGTACCTTAAACGAGAGATATGATTCCTTTATATACGCATCGGAATCCTTGTTGGTTCCGTGTTCTCAACCTTCGGCATCCCGCTAAGTTGGTTGGGAATGATTATCTCCATATTTAGGAGATATCCAATATCTATTCCGTAAATAGATTTGGGCTTGGGCTTTCATGAGCCCAAACATCTAATCAGTAGCCCCGCCGCTCATACCGCTAAGTTAGTGTTGACTTTAGTCGGGTTCGTGACCGGATATAGACTATCGTCATCATGTCCCCGCCTAGTATGGTAGGACTAATCTGGATGCTAGACTAATAACTGTAGTCATCAAAACTTCGCGTAGCCAAGAAGCCATAAAAATATACCAACTGGTACATTGTATCTAGACATTGGATTAAAAAATGGGCCTCGTAAATCGGGAAAGTTACGCACCGCGTGTCCCATCAAGCAATCTTGACCACAGAATTAGGGTTGGTGGGATCCACGTGTCACTCATCGTGTGGATGAGGGACGTTATATAACTGGACGCCTCATTTTTACCATTTCTCCTAACAAGAAGAAGAAAAACTCTATCCGCCATTATCACAGCTACAAACATTCCCAACCACCCTATTCGAATATTCACTAGGTAATCCGTATGCTTTTGTTTCTATTGAAAATAATGGTTAGGTATTATCCGATTTCACATCGACATAACGAGAGCAGCCGCTACAATTCTCATCGGATGACTATATTCCCGGTAGCAAAGTACATCCGAAGTTTCGGCCGCGGATGCGCTAATAGCAGTACTTCGATGGGAAGATTGGGTTATATACACGCTTCTTTGAATTCGCAAATCAGCGTATACCCATATCTCTATTTTTTAGTGACGTTTTGAATTATTACCGCATCCACATATCCTAGCTACACCGTGATAGGGCAAAATAAACTAATTAATTTTGAGGTGAGCTAACTCGTTAGCTATCAACCCTACCATCAACCTCGTTCCGCGCTTTACCATACCACCGTCACACGGGTGGGTATCCTTCGCAAAACGTCCTAGGCGACTCCGTAATTCGCTATAATACGGAGAAGCTAGATGCACTCGTGAATTGGAGGGAGACATTTTTCCGGGTCGATAACGCGTGTTTTCCTTCTGGTTCGATTTTACTCACGGGGACACCGCCAAAGGATGAGCTTCCCCCTCGGATCATACAATGCGGAAGATGCGGACACCATAAATGCCAACCGCATCCCCATTAGCTCCTACCCCGAGGAGTTCTTGGTGCACATTGGTCCGAGCCGAAAACTATTTTGCAAGTAGTCCGAAGAAGTTCCAATCTTCATGGCCAGATGGTCGTGGTGGGTGCTCATTCTTGCGCACCCGCTGAGTTATATTATATTAAGTTTTTACTGTTTTCCTTTGTCCCTATCGAAACTGCTTTGTGTTTCTTTGTTGTTGTGCGAGATGGACTGTTCAGTAGTTCAACTGGGCGGCCAATACAGGAAGTGGGAACGCCAGTCCGTTGAAAGAGGGAGAAGATCCCGTGCTTGTTGCAGCAGCAGGGCGTACCCTTAATATGGACCTAGGAGAGGCAGGGGAAAGTTCATCCGTTGCTCTGGAAGCGACACCCTTACAAAGTGTGCCGATTTCTACAGTTCCTTCCCCCCAGTGCAACCTGCGCAAGTGGTTGTAGAGCAGGTGGAGGAAACGGAAGAGGGAGAAAGCCAGGGATTAATGTGCAAAAGGAGGCGCAGTGGTGATGGCGCTGCTTCCTCCCGAAAGAAGCGCCCTCCGTGGTGTTGAATGTAGAGTCGTCCTCCGTGATGTTGCGTCCGCTACCACCATCACCTCGATACTTCCATTCCTGCGTAAGTGTCATGGAATTATTTATTCCTTTTTTTTTTTAACTGTGAACTTTGCTCATTGTCTGTAGGTTTGAACAATCCGCAGAGTCACCACCGCCAGAGCCCTGCGCTGCGTATCGAGTTTCGCGATTTAAGAGTCCAATGCCGAGCCCTCGACCGCTGGAGAAATGCCAATGGAACGGCTTATTGAGGAATCTGGATTTGGCCGCAGCACATGAAAGACGCCCTCATTAGCGCTGGCTGAAGGCCGCTTATTCGGGGATAAATACAAGATCGCGCGAACCTGAAGCCCACCGCAAGTGCAGTGGGTGGAAGCCGATGCCATGAGTGTGTATGCCCAAGGACTAGCGGAGGAAAAATGCTTCTGAGCCGATAAGCCGAGAACGTCATCGCTGCTGCGTAATATAAAGCTTCCCGTGATGTGGGTCCTGAAGTATCTTGGGCAAGGTAAGAAGGAGTTGGTTGCTCAGGTAGAGGATCTTGGCTTGCTGTGAGCAAGGCATTGGAGATACAAGAGGCAAAATCAGCAAAGAGTATTGAGTATGACGAGGAGTTGTATCCTCAATCGATGTCTACTATAGCTGGCAGATGGCTCGAGGACATGGTCTTCGCTTAGCCGCTCTTCATACTGGAGTCGCCGTAAGTGGTTACTGCCTTTGGGGATGTAGTTCGTCGCTCCGAGCGGCGCAAAGCGTAAGTGGAGAAATTGCATGAATCGGAACTACTAAAGGTACCCGTTAACGAGGTACCGAATTATGATGCTAAGACGTATGATCACCGGTTGCCGCGATGAAAAGGATGAAGGAGTTAGAGCTCCCTATGATTGCTGAACTTGAAATGCGGATCGGGATTATCCTATAGACGTCATCATGGCGGGGTTGACTCTTGCGCGTCATCGTGCCGAGGGTGCAAAAGCCCAAAGCCGGATTATTTTTGAAACCCCATGACTCACAACTTCAAGTACTGCTTTTCGCTGGCGTCCAAGGGATATTTTGAATCCCTTTGTTTTAGAAAGAAGTGCCTTTGAAGGAGGTAATCGAAGCGATGCAACCGTGATTTCTTGCTCAAAAGAAAGGTATCAAATGGAAGGCAATCTTGTGCGGGTTGGTGCGCGCACCAAATTAAGGTCCGATGGGGTGCAGCGAGTGTTGCTCTCGGTGTGTCCCTAGGATTGGACTGTTGAAGAAGCTTGACGAGGCAAAAGATATCTCGAACCGCGTGGTGGCTCATCTATCGGCGTTGTAATAATAGTTGGTAGGTGTATGTGTTGTAAAGTAGCAACCCTTTGTAATAACCGTAGTTATTTAATAAAATCATCTTTTATCGTTGCTATACATACTTTTCTGTTTGTCTTTGCCCAAAATTACTTGTGTTGTTAAGTATTTTCCATCATAGTCGTGTATGTTATGATATGCATGTAAATATCACATGAAGAAATCAAGTGTCTCGGTTTCTAAGTTGTTAAACGTGCATCATGTGCGATGTTGCGCACCCATCGTAAGATGCGCATAAACTTATTCCAACGTCTTGAGAACAAGGTGTTTAACAAGGATACGTGATCTGATGTTGATAGGTTTGCAACCCTCTTACTCAACAAGTTGTTTAGTAGGTGAACTTATCCTTTTACCATCGTGGGTTTATTTATTGCATGCACGCCATGTAGGCAAAAAAATAAGAAATTGTTAAGACGCATACGATACTGAAATAACAAATTGAAATGTGTCACGGAGTTAGCTAGAAACCTAACGTTTATTAATACTTGCAAGTGTGTTTGAGAAAATAAGACATTATACTAAGGAAATAAAAAATAAATACATAGATGGTTATTTGGTACTCTATTAAAGTGTATGAAAGGCTCGCACATTGGGCAGTAGCCACTCCTAAAGGTAGCATCTCTTGAGGTTGCAGATGTTCCATGTGCGTGGCAGCTCTCTACCATCCAAGCCTCGAACTTGTAATGAGCCCGTCCTGATGCTTCAGAACCTCGTAGGGTCCTTTCCACTTTGGTCCGAGCCGCCCGTGTCTTCTGGTGGCTCTCATCATTAGCGGTAGACGAAATCACTGGTCAAGGAGACATCTGCGTACTTTGGCGTCATAGTATCCTTTCATCCTTGACTTTGATTTTTCCTCCCTTATAGATGCTGCCGCTTCTTTCTTCCAAACAGGTCCAAATCAATACGTCGTTCGTCGTCATTAGTTGCCACGCAATTTCGGCGCCGCGAATAGTTGGCATTCCAATTTCGCGGTATGATGGCTTCGTCCCATAGACTAGTGAAAGGGAGTGTCTCCGCGGCTGGTTTTATTGAGGTGCGATGCGCCCACAAAACATAATGAGCTCTTCCACCCATCTTCCTTTGTGCCTATCCAGCGTGCTTTAATTCCTTCACCCAGGCCGCGATTTGCGCTCTACTAAGCCATTGGTTTGTGGGTGTTTAATCATGCGCGAGTGTTGTGTGATGTTCAACTTCTCGCACCAATACTTGAAAGGATTTTCGCAGAATTGTTTCCCGTTGTCCGAGATGATTTCGCCAGGTAAACCGAAGCGGCATACAATGTTTTCCCCTGACGAAGCGTTTCACCTGTTCTGCCGGTGATTGTTACCACTGCTTTTGCTTCGATCCACTTAGTGAAGTAGTCTATGGCGACTATGAGGAATTTTAATCCTCCCGCTGCGACTAGAAAAGGTCCTGCAATGTCGATACCCCACTTGTAGAATGGCCATGGGGATGTGATTGGTGTTAGCTCGTGCTGTGGTTGGCGCGGGACGGGTCGATGAACTTGGCAATCGTTGCACTTCCTTATTAAGTCCCGCACATCACGGTGCATGGTTGGCCAGTAGTACCCTGATCTCATGGCGCGCGCCACAACGGACCGTGGTCCTGAGTGCATGCTGCATGAACCTTCATGGATTTCTCGCAGCACGTAATTTGCTTGTAGTGGGCCTACACAGCGGAGCCATGTTCATACAAGTGGCGCCATAATTTGCTTGTAGTTGGGTCGATGAACTTGGCAATCGTTGCACTTCCTTAGTAAGTGATGACGTCAACGAGGGTGAATAAAGTGACACGTGGACAGAGGGTGAGTGTTGAATTGAGAGCCTATGGTTGTGGTTAGAAGGGAATTGATAAGTGAAGGGAAGTGAGGGAGGGAAGGGAGGATGAAGAGAGGGATTTTTTTAGGGAGTTGGGGATGCGTGGGGTCGTGGTGGGATTGCTGGGAGAGGAAGGTGTCGAGACCGAGGATTGGTTTTGTGTGACGTAGATGGTATTGTTAGTTAGAAAAATTTACGATAGAATTTAGAAGAACAAGAATAAAGAAAGAAGAAGAGGTGATAAACGATTTGCCGGAAAAGTGGCAGCCATGGTAGAAAGCAATAAAGAATGAAGATGATGGATATTATGATTATTATCTTTTAGTGATTGGTCACATGGGCTACAGTGGAGAAAAGGTATGGAAATGTGGAAGTAAATGATGCCTAGGATAATGAAAATATATTACTTTCATTTCCTATTTTCTTTTTTCCTTTTGAAAATTTTATAAAGTACTTCTTTAGTTAGTTCCTTTTGGTCGGATTGTAAGTTTAAGTTTTGCAAATGAAAATTTAGTAAAACAGTAGGATTATTTTCAAAAGTTTTATAAAAAAGTTGCCTTCTTGCGGCTTAAATAATAGCCCGTGTTTGTTACATAAGTTAGAGACCATTATATTGGAAGTAATTAATTGAGCTTAAAATTGAGGATATGGGTTGTTATTTTAAATTAGGTGATGTTTGTTATATAAGTTAGAGACCATTATATTTTATAAATTATTTTTGTAAGACTTCAACTTTTTTTAATGTGATCCATCAAAGAATTACATGTGATTTTAGAATCACACGTGATTTTCTGCATCACATGTGATTCTTTTTTAATTTGATTCTTTTGATAGATCACATGTGATTTTTTTGGTGGATCACTTATGATTTTTTTTAAAATAACAAATCACATGTGATTTTTTGTGTGGATCACATGTGATTTTTTGGTGATCACACGCTGATTTTAAAAATAACAAATCACATGCTACCTTTTACTGATCACGTGTGATTTTCTGGACGGAAATTTCAAAAATAGTTCGCCGAAAGTATATAAAAAGTGCATATCTATAGAAATATGATTTTTTTCTCGTCGCGATGGTGTATTTTTTGTAGCTTGAAGATTTAAAGTTTGCAAGATATGTTATTTTTTAAAAAATGGTGGAAAGTGGGTTTTTTTTATTAAATGAGTTAGATTGACTATTTTGTCATTCATTTGTTAATTTTTGTTTTAATCTCATCCATTGGATGAAAAAAAATAGATGGTTGAGATCTTATGATTTATTTTTTTTATTGAACTTGTTTTCTATTGATCTCACCTCATAAGTTCATTCAAGGATAGTAAGCATCAAACAAAAATAGCAAAAATGGTCCCTGCGATTTACATACGCATACACACTTAGTATCTGAAAACTTGCAAAAAAGGCCCTTTTTTGTTTACCCTCGATTACGTAAATAGTTTCTGAGTTAAATCTTAGGATTGTTTGTGTAACAAAAAAATTTCATAAACACCCCTTCGGTTTATGTGTGTTGCGGACTAAAGTCCTAAATTTGCAACAGACAATATTTCCCGTTACTTGCGATTAAAGAAAAAGTCACTATGTTAAATATAAGGACTCTATTTATAACGAACACTTGCGATTATTGATACAATCCCTAGGTTAAATTTTTGAACTTTTTGTGAGACAAAAAAATTAAATAAATAGTCCTTGTAGATACCTACATATTTCATAAACAATTTGTGAATGTGTGTATCACCTAACAAAATTTCACGTAACACACTGCGCCTGCGGCAAAGCGCGATTAAAAAAGTTGTTCTTAAAAACTACGAATAAGAAAAACTTAAAATGTTTATTTTTAATTTTTATATATATATAAGGCGTCAACAATTATTAAGTTTTAAATTTTAATTAACTAGATGCACGATTTCATAACTTTAAATCGCTATTTTTTTCTCCTATACTTTCTTAAAATCATGCTAAATTAAATCATCATTTATTATTACTCTCTTCGTTTCAAAAATATAATCTATATTTTTTTAGAATGTTTCAAAATAATTGTTCACTTTTTATTTTAAGTAAGAAAAAAAGGTATTTGAGTGGTTGAAGATGTCCCACTTTTATTAAATTATATGATTTTTGTTTTCTGACAATAATTTTGAGACGAAAAGAGTATTATATTACTAAATCAATACATACCTTAAATAAAATCTTTTAGCAAAAAACTAATTATGTAATCCCGTTATTTAATTAGCAAAGTTAACTAAAGATTTAACCACATAAATGATCCTTGTGGTTTTTCGGGTGTTACAGATTCAGTCCATTTTTCATTTTCGTTTTGGATCCAATAATCATGATTTTGAGCAATTACGGATTTAGTCCAGTTTGCTAAATTCTGTTAAGGGCTGTTTGATAAAACAAAATAATTTAGTGCCGAATAGTTTGAAGGCTCTGAATGGTTTGTAGACTCTGAATCAAACTGATTCTGATTGATTTTGAATAAAAACATGTTGTTAGTCAAGCATACTGAATAAATATATCTAGCTAGAATAAATTAACGTTATAATTTATGTGATTAATTACTTTTTTCACTTATTAGTTTTTATAAGATATTTTATTAAATAGATTATTTGTTAAAGATTTTATTATAATTTTCAGATTGGTTAAATAATTAGCTTTCGTAATAATAGTTGTTCGTATAGTTATAAGTATATGTTAAAAAATCAACAAATTTTGAGTAGCGTAAGTCATGATATTAAAATATCACTCTAGAAGAGCATGCTAAGAAATCAAGATGATATATATGCATTGATAAGTTATTGCGCAAAAAAAAATAAAAATAAAAAATAAAATAAAATAAAAAAAACTAGTGCAGGTGAGGTGAGATTAGCATATACGAAGTATTATTTTAATGTAACAAATAAAATAAGAGTATGTAATCATCTAAAAGGTGGGACACTACTAAAGATGAAATAATATATACTTCGGTTACTGAACCATTTAGCAAGCCATTTATGCTTAGCCATTCAAAGGTCAATGTTTTTTTTTTTTTTTTTTTTTTGGTCAAACAACATAGGTATCGACCGATTAAGATTTCAAAGCCGAGTGAGGTTTTTTAAGTGACTATCAAACAACCCTTTAGTTATTGTTGTTAAGTAAAATCAAATGACCAAGAGCCCTCACATGTACCAATTTATGTATTTTTATTTAAAGACACATAAATAAATAAAAAAGAGAAAAGAAAAAAATAAAATAAAATTAATTACCCCATCCAAACATCCATTTTCTTTAACATACAAATTCTGGCAACCACATGTAGGTTTCGTCCACCATTCCTTTAAACAAATAGGGGCAATTTCATATATACCTAACTTAAACACCATAATTCTATATTTCTCCAACACATGCTTTAAAAGCATTGTACATATGCACTAAAAACTTATGTTTTGTAAAAATATGAAATTATGAGGTTTAAGTTGAGTAAATATGAAACTATCCCAAACAAATATAACACAAAAATAAAAATTCTTAAAAAACCGCTTTGTTTTATAAAACACACAAACCCATTTATACATAATAATACTTGAGATGGATGCTGTGACCTTACTGAAGCGAATCCGAAAGTTCTCGATAACCCAAGACATTGGAGCACGTGTTGCTTCTCATATCTTTAGTAGGATTAGCTTTTCTATAGCTAGAGGAGTGGGAGCCTAGTTAGTATCTCGGCTTCCCACTAACTTTTTGTAAATCCTTTGAGTTCCTTAGATGGTTACTTGAATGATTTGCAGTTTGGAGTTGGAGTTTCTGGAGGAGGGGAGGCTATTCTCCATGCCGTAAATCGGTTTATTGAAGACCGAGGAGATGAGGTGGGTCTTTCGATGTTGTTGGTGAATTTCAAAAACGCCTTCAATTTGGTGGATCGGGAGGTTATGTTACAAGAGGCCCGCCTCTATTGTCCTACTATATCGCGTTGGGTCGAATTTTGCTACTCCAGCCCCGCCAGATTATATTATGAGGAACACACTTTATGGTCGCATCAAGGAGTGCAACAAGGTGACCCTCTTGGACCTCTCCTTTTTGCCTTGGTGCTACATCCTTTGGTGTGCAAGATTAGAGACTCCTTCTGTCTCTCCCTTCAAGCATGGTACTTAGATGATGGTACGATCATTGGAGATACTTTGACCGTTGGGAAGGTTTTGGAGCTTATTATGATGGATGGACCCCGCTACGGCTTGCACCTTAACATCAAAAAAACTGAGATCTTCTGGCCAAAGGAGGATCCTAGAAGCAGGCTTGCAGGTGTTTTCCCGCCTAATATTTCCCGGCCTTCATGTGGGGTTAAGTTGTTAGGTGGACCTGCTAGTGTAGACCTTGAGTTTAGTAGCGAGCTTGTTATGAAACGGGTTGCTAAAACCATTGCGCTTATGGATGCTGTTGCTAAGCTTAATGACCCTCAGTGTGAATTGCTGCTCCTTCGAGCTTGGGCCGGTATTTCCAAGTTATATTTTTCTATGCGCACATGCTCCCCACAGGTCTTTGAGCGTGCTTAAATTTATTTTGATGCGGCACTTCGCTCCTCTCTAGAGCGTATTGTCACTGCTTCGGGACCTGGTTTTGGTGATTGGCAATGGAGACTGGCCACACTACCCTTTGATTTTGGGGGGCTCGGTGTATACTCTGCAGGTGATGTCTTGAACTATGCTTTCCTTGCTTCTAGACTCCAATCCGCCAGTTTACAGACTAAGCTCCTATGACATTCTGGTATTATAACTTCTGGAAACTCCTTTGATGATGCTCTGCATACTTTTAATGCGAAAATGGAGACCGACCTTTTGGACAACCCATATGAGATCGCTGCCCCCAAACTCATGAAGAAATTGGAAGATATATATTTCACACGTGTTACCAAAATGGCGGAATCCACCTTTTGCTTATCTGCTCGACAAATGGCTTTATGGAGATCACAAAAAGTGGACCACACTTCTAACTAGCTTAGGGTGGTTCCGATAGCCGGGCTGGGACAGACCATGAATGCTAGAACTTACCGTTGTGTGCTATTGTTGGGAATTCTACAAAGTATGAATTATGCTGACGTTTCTGCCGAAGGAATCTGCTGAAGTGTGCTGGATTCTACTGAAAGATGTAATTCTGCTGAAGTAGTATAGTGTTTAGTTTGTTTCTGCGGAGATAGTTATTCCGTGTCTTCTATAGTTAGTTAGGATATGCATGAGCTTTATTAGGAAGTTATAATGTATATCTTATTTAGTTTTATGTTTATACGTTTCTTGGGAAACGGGTTAGGGTGTTAGGGTTCCTTGTCTATAAAAGGAACACAATAGTATGAGTTATGTACGAATTGGAAAAACAAAGTTTTAGTATTATAAAACGATCCATAGAGGATCAAAGAAGTTCTTAGTTATTTGTGTCATTACTTGTGTTTAATTTCCGCTACAGAATACAAGTAGTAGAGATTTTCTATTAGTTTGTTTGTGATTACATAAGAAATACTAACGATCTACGAGTGCTCAAGATCTATCAAGGTCTTTGTTTCAACAAGTGGTATCAGAGCCTCGGGAGAGTCTCTACGATACTAAGAACAATCTTTTCTTTGCACCCTTACAACCAAAACAAAATTCACCATGCCTGGATCAGATGTTGATATTGAAGTCACCCACAACCAAAACAACACATCTCTGGCACAACTCAGTCTCTCCAACAGCAATGCAAAGTTCCCGTATCTAAAGAAGAAGGAGTATGATTTGTGGGCAATGAAGATGCAGAATTGGATCTCCAACATTGATTGGAATCTCTGGGAAATTGTGAAGAATGGGAACAGTTTGAAGAGGCATGTCACAGATCTTGATGGTAAGGTTACCATCGTTCCTCCCATATCTGCTGATGAGATATTGGCTGTCCAGAGAGAGACTAAAGTGAGAACCATACTACTTCAGGCTATACCAGAGGATCACTTAAGTGACTTTCACTACATGCAGGATGCTAAGGACATATGGTTGGCAATCAAGGCTAAGTTTGGTGGGAATGAGGAATCTAGGAGAATGAGGAAATATATGCTGAAACAACAGTTTCAAGAATTCCAAATCTCTGAAGAGGAAGGTATCCACAAGGGGTATGACAGGTTCCATAAGATTTTGAGTCAATTGAATCAGCTGAAGGCAAAGCCAGATAATGATGACAGCAATTCAAAGTTCTTGCGATCTTTACCTACATCTTGGTTGCAAGTAAGCATTGCCCTCAAAGCTAAAGGTGGACTGGATATGCTCACCTTTGATGAACTATACAACAAACTTAAAGCTCTTGAACCTGATGTCAGAAGTCCTTTTCGTTCATCATCCACTCCTAGTCACACAGCATTTGTTGGGGCCTCCACCAATAAAATGAACTATGCTCCAAGCCCAACTTACTCAGCATCATCCTACACCACCACTACATCAAATTCTCAACCTAAATCTAGTGGTATATTGGAAGATGTTCTACAATCTTTTGTTGCTGAATATGACACTCAGCAGCAACTAGCCTTTGAGGATTTCGAACAGGTGGATCCACTTGATATGGAAGAGATGAATTTGAAGTGGCAGGTAGCTATGCTTTCTATGGACATCAAGAGATTTGAACGTAAGTCTGGGAGAAAGTTTGGTTTCCAGGGAAGAGATCCAGCAAGATTTAACAGAAGTAAGGTCAAGTGTTTTACTTGTGGTCAGATGGTTACTTCTCTAGAGAATGCAAGGATAGGAAGGCTGGTGATGAGGTGAGATATTCTTCCTATCAGCAGATTCAAAAGGATGCTGGAACTTCAAAGCCTAGAGCTTCCACAGCTTTGGTTACTGTTGACGAGCATGTCAACTGGAAGCAGCATGAGCCTCTTAATGATGATGCACCTGAGCATGAAGGTTTGTTGGCATATTGTACTTCAGAGGATCAGCATGATCAAGTTGCCTTGATGGGCATCTCGTGTACATAACTGTGTTTTTGGTTGTAGTGAAAGATATAATGAACTTAAAGAAGCCTATGATGAATTGAAACATAAATATAATGCATGCTATGTCGATGTTGAGGCTTATAAACAGGCTTTAAAAACATTAGAAAGACAAAAAGTTTGGTTTCAGAAGAATCAATTGGCTTATGATGAAAAGATAAGGGTGTTAGAAAGTGATCTAGAATGTACTAAAATTGATTTAAAACGAACTGAGAAAGAAAAAGCAGATGTAATTTCAGAAAATCTAGTGTTAAAAGAGAAACTAGATGAGGAAATAGCTAGACATAAACAATGGTTAATATCAGGTAACAATCTAGCTAGAGAGATCTATAGTAGTCAGTCTGAGACCTCTGCAATAGGTTTAGGGTTTAAAAAGTATGTAGGTTTAGAAGCTAGGCATGATGGGCGTGAAACTACACAGGCAGGTTTAGCTAATTACGTCAAAGAAGGTGAATTACATGATGTACCTGGACCTATTAGAGGAGAACATATGCCTATTGACATGTCCATCACAGTTGACTTTGATGAATCACACCATCTTTTTGGCAAAAAGTCAAAAGACTTGCCAGACCCTGATTCTTCATCTAATGACTTTGTCTCTTGTTCTGACAGTGACAAATCTTATGATCAAGGGTCTACTTCTTATGCCAATTGTGATTCAAGTGATAAGTCAGACCTTCCCAGGACCTCACCCAAGCCTACACCCAAGACTCCCTACAAGCCTTTTAGAGTTGCTGCTGAGGAATCAACTTCCAAGACAGTTTCCTCTGAAGACTTGTCTTTTAATGTTTCTTTGCAGAATAATACTGTTAAAAACAATTCCTTTAATGTTTCTGGTTTGAATGCTTTTACATGTAATAGATCATCTTTCCATTTGAATAAATCTTCTAAAAAGAAGACATGTTTTGTTTGTGGAAGCAAATTTCATTTGATTAAGGATTGTGATTTTTATGAGCAAAGAATGGGTGTATGTGCTAATCAGCAGAAATCTAGACCAATGTGGACCAATGTCAATGATATACCACCTTTTGTTCCACGAGCAACTCATAATAAATCTTTTTCATTTCCTTGGAGAAGATCTGTTGCTAGACCATATGTGCAAGCTACTAGTTCAAATTTTCAAAATGGTTATTGGCCTAGATATGTTGACTCAATGAATGATGGGAAGGGATATAGGGATACTGCTGTGAAGCCCTCAGCAGGTTGTTCTTGGACTAAAAAGGGACCTAATTTTAAATGGAAACCCAAGAACAATAGTGGATCGTTTTCATCTGCGTGGCCTAATTCTAATGATCCACAAGGCAGGCTCAAGTCAGTGATGACTTGAGCCTCCATATTGTACTAATATTTTGTATATATTTTTGTTGTTGTTGTAGGATCATCCTCTTAAGCATAAGGAAGTTGGCATTGTTGATAGTGGTTGTTCCAGAAGTATGTCAGGAAACAGAGATATGATGCATAACTTTGTACCCATTGAAGGAGGAGGCAATGTGACTTTTGGTGGAAGTGATGGTAGAATCACTGGAAAAGGCACCATCAAAACACCTTTATCTGATTTTGAGAATGTGTACTATGTGGGAACTGCAACACTTCAACTTGTTCCTCGTATCACAAATTTGTGATCCCAAGAACAAAGTATTCTTCTCTGAGGATGAATGTCTTGTGCTATCTAAAGACTTCAAACTTCCAGAAGATTCATCAATACTGCTGAGAGTTCCTAGAAATCACAATTTATACACATTCAACTTAAATGATGTTCAACCAGAAGGTGACCTAACTTGTTTGGTGGCTAAAGCATCATTGGATGAGTCTACAAAATGGCATAGAAGGATGGCTCATGTGAACTTCTAGACCATAAACAAGCTTTCTAAACTGGGTCTTGTTGAAGGACTTCCCTCTAAAGTTTTCACCAATGAACATAATTGTGTTTCCTGCAACAAAGGAAAACAACACAGAGCCTCATACAAAGCTATTACTGCTGTGAGCATTATTTTAACCTCTTCACAGCCATATGGACCTCTTTGGTCCAACTCAAGTCGAAGTATTGATCACAAGTATTTTGTCTGGTAATCACTGATGACTATAGCAGTTTTGTTGGGTATTCTTTCGAGGACTAAAGATGAAACATCTCAGTGCTGAAAGCTTTCATTACCCTTGTAGAAAACCGTTGAACAAAAGGTCAAAGGAATTAGGTGTGATAATGGGACAAAGTTCAAGAATGCTGTATTAATAGAACTCTGTACGTCTAAAGGGATAAAAAGGGACTATAGCACTCCAAGAACCCCACAACAAAATGGGGTAGGTGAAAGAAAGAATAGCACCTTAATAGATGCAGCAAGATCAATGCTTGCAGACTCTAAATTACCCACTATGTTTTGGATCAAGCAAGCAAGTACAAATTTTGTTATGTACTGAATAGGGTATCCATTACTAGACCTCATTTCAAGACACCTTATGAACTTCTACTGGAAAGTTCCTGCTATTCATTACCTCAAACCTTTTGGTTGTCAAGTGACCATTATTCAATACTAGTGATCCACTGGGTAAATTTGATGAGAAAGCTGATGAGGGGTATATTGTGGGTTATTCAGCTCATAGTAAGGCTTACAGGGTATACAATTTATCTGCTAAGAAGATAGAGGAGACATTGAACCTGAGATTTCTAGAAGACAAGCCTAATGTTCAAGGACAGGGTCATGTTTGGTCTTTTGATCTTGATTACTTAACTGATTACTTGGGTTATTCTAGACATATGGCTAACCAAAATGCAGGTACACAAGAGTCTCCCACTAACAATGCAGGTACCATGAATGCGACTGCATGTGCCGAAAGGAGAGTTTGAAGATGATGAACAACCTATTATTGTACCTTCCTTCTCCCCTAACCATTTTACAGGTGATACTTCTAATGTTACTACTGATGAGAGTGAAGATGAGTCACATTATGCAGAGGACCTTGCTAGGCTTCAGAAACAACAGTATGCAGCTAATCTTGAGGCTGAGAAGCTTGATGGGGAGTGTAGAAAACTAGAAGGGGGGTTGAATAGTTTACCAATTAAAAACTTTGTTTTGAAACTTATTGTAAAGATCAATTGATATTGATCTTAGATATGTTAATGAAATATGCAAGCAATATGTAAGGAGTAAATAAGGAAAGAAATGATCAAACCACAACAAGTTGTTTATAGTGGTTCGGTCTACAAGGACTCTTTTTTCTTGCCCTACTCCACTCCTCGAGTCTCACACTCGAGAGTTTAACTTCACTAGTCAACAAGCTCCTTTCACCGGCGGAGAAAACCTTTACACTTCGCTTACACTATTTCCGACACTAAGCTAGATGTCGAGTTCTTTCCAAGGGTACAACCACTCCCACACACAATGTATTTTGAGGACTAAAATACTAACCACTCACACTCACAAGATTATGATGGTTTAATACAACAATGAAGTATGAATCAACACAAGATCATACAACACTAAACAAACAAGACTTCCAACTTCTCGTTGAAGCTTGAATATGACTTGATCTTCTTTGCTACAAAAGAGATCACTAATATGATATGAAACTGAGTTAGAAGGGTTAGAGAGAAGATATGTATGAGAGTATGTTAGAAAGGGATAAAAAACTACTTGGCTTGGCATTGCTATTTATAGCCAAAATGGACAGGAGCGTCCACGGACCGCGGAACCCTTAAAAGGGTTCTGCCTGTGTACCAATTTGGTACCGCCGGCCCTGACATTCAAGATATCAAATCTTTGCTAAAGTCAACTCTATCTAAGTGAGATTGTGCAAGATATGAAGAGTACAAATCCACACAAAATATCTAATGAAATCTTCCAATGATTTCCATGATGCATCACATGATGTCATATGTTGTATTTCTATTTTTAGAAATATGCAAGTACTTAAGTAGTGTTTGGTTTTAAGAACCTAACACATTCTAAAACTACTATCATACATAATGATTAGAGTCATATCAAGATGTTACTAATCATAAATGTAAATGCTTGAATGATGAATATATTGTTTGAAAAAGCTTGTTTTAATATCTATTAAACTTGACAAGCTTTAAGCTTTATACAAATTAAATTTACTTTTGTCGTAAACAAAACTTAGGTAAAGATCAAAAATATAAATAACGTTTAATGACGATATTTGTATTAACAATCTCCCTTTTTGTTGAGGACAAAATATAAATTTTATTTTTATAAAAGATACAAAGTTTGTGCAAGAGTTATAAAAATATTAGTTTTAGAACTTGAAAAGAGAATGATAATGCAAGTGTATGATGTTTGACTATTTATGAAAGTCAAAGTGTTCACTAGTTGATGTATGATGTTGACTTTTTCTGAAAGTCAAAGTATGCAGTTGACTTTTTAAGAAAAGTCAAAATATAATCAAGTTCTATATTTTCTCCCCCTTTTTGTCTCAACAAAAGTAGAGGCTTATGAATGTAATGAGCCCGTGCTATTATCTCCCCCTTGATCAAAGCTCCCCTAAATTGGGTGCTTAATGGGAAGATACATGGATTGTGAAAATAAAAGCTACAAAAAATGTTAGTAATAATGATCATTCACAAGCATTTCCAAACACTATGTAAAAGCACCAATACTATAATAAAAACACCATTCATTAGTTAAAATTTTCATGAATAAAGATCATGAAATGGGAACACAATGATGTGTTTTAGTACAAGAAGAAAAGAAAAAAAATAATCCTAAGAAGAGAAAACTAGAAATGCTAAACTATGACCATCCTAATTTGATGGTGGATGAGAAAGAGCGTTGAGGCTCTCAAGGATATGATTGAGGATGAACCTCATTTTTCTTTTGAAAGTCAAGGACTATAACCCGTGTCCTATCAACGGTTTGGGCCGTTTGCTCACAAGTTGAGCAACCATGCCTAGGGGGTAGTATGTTTGGGGAGGTTGTGGTGGTGGAATGGTAGATGTGTTGGTGTTGGTGGAAATGTTTGTGGTGGTCATGATGGAGGCAAGCAAAGCACTTTGCATTTGCATTGTCTCACTCAAGTGAGAGTCCACCATGCCTTTGAATTGGTGGAGGTTGTGGAGTTCGGTTTGAATCTCCTCTCTAGTGGGATTGGCATCCCACATACACTCCTCAATGTCCTCAAGATGAGGGGACATTGATGTGGGGAGTGAATGATCCCCATACAAAGGACCATGAATGTCTTTGTGAATGGGGTGGAAGAGAAGAGGTTTAGGCCCTAATGGGGCGTTTGGGTCAATGGATGACCGAGGTGACTTATGAGCCATCCGCTCAATTGAGCCAAAGGATGGCAATGGTGGTGGATGATTTGGCCTAAGAGGCAAGTCATCCAAGTCCTCCAAGAAAGGATTCGGGGAGGTTGGTGGAGTGGAAAACAACTCCATGGGAATGAGAGTGGGAGACCTTGGTGAAGGTGGTGAAGGTGTTTTGGATGTTTGGATGGGTGCCGGTGGAGGTGAAGTTGGTGTTTTTGTTGGTGGTGGAGTGGTGATCACAATGTGTGATGGAGTAGGTGTGGCTAAGGTAAGGTTTGTATCATCTCGGATGGGAGATGAGATTGTAAGTGGAGAAGACTCGGATGAGGAGCTAAGGTGAACGAAGCAACAAGGCCTCACACTAATTCTAGCGGTCTTCTTGCAAGGTTTTGGAGATGATTTTGTCATTTTGACTTTGGTTTTTCTTTGCTAGATGATAGTAAGAATGAAGAAGGTGTGAGGATGATCATGGTAAAACCTCTCAATTTATAGAAGTGAAAAATCATGGAGAAATGTGTTTGATTTGATGTGAAGCCATTGAAGAGATGAGGTTCCTAATGATTTGGAAGTGGGTTGAATGCTAGTCATATCACCCAAGTCAAGCCATTCAAGAGAGATGGAGTGAAGAAGAAAAGATTTGCAATAAATGTGTTTTAGTGAGTGGAATTTCCTAATATTCAGATCACCCACGGATTTGAAGGTACCAAAAATTTGGTTCCTTCCTTTATGCAAAAGGGCTCCTTGGGTGGATTTTTCAAATTTTGAATTTTGGTGGGAAATGGATTTCTTATATTCCTAAGTGAATTATACTAGTTCTAATAAGAGTATAAGCAATTTAGATTGATTTATAAGCATCGGATGGTAATTTGGAATCACGAAATAGTCGAAATTCAGAAAGTTACCTGAAGGATCCACGGCACCAAAACTTACACGGCCAAACCCTAAAAGGGTGCCGCCTGGTCCGCTATACAGGTACGGCGGTACAAATTTACATAACGGACGGTACCAAAATTATGGTGCCGTCTGATCCGTGGAGTGCAAAATATGGACAGAGTTGTTTTAGGTGTCGGGACATTTCGAAACCTGAAATTTTTTCTCAAAACCAGTTATACTAAACATTTCTAGTTAGGAAAAGTAAATAACACATGTATAAACATAGTGGAGCATGTATTTTGAGCAAGGCTTATTGATTTTCACATTATAGTGAAAATGGGTAAAATTTGATAGCATACTTGCGCTATCCCCCTGCATGAGATTGTTAGCATTCACCATTGTTTCAGGTTATATTATCATCCTACATAATAAAACAACCAAATTGTATCAAACATTAATGATAATGCATTGTTCCAAACACTCCTTAAAAGTACCCTTATTTGTCCAACTTCTTGTAAATCTTGTTCATCATCCTACCAAGGCACTTGAACATTCCCTTAGTTTGCTTGAACTCCGCTGATTCATTCTCTATTTCGGAAAGAGACGCATAATACTCATGAGGCGGAAGACGAGAGCTTGGAAGACCATCCTCAGAGCTATTTGATGATGATGATGATGGAGTTGGAGGTTTTGCTCTCTTGCCTTTTGTCTTAGCAACTCGTGCATCACTCAAAGGTACAAAGATGTGAGGGATGAGCTCATAGTGAAGGTGCATCCCTTTTGGTGTTGGTGGAATTGGTGCAAAGTTTCTATAGAGACGGGTGAGGAGCATCCCGTATGGAAGAGCAACCGATCCTTGAGTTGGAATATCAATCATTCTCCTAGCTATGTAGTAAGCTAAATTGAATGGTTGACGGGTGGACAAGTTGTAGAGCATATGACAAAGGCAAGCGTTAATGTGATCCCTATTTCCTATGGTGCTAATGTCGTTGGCTCTAAGTAGCTCCTCCCATTTCTTAAATTCGGGCTTAAGTTCATTTAGCTCCATTCCATATGGATCTCGGTTTACCTCTTTCCCTTTCGGGTAACTCGGGTTGTATCACCCCTTGGATTAAATAGGTGTTCACGGATGACATCCTTATCGGCCAAACGAGTTTGGTAGGGAAGAGAGCGGTCATTGATAGCATCAAGAGCGGTGAGTGACCATTTATCCGAGTAGAGACAAGTCCTTCGGTTGGGAATTCCTAGCACTTGAGCAAAGTTGGCTAAGGTGATGGTGTAGTCGTTTTGATTATTTCTAAACCTAAGACAAAATTCATCATCGTCTTCATCACTAAAGCCGGTCACACTAGCATAGAATTCTAACACAAACCTAGGACAAATTGGTTCATCGATGTCAAGAAGACAATCGAATTGAATGGCGGCTATTTCTTCACGGAGATTTGTGTTTTCAAGGAAGGATGAGTGAATGGTTCTACCCTCATGGAAATACCTTGATTCTAGACCCTAAATATTTCTACTTGTTCCTTGGTAAGTCCTTTGGTTTTGTGGTGTTTGGGAATGTAGTTAAGGGTGTCTTTGTGATCATAGAATCTTGCGGCTACCATGGTTATTCCTAAGGACAAGAGTTAATATGTTAAAAAATGAGAATAAGTTTTAACGTTTTTGGTTCTAGTGTGTGCCTATATGAAAACAATTTGGAGTTGCGGTTATCTCGACTCATTTTATGCACAAAGATGGTTTTAGTGGGTTGTTTGGCAAATACCATGAGATAACCCAAATGCTCCTAATTCAATGTGGCTTCATTTGAATATACCCGGAATGCATATTAGTTATGCAATACCTTTAGTATTCAAGAGCATGCAAGTGATGAAAATTTAACGTTTCTATTTGTATTAGCAATGAAAAAATTGTTTTCCTACAAGTGAGAAGCTTTTCAAAACTTTTGACATGGGGTGTTTGGTTGTTTGAATAGGGCCTTATATTCATTATCTATCAATTAGGGGGAAGCATGATTTGTTTATGCAATATGATAATGTAGTACCTAATTTCAATGACTAGTTATGCAATTTGCCAATTGAATTCATATTTGGTATAAAAGCATACATAAAACCCCATGTAATGATTTGTGATAGTTTTGTGCATAAATAAGAATCCTAGACTCAGAATTAAGAGATGAAATGTAGTTAGGATACTTACAATGATGTTATCTTCAGTGATTAGTGAGTTGGAAGATGACAATAATGAGCTTGGTTTAAGTTTTACACGTTTTGGTAAAGTGGGTTTTGAGGAAGAGGATGATTTGTATATAGCAGTTTTGCTTCAGAGACACCACGACCACGGCACCAAAAATTTGGTTCGCTTTGTTGTCGTTTGGTGCCGTGGCTACAGAAGGTGTACAAGACAAAATTGTTTTGTTTTGACTATTCTAATGTTTTGGGCTATGTTTATCCTACATGTTTGGTTCCATTAACCCTAAACCAAGTCTAAGAAGATTAAAAGGTTCTCGTTTAAGAGGCTTAGTTAAGATGTCGGCAATGTTGTCTTCGAGGATACTTTCTATTGAAATGTTTCCTTCTTGAACATTGTCGCGAAGAAAGTGATGGCGGATTTCAATATGTTTTGTACGAGCATGTTGAACGGGATTCTTGCTGAGATCGATGGCTCCTTTGTTGTCGCAGAGTATCACAATGTCGTTGAGATGAATTCCGTAATCTACGAGAGCTTGCTTCATCCAAAGAGCTTGTTGACATGCTTTCCCGGGAGACGTACTTCGGCTTCAGAGTTGAGATGGCTAAGGTCGTTTGCTTCTTTGCAAACCATGAGGTGAGACAATGTCCAACAAAAGTGCAAATACCACTTGTACTTTTTCTATCGACATAGTCACCGGCATGATCCGAGTCGGCATACACTATGGTTTCTACACCCGTTCCTTTGGGATACCATAATCCTAAACACGTTGTTCCCTTAATGTATCTAAAAATCCTTTTTAGGGCTTCTAAGTGTGATGCCTTCGGGTTTTCTTGAAAGCGAGCACATAGACAAACACTAAACATAATGTCGGGTCTACTAGCCGTAAGATAGAGTAGGCTACCAATCATTCCTCTATATTTAGTGTTATCTACGGATTCACCTTCCTCATCCTTGGTTAGTTTAGTGTCCGAGGACATGGGTGTCTTAGTTGGGTTGGAATCTTCAAGATCAAATTTCCTAAGCATGTCTTTTATATATTTAGATTGGTTAAAAAATATGCCATCTTCTAGTTGTTTTATTTGAAGTCCAAGAAAGAAATTTAACTCACCCATCATACTCATTTCAAACTCGTCATGCATGATTTTAGAGAAATCATCACATAATTCTTGACAAGTTGATCCGAATATAATGTCATCAACGAATATTTGAACAATGATAATATGTGATTCCTTTTTCTTGGTAAAAAGAGTATTATCTACTAATCCCATAGTATATTTGTTATCAATAAGAAAAGTCTTAAGTCGGTCGTACCAAGCTTTTGGTGCTTGCTTAAGACCATACAATGCTTTCTTGAGTTTGAAGACATGATGTGGTTTCTCAAAGTCGGTGAAACCGGAAGGTTGAGCAACATACACTTCTTCGTTAATAAACCCATTAAGAAAAGCACTTTTAACATCCATTTGAAATAATTTAAAATCATAGGCACATGCATAAGCAAGCAATATTCTAATAGACTCAAGCCTAGCTACCGGTGCATAAGTTTCATCATAATCAATCCCTCTTGTTGATTATAACCTTGCGCTACAAGCCTAGCTTTGTTTCTAGATACTATCCCATTTTCATCCATTTTATTTCGAAAACCCATTTTGTTCCAATTATAGTTTGATCTTTAGGTTTTGGAACTAATTTCCAAACATCATTTCTAACAAATTGGTTTAATTCTTCTTGCATGGCAATGACCCATGATTCATCTTTTATTGCTTCATTTATGGTTTTCGGTTCAATGGTGGATACAAAACAAAAATAATTACTTTGATTTTGGGCTTGTGACCTTAAGGTTCTTTGATTAAGTTGTCCTATGACTTTTTCTAAAGGATGACTTTTAGATTCTTTGATGTTGACAATTTCTTTATTTAATGGTTCATCTCCCTTGTTATTATTAATTATTTCTTGACCTTCTATCATTTGACTTTCAACTAAGTCATCATCTACCAAAGGTGATGTCTTAGAGGGAGGTGGACTTTCGTCGAATGTTATGTTCAACGATTCCTCGACTATCATTGTTTCTTTGTTTAGGACAATGTAAGCTTTACTAGTTTGAGAGTAACCAAGAAATACACCTTCATAAGACTTTGGGTCAAACTTGGTGAGATAATCCTTAGTATTAAGAATAAAGCATTTACAACCAAAGACTTTAAAATATCCTAACGTTGGCTTTTTACCTTTATAGAGTTCATATGGTGTTTTGTTTAAGAAAGGACGTATTAAGACTCTATTCAAAATATATGTAGAAGTGTCAACGGCGTTACACCAAAACTTTTGAGGAATGTTTTGTTCATTAAGCATTGTTCTACTCATTTCTTGAATTGTTCTATTTTTACGTTCTACTACTCCATTAGATTGAGGTGTTCGTGGAGCGGAAAAGTTATGTGTTATACCATTTGTATCACAAAAGTTTCCAAATTGAGTTTCGTTGTCAAATTCACGACCATGATCCGTTCGAATCGACACAATTTTGACACCTAGAAGATTTTGAATTTTCTTGCTAAGTATTTCAAATTTATCAAAAGCTTCATTTTTGGTTTTCAAAAACAACGTCCAAGTAAACCTTGAGTAATCATCTACTATGACCAAAGTGTATAAGTTGCCTCCATAGCTTCTTATAGCGGATGGTCCAAACAAGTCCATATGTAATAATTCTAGACACTTAGATGTGGACACCATATTTTTAGATTTGTGACTACTATGTGTTTGTTTACCAATTTTGCAAGCGTCGCAAAAGTGTTGGTCATATTTAAGTTTTGGTAAATTCCTAACCAATTCTTTTGAAGATAGGTTTTGTATAAGTCTCATATTAGCGTGACCTAAACGTCTATGCCAAAGAGATGAGCTATCGTCTAATGTTGTTAGGCAAAGTTTGTCATTATATGTTTTATCTATTTTCATGACGTATATGTTATTTTTCCTAACTCCTTTAGCTATGGTGATACCATCTTTTAGTATTTTACTACCATTTTCATCAAATAGTACTTTATACTTTTTATCACATAGTTGGCTAATACTAAGTAGATTAAATCCTAACCTATCCACATGAGCAACATTTTCAATAGTTAGGAAGTTATGAGCGATCGTACCTTTGCCAATAATTTTGTTTTTGAGATTGCTACCAAAGGTGACATTACCTCCGTCATACTCTTGGTATGATGAGAAGAGACCTTTGTTTCCCGTCATGTGTCGTGAGCAACCACTATCTTTTATCCATTCATCAAGTTCCAATCCAACTTTCAAGCATACCTCATTTGACTCATATGCCATTAGAGCGATCTCTTCCTTGCTTGATTCTTCATCGCTTCACTATCACCCAAGCACCACTTACAAAAGCTCGTTGAGTTTTGCTTTTTAGGTGGCTTCGGGACATTCTTCCTATGAGGACTTGCATCACCACAGCTAAAACATTTTCTTTCACCTTTACCCTTCTTGTCATCCCGATCTTTTCGAATGGCTTCTTTCTTCTCGAGGTTGGCTTATGAACTTTCCTCTTCTTCTAAAGAACTTCTTAAAATCTCTAACGGCCATGGCATATTCCTCATCTTCACTACCGAAGCAAGATTCGTCATCATCACTTGATTCCGCTTTTGCTTTTAGAGCAACGGATTTGATCTTCTCCCTTTTTCCTTTGATGATCTCTGAATCTTTCTCCATCACCATTTCGTATACTTTGAGGTTACCGATCAACTCGTCTAGTGACATTATTGAGAGATCTTTTGATTCCTCAATGGCGTTACTTTATCTCCATTTGGGATGGAGTGCTCTAAGAAATTTCCCGACAAAGTTCTTACTACGAAAAGATTCATCAAGTGCTTTAAGTGATGTAATAATAGTGTTAAAGCGAGCAAAGCCACAATCAATGGTTTCATCTTCGGAATAACAAATTGTTAATATTGTTGAACAAGAAGATCAATTTTGTTATCCTTGACTTGTGAATTACCTTGATGTGTAACAATTAAAGATTCCCAAATATCTTTGGCGGTTTCACACATAAAAATTCTTTCATATTCTTTTCTAGGTAAAGCATTATAAAGCATCATTTTAGCTTCATTATTTTTAGCAACTAGTTTCTTTTGTTCATCAACGGAAATATCCTTTGTTGTAGAACTAAAATCCCCTTTAACAATAATAAACCAAAGATCTATATCTTTTGATTTTACATATGTTTCAAAACGGGTTTTCCAATAGATAAATCCATTGGTTTCAAAGAGTGGTGGTCTTTGCATAGATTGCCCTTCTTTAAAGTTTTCAGAATCCATGGATCGTTTCAAGTTTATAAAATACAAGTTATTTTAGAAATTCTTGAGCAACGAGGCTCGGGTACCAATTGTAGAAAACTAGAAGGGGGTTGAATAGTTTACCAATTAAAAACTTTGTTTTGAAACTTATTGTAAAGATCAATTGATATTGATCTTAGATATGTTAATGAAATATGCAAGCAATATGTAAGAGGTAAATAAGGAAAGAAATGATCAAACCACAACAAGTTGTTTATAGTGGTTCGGTCTACAAGGACTCTTTTTCCTTGCCCTACTCCACTCCTCGAGTCTCACACTCGAGAGTTTAACTTCACTAGTCAACAAGCTCCTTTCACCGGCGGAGAAAACCTTTACACTTCGCTAACACTATTTCCGACACTAAGCTAGATGTCGAGTTCTTTCCAAGGGTACAACCACTCCCACACACAATGTATTTTGAGGACTAAAATACTAACCACTCACACTCACAAGATTATGATGGTTTAATACAACAATGAAGTATGAATCAACACAAGATCATACAACACTAAACAAACAAGACTTCCAACTTCTCGTTTGAAGCTTGAATGTGACTTGATCTTCTTTGCTACAAAAGAGATCACTAATATGATATGAAACCGAGTTAGAAAGGTTAGAGAGAAGATATATATGAGAGTATGTTAGAAAGGGATAAGAAACTACTTGGTTTGGCTTTGCTATTTATAGCCAAATGGACAGAGCGCCACGGACCGCGAACCCTTAAAAGGGTTCCGCCCGTGTACCAATTTGGTACCGCCGGCCTGACAGTCAAGATATCAAATCTTTGCTAAAGTCAACTCTATCTAAGTGAGATTGTGCAAGATATGAAGAGTACAAATCCACACAAAATATCTAATGAAATCTTCCAATGATTTCCATGATGCATCACATGATGTCATATGTTGTATTTCTATTTTAGAAATATGCAAGTACTTAAGTAGTGTTTGGTTTTAAGAACCTAACACATTCTAAAACTACTATCATACATAATGATTAGAGTTATATCAAGATGTTACTAATCATAAATGTAAATGCTTGAATGATGAATATATTGTTTGAAAAACTTTGTTTTAATATCTATTAAACTTGACAAGCTTTAAGCTTTTATACAAATTAAATTTACTTTTGTCGTTAACAAAACTTAGGTAAAGATCAAAAATATAAATAACGTTTAATGACGATATTTGTATTAACAGTGGAGGTTGTAAGAGAAGCTATAAGCAAAATAGGAAACCATAATTTTCCGACAAGGACCCTGCTTCTCCCATCATCATCAAATCACAAAGCCCTTAGCTGTTTCTACTCCCATTTCTACTAGAGTGTCCACGCACTTTGGAGATCCATATACCCGCCATGTCCTTCGATCTTGGAAATCATCAACCCAAAGCTGGCATCTTCACCTCACCTTCCTATGATAGTAATTTTGAGCCAACTGTGACTAATCTTGATACATCTATTGAAGTCAACCCCATTGCTACAAAAAGGATCAACATTGCTCATCCTCAATCTAATGTTATTGGTAATCCTCTAGCACTGTTCAAACTAGAAGGACTGCGGACAAGTTCTAAATATGGATGTGTTGCTTTTCTTTCTTATGTCTCAAACCAAAGAAAGGGACAATCATACTGACTTTAAGCATTGTCATTTTGCTTGTTTTCTTTCTCAAGTGGAACCAACCAGTGTTACTCAAGCTCTTGAAGACTCAAGTTGGCTTGAAGCAATGCAAGAAGAGATGCAGCAATTCAAAAATCAGCAGGTTTGGATCTTGGTACCACTACCTGATGGTAAGTATGCTATTGGGACAAAATGGATTTTGAAGAATAAGAGATGCAAGGGTGTTGTGATAAAAAACAAAGCTAGATTAGTGGCTCAGGGGTACAGACAAGAGGAAGGAATTGATTATGATGAAGTGTTTGCACCTGTTGCTAGAGTTGAGGCCATTCGAATTTTCTTGGCCTATGCATCTTACATGGGGTTCATGGTATATCAAATGGATGTTAAAGGTGCTTTTCTGTATGGCGAAATAGAAGAGGAGGTTTATGTCACTCAACCCAAAGGATTTGAAGACCCAGATCATCCCAAACATGTTTACAAGGTAGTTAAAGCTCTCTATGGACTACATCAGGCATCAAGAGCATGGTATGCTAGGCTTTCATCATTTCTACTGAAGCATGGTTATAGAAGAGGTGCCATTGACAAAACACTTTTCCTAAAGAAGAATTCCACAGACATCATACTTGTGCAAGTTTATGTGGATGACATTATATTTGGCTCCACTAAAGAAGCTTGGTGCAGGGAGTTTGAGGAGCTGATGAAGGGAGAGTTTCAGATGAGTGCTATGGGGTTGGGTCTTCAAGTTCAGCAGAAACCTGATGGTATCTTTATCAGTCAGGATAAATATGTGAGGGAAATCTTGAAGAAGTTTGGTATGGAGAGTGTCAAACGCCACTACACCATGAATCTCCAAAACAAAGAACAACCTTGAACCGTGATCCAATGTGAATGTTCACTTATACAGATCTATGATTGGTTCTTTGATGTACTTAATGTACAGCTTCTAGGCTCCACATTACCTTTGCCGTGAGTGTTTGTTCTAGACATCAAGTCACTCCACTTACTTCCCATCTAAATGCAAGAAAAAGATCTTTAAGTACCTAAAAGGCCAACCCCATTTAGGTCTTTGGTACCCAAAAGAGTCTCCTTTTAGGTTGGAAGCATATAGTGATAGTGACTATGCTGGTGCAAATCTGGATAGGAGATCCACAACTAGAGGTTGCCAATTTCTTGGAAAAAGATTGATTTATTGGCAGTGCAAGAAACAAACTATTGTTGCTACCTCATCTACTGAAGGTAGTATGTTGCTGCTGCCAACTGTTGTGGGCAGGTACTATGGATAAAAAATCAATTGTTGGATTATGGGTTTAATTTCATGAACACAACAATTTTTATTGATAATCAAAGTACCATATGCATAGTTAAAAATCCAGTTTTTCACAGTAGAACTAAGCATATTGAAATCAGGCACCACTTTATAAGAGATGCATATGAAAAACATTTGATAAAAGTGGTTAAGATTCACACTGATGATAATGTGTCAGATTTATTGACTAAGGCTTTTGAAGGACCAAGGTTTCAACACCTAGTTGTCAATATTGGGATGCTTAACCCTTAACTGCAAAGTTTAAGGGGAGGCATATGCCTCAGGGGAGGATTCTTGTTGTAAACTTTGTAGATTATTGTGTATATTTGCTAACACTAACCAACTAATGTTCTTTTAGTTTGTCTTGGTTTGGTTTGTGTGTTTCTCTGTGTCTGTTTTGCAGAATGCTTATATAAGTTGAAGTTCATCAAGTTTGTTTAATTGAGAATATGGTCATGTAAGCTAGAAGATTGTTTCTACTGAAGAGAAGTACAGAAGTAATCTAATTGTTTCTACTGAAGAGAAGTACTGAAGTTCAATTGTTCATTCATTCATTCAAGAAACAGTTTATAGCTTACAGCTTACAATCAACTTCAAATGAAAATACAAGACCATGTCTATACAAGATCTACTTAACCTATACTAGCTCCTATCATCTACTAGCTCATATCATCTATTCCAAACGTTGGACATGCATGACTAGTACGACGAACAAGCTAAGGATCAAAATGGGAAGGATGGATTGATGAAAACGAAGATGATGAAGATGAATACAGTAGATGGATGTATGATATGAAAATCTTCAGTTGTTCCATCTACTCGTTCCACCATAAAGCAATCACTCCATCTTCCTTTGGCCCTTTCCCTTACCGATATGAGATGAAGCACCAAAACCTGGTGCAAGGAGACCAAGAACCACCTCTCTGTTCTTTGGGAGTGGTGGATTTTTGGCACGTGGCCTTGGTTGAGGTTGGGATGGTGAAGGTTGTGCTCTCTCGGCTTCCTCTCTCACCAATCTATTGAAGATTGGCTCGAGGCGCTCAGTAGAATCATCTGAACCTCTTGATGACTCACTTGGATCCACCACACTATCATCTTCTGATGATGGAAGGAATGGGGACTTTCTAGGTCTTGGTTCTCGTGGAGGAAGGTACAGACGCCATGGGTTAGAATCATCACTTGATGATGATGATGATGATGATGATGATGAGGAGGAGGAGGTTGTTAGATCAATGACTTCTGGTTGATTCCACATTGGTTATTGTTATTGATTGAGGAGTTTTTGGTGAAATTAGGGTTTGTGAAGATTATTGGGGGTAATTGATGTGAGTTAAGTGTGCATTGGGATTATTTTATGGACGGATTCAAGCCTTAATGTAATTAAATGCGAGTTGGGTGGCACAGTAATACTCAAGATATTTACCGAAGATATCTTTTAACTTGAGTTAATTCTGCTGATTGACCTCCTTCAGCAGATTGACCATACTTTCTGCTGAAGTGTTAATTTAAACTTGGTAAGAGTTGCTTTACACGTAAGATATGGTCAACAACTTGTTCCGATAATTATGACCATAAATTGGGTAACTTCTACTAATACCTTCTTCGCATATCTTCGCCTAAAATTAACTGATTCCCTCTTCACTCGATTTTAAAATACTTCCAGTTGCGTGAATCATAACTCTAAATCACAATTTCTCACATGGCGCTTCACTTTAAGAAAGATCATAACAAAGTTGCTTATCTGGGAAAGGCTAAGGGTCATGAGTTATATGAACCAATGGTGGAGTTCTTGAAGAGATCCAAGATTCATTATGCTTTAACACATTCTCCTAATGTGATATATGAATCTTTGGTTACACAATTTTGGGCATCTGCTACGAAACGGAGTGACACAGAGATTGCTGCTATGGTTGATGGAACAGAGTATGTTGTGACGGAGGAGTTGATAAGAAGACAGCTTCGTTTGGACGATGTTAATGGGGTTTATCACTTCAATTCTGTGGAAATACTTGCAGGGCTAAGAGCTGTTGGATACCAAAGTATGAGGACAGATATATGGTTCAAGAATCAGCTTTGCCCTATGTGGAGGTTTTTGGTTCACACATTGCTTCAGTGCTTAAGCAATAAATCAGGAGGATGGGATCAATTTTCCACTCAACTGGGATGTGGTATTGTTTGTCTTTCTCAGGGGTTAACTTATAATTTTTCTAGGTTTATTTTTGAGAATATGGTTGAGAATATTCAAAGGAAAAAGCATAAGTTTTTAATGTACCATAGGTTTTTGCAAATGATTTTAGACATTACAACCCAAGTCCGAGTCTTTTGTCCCATAGGAGCTTTAACTGCTAAACTATTTGCTTCAATGAAAACTCACTATTTGAGGGGAACATCATCCTTTGCTAGCATTTTATGTTGCCTCAAGGCAATGAGGTCACGCCGATGAGGGTAATGTTGTTGGTGATCCACCCTCTACCAATGTTGCTGCTGATGGTAATCCATCAGTTGCCATTGATGAGGGCCCTTCTACTGCTGCTGAAGCATCACATGTTACTCCTGACCAACCTCCACCTACATCTTCACCTAGATCTAGTCCTAGTCCACCACCTACTCAAGTTACTCTTGATGAGTTTGAGACTGAACTTAATAGACTGACCACACCTAGTCCAGTTAGGGAGCCATCTAATGAAGGTTCTCCTTTCATTGAGCATGTCCATATTTCTCCTGAAAGGTCTAATGAAGCTCCCATTAACACTGAGCAATCTGCTGGTGGAGCTGAGGACCCTATTACACTTACATCTGTATATGCTTTAGTGAACAGGTATGTGGAGTGAGGTTGCTGAACTCAAAAAGGAGCTTGCTGAGACTAAATCTACACTTGGTGGTGAGATTGTGGAGTTGAAGAACAAGGTCAAGGAACTAGTGGACCAACTTGGGAAAAGTAGCAAAATGAGTTTTCTGGTTTCTTCTGATGATGAGCAAGAAGATACTCATTTTGAGTCACTTGAAATTTTGGCTGATGTGGCTCAGAAGACTCATGTTCCTTCATCAGTTGTTGCTGAATCTTCAAAGAACAAGAAACCCATTCAGTTTACTAGAAGAAAGAGAAGACAATATTTGAGTAAGGATTCTTCTGAACCTTCAAAGGTGTCAGGTGTTGTAACTGCTGATGATCAAATGGAGGATGTTGCTTCTGAACATGGTCAAGCTTCATTTGTACAAGAACAATCAGGTCCTCCACCTTCAGCAGATCATTCTCAAGTCTTTCTTGCCGAAGAAGTTTTAACCTGGACCCTAATGCTGATGTCTTTTCTACACCTGTTGAAGATCTGTCTCAACATGTTTCTCCTGGTGCTTCTTTGGGTATTTCTTCTGAAGTTCCTCATGGTGATACTCCTCATGATGATTCAGCTAAGGAGCCTGCTGATAAAGGGAAAGGAGTAATGATTGATGAAGAGCTTGGTTCAAATCTTGTGAGTGAACAGGAAAGGCAAGCACAAGATCGAATGTTTGCTGAGTATGAAAATATGCAAAAGAGTCGTGCATTTGCTCAAACACTTGAAGCTCAGTTTAATACCAAATTGCCTCCTGAGAGACAAAGAGAACTTGATGAAATAGCTCCTCATATCACTGATGCACAATGGGATGCTTATACACATCAAGCTGCATCCAATCCTACTCTTGCACAAAGTATTTTAGGAGCAGACTTTGATAGTGAGAATTTTGCTGCACAAATGATGGCTCTTGGAAAACAAAGGAAGCAAGCTGCAGCACAGAAAGCTAAAGAAAAAAGAGAAAGACCACCAACTGCAGCTCAAATGAAAAACTATATGAGGAATGTGGTGTATAACCAAAGTGTTGCTATCTATCTGAGAGGTTTAACAAAGAAGCAAGTCTGGGCTTTGGATGATTTTGAGTTGCATCGCAAGTATCAGAGGATTATGAAACAGATTGCACCACCTTCTCGTTTGAAAAGGATTGCTGGTAGTGCAGATGTTCCAAAAGCCAAGAGAACTAAGACAGTTGAGATTGTAGACAATTTTGATGATGTTGCGCCAAAGATGAGTTCTCTCCTGATTACTTAAGAAGCATCGGATTATAATACCTTTCACCGAGGTTCAATCATTTAACCTCATGATATGTCTTCTGAAGCATTACCTAGTATTGCACCTGTTGATAAAATAGGAGAAGAGTTGGGTAAGCAAGCTGAACAAGCAAACATAAAGCTAAGAAGGCCAGAGAGGTGGTTGAGAAAATGTATGCCTTGCGTGGTGTTGTCCCAATTAAGTCTACTTCTTCTTCATCAACTCGTGCTCAAGATGTCTCTGATGAATCTGAAGATGTACCATCTTTTGTATCTATGGGGATTTATCTACCAGGTAGGAGGAAGAAAAAGATGTCTAAAAGGAGACACATTTCTCTAAGGAGATCTGTGAGATCAGCTGGGAAACATACATCTAGTGTTAAGAAATCTCATAGGGCTAGTTCTTTGGATCTAAAGGCTGAGGATTCAACTTTCATTCAAGAAGGATTCACATGTTTTTCCCCGGGATATCATGATGTGTTGACTGCTTGGACTTTGACTGATGGACAACTTAATACCATTTTTAGGCTGGATAATTCTTCTATGCAGTTTAACCTTTTGAAGGAAATATTTCATCTGGTGGATAGGCAAGACTTGCATACTCTTTATGGTCTTGTTACTAAGCATTATACTACACATTCACCACAGGGTTCTGGTTTATACTTGTTGGGAGATCTTCAAGTTCTGTTTGACTCTCAATCTCCAGATGGTAAAGGATATTCTATTTGGAAGAATTCACATAAGTAGAAGGTTGAGTCTTAGAGATTCTATCCTATGCCCTGTGTACATGTAGTGGAGACAAAGGGTGGGATTACTGTCTGTATGTTTTCTGAGAAGCCTTATCCTTTGTCTATGAAATTGATGGAAAGAATGCTTAGACAGAAGTTGGAAGTTCCTCCTGATCCAGTTGGGAATGATAAGTTACATGCTGAGCAATTGGTTGGATTGATTAAGACTCAGCTTCTGCAACATCGGGCATCATCTTGATTATGGTATCTTGTATCATTTGTAATATCTGTTTTCTTTGATTTTTTTTGTTTTCTTAGTTAAAAAAAAAAAAAAAAAATTATGTATATTTTCGAGTTTGTCTAACTTTTCTTGCAGGTTTGTTGTAAATTCTTAATGGTTATCGACTCACCAGATGTGCCTTGTGTATATCACAGAGTTGGCTAGTCCAAAGGGTACAGCTTTGGTAAAGACACATCAAACTGTTGATACCGTAATGGTTTGCTCAAAATCATAGGGTCTGCAACCACCCATGCTTAATTGTTGAGGGTTGTATGGTCATCAATTCACCATGGTTTATTCCTTTTTGGAATCCAAGAATTGGCTAGCCCATAAGTATATGGCTTGTGGTAAAGGCAAGTAAATACCATATTGTTCTCAATTCACCAAAGGTGATTCTTTCTCCTAAGAATTGACTAGTCCCGAAAGCAAACGGCTATAGGTAAAGATTTCAAATCCGTTCATGGTTGCTGATTTGCTAATAAATCGATGGTTATCATGTACCATAGTTTTCGAACTTAAACATTTGGCTACTCCAAAGAGGATATTATTAGAAAGAGACATCAAATCCATTATTATTTTCAATGATTCACCTCTCACAGGAGTTAACACACCGGATGTGATGAGAATAGTATGAAACTAATATGTTTTGATGTACATTTTGTCATTTGTTGCTGCAAATATCCGAGTTTCAAAGTTTTGCCATCATAGAGATGTAATTGTTTTGGTTCTTTGCTGCCGATGTTCGAGTACAATCCTCTAGTTCAAGTGTTAAAGATCTATCAAGAACCGAACTTAACCTAGTCAAATTCCAGCTAGGAGGATGTTAGAATTTACAAAGTATGAATTATGCCGACGTTTCGCCAAGGAATTGCCAAGTGTGCCGATTCTACTGAAAAGATGTAATTACCAAGTATAGTATGAGTTTGTTTCTACGGAGATAGTTATTCCGCGTATTCTATAGTTAGTTAAGATATGCATGAGCTTTATTAGGAAGTTATAATGTATATCTTATTTAGTTTTATGTTTATACGCTTCGGGAAACGGTTAGTGTTAGGGTTCCTTGTCTATAAAAGGAACACAATAGTATGACTTATGTACGAATTGGAAAAACAAAGTTTTAGTATTATAAAACGATCCATAGAGGATCAAAGAAGTTCTTAGTTATTTGTGTTATTACTTGTGTTTAATTTCCGCTACAGAATACAAGTAGTAGAGATTTTCTATTAGTTTGTTTATGATTACATAAGCAATACTAACGATCTACGAGTGCTCAAGATCTATCAAGGTCTTTGTTTCAACAGCTATGCTACCGGCTAGGTGTCCCCCTTTTTTCTGCTCAGATGCCATGCTCAGCTTGTTCCAAGGTATTTACTGGAGACATTCATGGAGACCACGCGGTGTCCTGTGCCGGTATCATTGGAATTAAACATCGACACAATGTGGTGCGTGATACCCTTGTTGACCTATGCTTTCTGCGGGATTTCGCCTAAAGAGGTCGATATTGGGCCTCGCGTGATAGGGACAAACTTACGTCCGACGCATATATTGCTCTACCGACGGGCAGATGCATGTGTCGATTTGACAGATCGTCTCCCTGACACAAACTATATGGTACTTCGCATCGGCTGTGGTGGTCGAAGTCAAGAACGTAAACGTGTCAAGTACAAGGCTAAATGTACGGACATTGGATACAGGTTTCTCCCCTTCTCTTTCTCTTCCTTTTGGAGAGCTCGAGAAGGATGCGATAACCCTACTAAAGCGCATCCGAAGTTTCTTGTTGACTCGGGAGATTGGCGCGCGTCCTGGCCAACATATTTTTAGTAGGATACTTTCATATGTTTGGAGGAGGGCCCAATTACTTCTATCTCCCCACTAATTTCTCAAATCCTATGATTTTCTAATGAAGTGATGTTTTAAAAAAAATATAATAATAATAATAATAATAATAATAATAATAATAATAATAATAATAATAATAATAATAATAATAATAATAATAATAATAATTAGAGTAAACTACACTGTTCGTCCCTGTGGTTTGGGCAAAATCCTTAATTGGGTATTTGTCTTTTTAATTTTGCCTAATTGATCATAATAATCAAACAATGTAACACCGTTCATCATTATCGCACAATTCAGTTATCTTCTCCGTTAGGTCCCACTCGTTAAGTGGCAACGTTAGTCCATTAACCAAATGATCGTTTGCAACGTTAGTCCTTACAATGTAAATGCTTTAATTAACTCAAAATTTAGTTTTCTTATGTTTTCGTACATTTTTATCCGTTTTCATCCGTTTTCATACATTTCCACGCTTTATACGCTGGCCGCTTTTATTTGTTTTCGTACGCTTTTATCCGCTGTCCGCTTTTATACGTTAAAGCTTTCGTCCCGCTTTTATACGCTTTATCCGTCTTTGTCCGTTTTTATCCATTTTTGTTCGTTTTTGTACGTTTTTGTCCGTCTTTATACATTTTTGTCCATTTTATAATGTTTCATCCGCTTTTACGCTGTACGCTTTTTACAACATATTTCATCCGCTTTTTTATATGTTTTCGTCCTGATTTTGCTTTCATACGTTTCATCCATTTTATATCGCTATCGCCCATTTTTATACATTTACGCTGTCAGCTTTACACGCTGCCCGTTTTTGTACGTTTTTATTCGTTTCCCATATACGTTTCCATCCGTTTTTATACGTTTTCATATGTTTTTATCCGTTTCCGTCCATTTTTATATGTTTTCTTACATTTTTGGACGTTTTTATCCGTTTTCGTCTGTTTTTATACGTTTACATATATTTTTTGCTTTATAACGCTTATCTCGATTGCTTATTTTTATACGCTTCGTCGATTTTATAACGCTTTTATTGTCATACGTTTTCATTCGTTGTCCGTTTTATACATTTCATATGTTTTATCCATTTTTATACGTTTTCGTCCGTAAAAACGTATAAAACGGACTAAAACGTAAACAAATGACGAAAACGTATAAAAACAGACGAAAACGTATAAAAACGAGCGAAAATGGATAAAAACGTAGGAAAACGTATAAAACGCATGAAAACATATAAAAACGGACGGAACTTATAAAAAACGAACGAAAACGGTTAAAAATGTACGAAAAGGTATTAAAACTGATAAAAACGTAAAAAACGGATGAAAACGTATAAAAACGGACGGAAATGTATTAAAATGAAAGAAAACTTATAAAAACGGACGAAAACGGTTAAAACGCATTTAAAATCTGAAACGGCGAAACCTATAACAAATGATGAAAAGAAATAAACTACGAAAACGATAAAATGGACAAAAACGTACGAAAACGAACGAGAATAGATAAAAACAACGAAAACGTATAAAAACGAACGAAAACGTAAAACAACGGACGAAAATTTATAAAAACAGACGAGAACAGATAAAAACGTACGAAAACATAAGAAACCCAAATTTTGAGTTAATTAGAAACAACCGTCGTATAAAGCGATAATCGCAAACGATCATTGGTTAATGGACTAACGTTGCCATTTAACGACCGAGACTTAACGAAGAAGATAACCGAATTGGGCTTATAGGATGAACGTGTTATATAAAAAAAGTGTACTTATGACACCTCAACCTCATGGTACCTTTGTACCCATCAACCCTACCCAACAGTTTATGCCAAAGGAAATACCTGACAAGGTGTTATATAGTTTGATTATAAGGATCAATTAGGCAAAATTAAAAAGATATGAACTCAATTAGGAATTTTGCCCAAACCATAAGGACGAACAGTGTAATTTACTCTAGTAATAATAATAAGGATTAATTTCATATATCACCCCACTTTCATGATTAATTTCATATATACCCAAAGTGCAAGTATTGAATGCATAATGTACAATGTTTTTAATGCATGTTTGGGTATATATGAAATTTCCAACTAAAAGGAGGGGAAATATGAAATTGCCCCTAATAATAAAAATGCAAATTCCAGCTACCCTTGAACATGGATCTTGTAACAAAATCAACAAACATAAACTCATTTTCACAATATGAGAACACGGAGATATAGTGAACACATAGCCGACACACAGATATAGTGAACACAAGATTCTACCATATTTAACACATACCAAAACAAGTACGCATCAACAACATTTCAGTGTCCCAAATGAATATAAATATATAATCTTACTGTTCCAACAAACCTATAAAAAAACGGATAGAATAACTGGTTTCTATTTATACAGCACAAACAATGCTTGACGCATGTAATACCTGACTTTTATAACCATAAGTCGCACTTCAGTCTTTGCCAAGGAATTTATACCGTCTTTATTAATACATTGGTTTTCCACTTCTGGATGGTCTCTGAGAAACACAGGAAAAAATTGAAGGACGGTTGATGCATGTAAATTAGACAGCCGCTGTTTGAAGAAAAGACCGGATCCGTTGCAAAAGCTCAGCTTTTACTGAAGCGGGAACAGCAGCTACATATAATGAAACAAGTTTTAGGAATAAAGGCGTTAATTATGAGACTGATACTTAAAGATGACAGAAACATGAATAAATGCTGATGAAATATGATCCAAATTGACCCGGTTTCACATAGATGGGTTGAAATTCGAGCCTCTAATTTCACATTACACAACCCCCGACCATAGTATGGATAAACTAGATGTAGCAGTAAATTGGCTAAAAAAGATGTATTTTATCAATTATGCAGTGGCGAAACAGTGCATTCAATGGAAGTGAAACGCGGTACCTCTGCCTTTGGGGGTAATATGATGAACAAGATCATCAACAGTTACGTTATTCCTTCCTTTCTTCCTTGTAATTGATCTGTCAAAGGTATTTAATTATCGTAACAACAGAGGAGCACAGATACAACACGACATGATAAAAAAAAAAAAACATCCGATACAAACCAACTTAAAAAAGAGTTTCACATTTGAGAGTCACAATCTCCTAATAAAAAGAAATCAAGTTTCACATTTAAGAGTCGGTTTGGTCACGTTCTTTTGTCCTGTAGAAAATTCTACTGTAATAGTTTAATGTCCCGTTATATATCAATCCTACATTTAAGAGTCGGTTTGGTCACGTTCTTTTGTCCTGTAGAAAATTCTACTGTAATAGTTTAATGTCCCGTTATATATCAATCCTCGCATTAACCAGTACAAAAACCAGGTTTCACATTGAAGTGTTTAAATGGTCGTTCCAATTGTCCTATACAAATATTGTAATAATTAAAATTCGGGGATGTGCCATCTAGGAGTTCCCTTATCATCGCTACTTATTATAACTTATTTGTCCATACTCGTCACTCACGATCATTGATACTAATATTAACAGAGAAGGAGAAAGATGTAGAACCTGCAATGTGTCTTCATTTCATCTTTCCAGCCACACTCGACAAGTCTTTCCCTCAAAAGCTCCTTCAACCGTTCTTTCTCTCCACTCTCAATTAACTAACACAATTAAACCAAACCATAAATACACAATACAAAGTGTCCTGATACACGAGTGAGAATTAAGCATTCAAACTTCCAATTTACGGGGTGTTTGGCATTCTACTTAAAAAGTGACTGTGACATTAATGTGCTGCTTCTGAAGTTTCAACGATCGTATATCAAGTTATTAAAATGTTCGTCAAACTTTGATAACCAAATATTTACATGTAAATTAACCGCAAAAATGCAAAATACATAGATAATCCTTTTCAGTATAGTGCAGCTTCTCCTATGGGGCGTATGGGATTACTACTTAGCTTATTGCACTTTACACCAGATAAGCAGTTCTGTAGGTGGTTGTGATAGCTTGTCCAAAAATACTGAAACAAGCTATATTCAGTTATCAATTTGTTGTTCCTTCAATTCCTTGTACCCGTAAACAAAGGGCGTTCTGGATTTCATAACTTAAACTGCTTATCAGCTTATTTTGTTTTTCAGGCACAAATAAGAAAATCCTTCACTTACCAATCTCCTTATTTTGGGTATTTGTTTAAGCTATTTTGGGGCTTATGTTTGATAAGCCCAAATTTAAGCTATTTTGGGGCTTACCAATCTCCTTTTTCTTTCTTATTTTCAGCTTATGGGTCTATCTTCCAAATTTAAGTCATAATATACTCATAAATAAATAAATAAATAAATAAAAGGCTGGAAAAAAATAATGAGCCGAAATAACATAAGCTCCTAAGCCCCAAAAAAGCTTAAACAAACATCCCCTAAACTAACTATTCACTCTAAAATAAGCATAGCAACAACCTCAAAGCCCTCCCTTATTCAGGAACCAGTTACAATTGTTTGCATCTAGCAGAAATTAAACTTGCTTATCTACTTCGTTTTATGAAATACATATAAGCACTTTCAGTAAGCAATCTCAAACACCCTCATAATCAGACAACCAAGTTAAGTGACAATCTTTATCACTTTCAACCAAAATATCACAAACCATTAAACTACTTATCTACCTTATTCACCTAACACATATAAGCACTTCCAATAAGCAATCCAAACAACATCATAAGATTAAAACTTTAATCACTTCCAACTTATAAACAAAAAAGGCGGCCTTAATTAAACTTGCTTATCTACTTGATTCATCAAATACATATTAGCACTCCCAATAAGCAATCCCAAAACAAAAACAATTAAACTACTTATCTACCTTATACAATTAATACATATAAGCACGTCCAATAAGCAATATCATAATATCAATAACTTTAATCACTTTCAATTTAACAAAACAAGGCCTAAATTAACATAAAAAAAAAAAATATAATTTGAGTCTGTGTGGCGGTAGGCCCAAACCCCGTGTTATCAGTCAACCAAAATATCACAGTGTTTGGATTAGCTTATTTTTGGGGCTTATGGGCTTATCTGAATTTGGAAAAGCTCATAAGCTCACTTTGTTCGGCTTATGAGCTTGTCAAGTTGAGCTTATTCCACAAGCTCAACTTTATAAGCTGAAAAAAGTGGGCTTTGGAGCTTTTTCCAAATTCAAATAAGCCCATAAGCCCCAAAATAAGCCAATCCAAACCCCTAATACATATAGCAATCCAAACAACATCATAATACTAAAAACTTTAATCACTTTAAAAAAAAGGGTCTTAATTAACATAAAAAACAATATAAAAAAAGGGTTACTTTAATATTAACAATGTAAAAAAAAGTGGGCTTTGGAGCTTGTTTCAAATTCAAATAAGCAAATAAGCCCATAAGCCCCAAAATAAGCTAATCCAAACACCCTCTAATACATATAAGCACTTCCAATAAGCAATATCATACACTTTCAAATTATACAAAAAAAGGGTCTTACTTAACATAAAAAAAAATATATAACAAAAGGGTTTGGAGCTTTGGAGCTTGTTTCAAATTCAAATAAGCCCATAAGCCCCAAGATAAGCTAATCCAAACAACATCATAATATCAATAACTTTAATCACTTTCAAATTATATAAAAAAAGGGTCTTAATTAACATGAAAAAGCAATATAAAAAAAGGGTTAATTACTTTAACATTAATAATCTCTTGAAGAGAAGGTTGTGGATCTTCATCTTCTTCATCTGCATCTGGTGTTGGTGGTCTTTTAACTGATGCCCTCCTGTAAATTAATCAAATCTTTATTAAATTATAGTTTCATACAATTACAATTAATTGAAATTATAGTTTGATTGATGCTTACATTATTATTACTATTGTTGTTGTTGAAAGTTGAAACAGGTGGATGTTAGTACGAGATTAATGGCTCTGTTTAGGGGAGCTTTTTTTGTTTGTACACCAAAATTTAGGGAAAGTAATTTTTGGCCCGACACGAAAATTAATATAGGGTTCGCTAAATGATTCCGGGTCAGATTTTGGGTAGTATTCAAACTCTTATTAAATAAGGCCAAGCTGGTTGAAATAAAATATGGCCGACCCATCAACCCGTTTAAGATTTTATTTGATAAACTCAAAATTAGTTATATTTCGTTATGCGAGTTAAATGTGTTAAATGGGTTGACCCGAAAACTTGTTTAACCTGTTTAACTCGTCTAATGTGCCAGCTTTTGTATATAAAAAGGGTTAAATGGGTCAACTTGAAACCCGCTTAACCGATTCAACTCGTTTAACATATTCAAATCGAACTATTTAACCCCGCCAACCCAAGTATATATATGGGTTAAATAGGTTAGGTTCTAAGTTATGTCTAAAAATGTTTGGCTGATATACCGACCCGATGATTTTAAATAGTCGTTTTGGGTTGATTTTTCGACCCGCCAAATCACAACCCCAAACCGTGAACTCAACCCTAACCCGACCCAAATTGCCCCACCTACCAAAATTATATAAGTCCTAAGTTTCTTAGGTCATATGAAGGGGGTGTTTGTTTTGGCTTATATAGCCGGCTTATTACCTATTTGATTTTCGTTTATGTTTCATAACCTCACTTTTTGTGTCTTATTTTAAGATTTACTGTTTATATAAGCTTATCATGTCATCTGATAAGTTTATATAATCTCCCAAGTTTCAAAATAAGCTACAAAAAATGAGCTTATGAAACATAAGCCCAAAACCGCCCGCTATATAAGCTGAAACAAACACTCCCAAAACAATTTTTTGAAGGATTATTATATAATAAATTACTTAAATAACCTTCCTATATATCGCGCAAAAGCTAATTTTACATTAATAAGTTTTAGCTCAAACTAATGAACGGAACAACTTTATAAGAATTTAAGCCACCCCAACTGTACTTTCATTTCGCCAAACATACTTTGCTATTTGCCACATGAGATTATTGAGAGATTATACTTATTTTTTCAAAAATAAGTTGCTTAAAAAATAATCTTTGTTTGGCAGACAGAACTTATAAGAGATTATTAAAAAAAAGAAAAAGAAAAAAAGAAAATCTTTCATAATCTCTGAAAATAAAATGCTACTTCATGCAGCTTATAAAAATAATCTCTTTTTATAATCTTTTTCAGCACAAACACAATCTATTTTTGCCAAACATACCCTATGTGTATTTATATAATTTTCGAGTTAAATAATAAATTTAACTTTAAAAATAAAAAGTGTTTTAGAACTAAAGATAGAGGTGTAGATGGAGATTGATAAACATATTATAAAAATAAATTATTTATATAAGTTACATGAATTAGAATTTTATTTCAAGAGATTATAAAAGCAGATAATTTATTTATAATATGTTATAAGTTATGTTTAACCAAATAAAACATATATTTTAATTAGCTTATTTTTTCAAAAAAAATAAGCATAATCTCAATAATCTGGTGTGATAAATACACTAAAATGCAAAACAATCTTTAGGAGTGTGTTTGATGCAAAGCTTTTGACTTTTAAAATAAGTTACTCTATTTGTCTCAAAATAAATGTTCAATTTTAATTTGGGTTATCTTAAAATAAATGTACACTTGGTGGGAGTGGGTAAGGATATTTGTTTGGTGGCGTAAAAATTCTTAAAACTTTGTGCATTATAAAATTGAACACTTGTTTTAATAAAATGAATAAAGTAATTTTTACAAATGTATTTTCTTTGACATATAAACTTTTTAAGAGCTTCTATTTTCATAAGAGATTATAAATTACCCTTTTTGGATATATTTTTGAAAAGAACTTGAGCTTTTGAATGTATTAATTTACATATATACACTTATTCATTTATATTGTGTATTATTTTGTTTGTTTTATATTTTAATTTTACAATTAAAGTTTCAGTTAAGCTAGTTTGTCAAATATATCTGCAAGTAAAAGTTCAAGTTCTAGCTCGCACAAGCTTATGCTTTTATAAGCTATAGCTTCAACTAATTTTGCTAAACATAAGATGTAATGCTTTAAGATCAAGGTTATAAATAGTCATACAAGGTATTTCAAGCATTTAATTCAAAACCTCACGCTTACTTCGCCAAGGCTAAACTTTGTGTTTATAAATGTATATATAAGGAAGATAAAGTATGAAAATTTTTATATGTTTATATCATAATTTATATATATCGAGATTACAAAAATATGTGTCATAAGGAGGCGTGACGGCATGACCAAGCCTAATACTTTTGTGAAGCCTTTGCGAGGCCTTTGTGAGCCTTTTAGAACGGTGCTTAAGATACCATGTTGAACAAAATTCAAACTTAGTTACACCCAATATAATATCTTAACTTCCTCCAAGTTACAAACTTTGTACTCTTTCCTATATGCATAAATCAACTATCTACAAATAAGTACAATCAAATAATAAACATATAAGTGAAGTTAAGTTTCAGATTAACACAAATGGTTGTGCTTTGCCAATGACTAGACCAAAGTCAAGGCGAAAATGGGCTCGAAAACCTTGAGATAGAAGAAGCTCGATCTTCTTTTAGACAACGATCAAAGCGACCAGGAGGCAGTTTCTTCGGTCCTTGAGATCCCTTTCCATCATTTACAACGGGTTTGTTTGGATTAGGCAATTTGGCATTGCCCGTTCCAAATTGTATGCCCGTAGGAACCCTTTTGAATCCTCCGTTGACACTTTGGTCTAACCGCCGAGAGCTCGTGGTTGGTCTTGTCAACATTACACTCTCGTGCAATACCACTACTTTACTTTGTGCCAATTTCTTTTCCTGCATAAACAGATCAGTAAAAAAACAATGTTTAGAACCTAATCAGTTGTTAATTAAGACCCTATGTCATTAACTATATGTGGAGCAAAAGTCATTAACTATATGTCATTAACTATATGTGGAGCAAAAGTCGTACGAACCCTTTGACGTCGTTGCTTATCTTCTTCTTTTTCATGTCTTGATATATTGTATTCTTGCATTAATGCTAGTAAAGGTACCTGCACAACTCAACATTACTTTTACTATGGAAAAACATGTTTTAACTCGAAAAATGACTATTATGTACAACAGTGGCCATGATACTATGCGGTAACTATCTTAACAATACTCGTCAGACAAAAACACTTTCTTCCTCTCTTCTTCCCAACTCTTCGTCTTAGCAATCAATGATTCCACCAAAGCTGCATATTTACAGCATATTTATGTCACTTGTCTAGCAAGTCATATCACGCTTTCAAAATGAATTTTGATATTGGGTCAAATAGCAAGACCTGGTATTTTGTTGACCATCAAACGGGCACGTTCTGCACGTTTTAGATTCTTGTGTGCACCTCTACTAACCGTATACCTGTTTTCGTCCTGAAGACAGAAGAGAATATATGTAAGTGCACAAGCCGCAAAGTACAAAGTCTATATACTAGTCTAAAAAACTAACCATGTTATACTCTTCTAGCCATCGTTCCTCATCTCGCGCCAAAGCCCATTTTTCTACCTTCTCCATGATCATTTTCCTGCTCAATGCTTCATCTTCAGCTCTCGCTATTTGTTCATCCATGCTCTTTAGAAGATCAGCGTAGTCCATCTCCCCTATAGGGTACAATAACTCTTTTTTTGTCAAGTTTATGATTTGTTTATTTGATTCGAGTGTTTAATCATACTATTTTGTGTACTAATGATGAGGTGACACCCTTTTATATTCTAGAACTAGGAAGAATAACACATAAAAAACCTTACCACGTTTTATCGAGCTAACAACATGTTCCATTTCTGATAGAGAAGGGACCTCCATATGCGATCGTCTACAAATCTCCTCAAGCTCAGTCCGCTTCTTTACAAGAAGTTCTTTCATTTTGCTTGCTTTCAGTTGATCCAATCGTTCAACTTCAGCCTCTGCCTATAGCAATTTGACAAGCGAGTTACTTCAATGAATGATATCTACTACCCTTTGATTACTTATAATGTAGTTAGATACAAACCTGCTCAATTATCGTGATGGCTAAGCTTCCAGGAGTGGATAGATTTGTCAAAGCTGTTGAGCTAGAAATATGTGAAAATGACTGACTCGATGTAGGTGTGTCCATTAACTCCCATAAGTTTTTAACGAGTTCCCAAGGTTGCGCGGCTGCAAGAACATGAGTCTGCAGAATCAGGATCTTAAAGTTTGACTTTTCAGGTCAAACATCTTATATTTTATATCAAATTTAACCATTGTTTTTTTAGTGTATTTTAATTCTATTTTTCTCAAAAATAGTTTGACTTGTTACCTGGATACACATGTTTACTATTAATTTTATGTAACGAATAACAAGATTGATCAAAATTAAGAAAAAATCAATCCATTTGACCTCAAAAGTCAAACTTTCTGTGTAGAATTTACCTTTTCGATCCGTGACTGCTTTTCTGCTTCGAGGGATTCCACTGTGCTATTGAGTTTAGCCAGTATACGGTCACTCATATTCTTCGAGAGACCAGATAGTTCGTTCAAGCTTGGGTGCACCTTTGTTATGATCATAGACGCATCCATTCCTAATGTAGCCGACAAGTTCTGAATTGTACTTATGTAGTTTTTCACCTTTTCGAGCCTGTCATTCTTTTAATTCATCTCAAATTAACAAAGGAGCAATAACTTAAACAAGACACTACTTTAATGAAAAACGCTTTGTACCTTGTCAGCATGAAGTCTTTGAAGCTCCATTTGATATTCTTCGAGTTTCTTTAACGAAAGGTCATTTTCGTTCACTATAACATCAGGTAATGAATCGTCAGATTCAGATTGACCAGCAATTTCTGCAGCAATTTTTTGAATCTGCGATTGTACCATTCTAAACTGTTTCATTCTCTCGGCCTTCCTCATTTGCATCTTTTGCAGCGCCGGAGCAATAGCCCCTAGTTGCTCTTTTAGCCTCCGCCATTTCTCTGGCTACAATAAAAAAAGTTGTAACTAATAGCATAAAAAGTTACTAGTATATGTGACCTTAATAATCGAAAAATAAGGACTTACCCTTGTAGGAAGAGAACGTTCATCGAGTGACAATAGCAAATGAGTAAACTGAGCTTCGGAATCAGCCAACTCCTGATGCAAACGTGCCCTCGACATGTTAGCATTGTCAACTTTCCTTCGATAAACCTGAAGACACTCATGCTCAAGATCAACTAGCACTTTTTCTCTCTCGAACTGATCTTCACCAACTTCATCCCAAATCATCTGTTATATATGTATAAAAATGAAAAAGTTTACATTTATAATTCAATATCTAGACTATAACTTGTTACGAAAACTTGCCTGAAGTTCTTGTAGGAGATACCCGCAAGAGGTCTCGAGCATAGCTGCGGTTCGAGTAGCCATTGGCGTCTGAAAAGAACCCATATGAGAGTACAAAAGAGTTGCATAAAAATAAAATGATTGAAGTATGGAGTTTTAATTTGTGGGTAGGTTTTGCTTAAAAGACAAGGCTGCAAATACTGGCTAGTTGGTGAGTATGTGAAGCTTTGGGTTCAAGAATTCAAGTTTTTTGCTACCTTTTTATTTTAATTTTGAAAGTACAATTTTTTATTTTTTATTTATTTATTTTATTTTTGGGATCATATATATCGTTCAACTTTTGATTGATTATGTTTATACTTAGGACTGAGCCGTGACGAAATATGACTGGCAAGCACAAACTCTCAATCGTAATATGGAAACACGCTTGAAAGACCGATGTATTTAAGATGAATATAGGAAAATCATTGTTTTTTCAAAAATTAACATTATATCGAAAAATCCATGAAGCCCTTGGAACCCCTAGCTCGGCCCTTGTTCATACTAATTTCATTATCATATGCGTGGCGTAATTAGTGGATTCCGAGGTGTCACGTGACCTCGATAAAATTTTTAATTTTTTTTTCATAGTGTTAAATTTCATAATAAATCTCGACATTTATCTAAATGCATCCGGTATAAAAGATTTGTGTTTATAGTACTTAGGGTCTGTTTGCATAGGTGTGAATAAGGGTGATTTAGTTTGATAACATTTGTATTTATTTAGTTAAGGTTTTGTCAAATATTCCTGTGGGTCCATTAAAGCAAAACCGATAGACTACCACTGTGACTGGTGGATTTTGCCAAGCCATTCCTATGGGCCCTGTTCCATCATTAATTTCACTCATTTTTTTCATATTTATCAAACAATATTCAAACCTAAATATATAAACCAAACAACATTTTTTAAACTATCAAACTTATTCTCGCATTCCATCATATTATCATACCAATTAATATCCATTGTGATTTCTATAAGCAAACCAAACGAACCTTACTTAACTAGTTTATTAATAAGTGAAAAAACACAATTTTATTAAAATCAATCGTTTTAATTAAATCGCATATTTTTGTCTATTTATTTTGATTTTATATTACAATCTTAAAAATTTTGTGCATGCAATGAACGAAAATGTAAGATAACTGAACATTATTTATACCAAAAAATTAGTAGTAATACCAAAAAAGAAAAAGAAAAAAAAAAAAACACTTAACTTCAATACTTATTTAATTAATGCTGATCATATTAGTGGATTTTAAGGTGTATAAATAGATACGTTGTTACTTTTGATAGGCACGTTACTTATTTACACTCTAAGAAGCAACTTTTGTTTTTTATTACAGTCATTTTCATACCTTATACATAATTGTATGATACCTTTTGCAACTTTTCTAAATTGATAATTAGTATTATAGGTGAAG
>OU343225.1:24205872-24400001 GCA_910596185.1 Chrysanthemum makinoi | reverse complement strand
ACGTAAGAAAATGGACGACATGCATCGAAAAACGTATGAAAGTGTAAAACACGCTTGAAAATGGATGAAACGATAAAAATTGAAGAAAACGAAATAAAGCTGATGAAAACGGATCTAAAACGTATGAAAACGGATGAAAACGTATGAAAACGGACTAAAACATATGAAAATGTATGAAAACGGACAAAAACGTATGAAAATAGACGAAAATGAGGAAAAAAAACGCGAATGAGAAAAAAACGTGAATTAATAAAAAAACGCGAATTTAAAAAAAACGAATTAAAAAAAATAAAATAAAAAGCGGGAATTAAAAAAAAAAAAAAAACGTTAATTTAAAAAAAAAGACAAAAAAAAATATGTGAATAAAAAAAGAAAGACAAAAAGACAAGAAAAAAAACATGGACTTAAGTTTACCTTTTAAAATTTAGGTTAATCCCCACCATTAGATCAAACTGACATGATGTGGGATTGTTCCTCATAAGCATGAATTTATGAGTAAGAAATAAAGTCCTCTCATATAATTATTTTATTATTAACATCTAGGCATTTACAAAAATCATCTTACATTTTTTTAATTTATTTTACTAGCTTTGGAGTACTGCATTGCACTCGTAGGATTTTGACGTAAGCAAAAGAGTAATAATAAATAGACCTAACAACTAAACATACAACTATACAAGTATGTCTATTCCATACATAATTTGACAAGTGAAATACATTTATTTCTCTTTCCTCATATTCATTGATTAATTTTTAACTTCTACCAATTACATTTGTAGGTTTTTTTTAGATTTATCAATTAGGCATACAAATTATTTGTCTTATTATATGTTATAATCTTGTACATGTACGAGGTTTTAAACTTTCTGTAAAGGGAGGGCTTTATTTGGTTTGAGGCTATGTGACGGTGAGTTCAAATCTCGAAATTAGTGAGCCAAAGAGTCAAAAACTATGATTATGAAAAAACAAAAGTTAATTTAGTTTTATAACAACATTATATATAGTTTTTACTAAAAAAATTGCGTATTTACAAATCTTGATATTTGTGCTTCAAATTGATATGTATACCTCATACGTATGTGTTTAGTTACGATGATGATGATGATGATAACTATATTTTTAGTAAGGTTTGTTTTGCTATAGTTATAGGAGTGGGACGGCTTCCCACTAATTTTTTGTAACCCTTTGATTTTCTAATAAAGTGATATTTTTATAAAAAATAATAATAATAAATAATAATAATAATAATAATAATAATAATAATAATAATAATAATAATAATAATTTATTATTATCGCTAGAGTGCCAGGTTTCTGGCTTCTTTCTCTCTTTGGTGAACTCGAGAAGGAGGTGGACCTGGCAACGAATCCAAAGTTTTCGGTCACTAAGATATTGGCGTAGCTAACTATATTTTTAGTAGTGATTTTGTTTACTTATCAGAGTGAGGGGCTCGTTATTGCTCCCCACTAATTGTAATTTCCATTGATTTTCTAATGAAGTGATGTTTATAATAAAATAATAATAATAATAATAATAATAATAATAATAATTTTTCTAAGGATTATTTGTTAAATTTCTAAAACTACTAAACATTATAACAATTTAGAATTTGACGCTTAAGTCTATAAACTCAATTTAAAATGATTCAATTTTTAGAAATTGATACATATGCTAAAAAAAGAGTTGGATATAAAAACAAGTTTTTGATGTACAAAAAGGCAATTAACAAACAAATGCCCTTTTTACGATTTTTTGACATGAAAACTACATAAATATGGAAAAACTTTGTTAATAATGTTTTCATCCACCAACGTTCTCTATCTTGTAAATTTTTTGGAGAATGTTTAAGAACTAATTAATTTTTCAAATCCTTTTTACGCTTATCACAAATATTTGTTTTTTTATTTTAACCATATCGTAACACAATATTATCAAATTAGTCGGCCAAAATTGAAATATGATCAGAATTGACCTGTCTTCGCATAGAGTTAGTTAGCCCTAAATTCACATTACAACCTTGAAAATGTAGTGTAAAAAAGCATCCGAAATATTCACATGCACAACATATAGCAACTTTCAAGAACAAGACGATCAAGAAATCTTAGTAAAAGCATCTTCAAGTCCTACCAACATCGCAAGATACACGAAAAAAGTACTACTAAATATATAAGAAATGAAGTAAGATATGAAGAGTTAAAGTCAAAAAATTTGCACCATACCAAATGCATATCAGTATACTTGGTAGTGTACATTAGGATGTCATTTGCGATTACTGAAATAATGTACTCATAAGCTCACACGAGGCGCTTAGTTGGTGGTGGTACACATCTAAACTATATGTAGTGAACATTTGCATCCTCTTATAAGGAAACAGCTTAACTTACTAATTCATATCTATCAAAAGAATTACCATTCCAATCCATGTGAGAAGCCCGAGAGCAAGAATTGCCCAGCCACACAAATCATTCTTTACCTTTGCAGAGCACTACAGCACAAAATAATCAATCGTTAGAGATGCCTCGACGAGGTATAAATTTAAAATGCTTTTAACGGCATACTGCTAAAAGCCGGTCTACTTTCTCGGAATTGATGTGCACAAAAGCAAATAGATGTCATTTATATACTACAGATTCTATACGTGAGGCCAAAAAAAAAAAGCATACAGTAACATTTGAAGTTGCAGCAGGTCCTCCATAGATCTCCCTGTGCAGCACCGGTGCCTGCAATATTAGATTTCATTGCCAAATTTTTAGCAAACTTTAACATACACAATTACACATTATAACTAATGTGGAAGTTTTAATTTTTTTATCTCAAAAGTAGTGTTTTTTTTGTTTCCCAAAATCAAATCCACACGTATTTTATATATGAAGAATATGTAACATGCATACTCAGTTGAATCAGATATCCGGTTTTCATATACCCCACCGCCAAATGTGTACTGCTGCCGATCGATATTATTACAAATATATGATACCTTTAGCGAGAAACATAGTGATACCATGGCACGAGATGCCAAAGATTAAGAGAAACATAATGCTCAACATATGAAGTTTTAGCAAGACAGATGACTTGGAGCGACTAATAAGAAACTACAACAAGAAACAAGCGACAAAGTATACCTTAACACATTCAGCCAAAAGTCGGAGATAATGTTCGTTTTCTGGAGACTGAAACAATACATTTCATCACAAACATAAACAAATTAGAACTGATTATTATGATGAGATACTAATCAACTTTTGACCCTTATATGTACAAGCAAAGGAATTACACCTCATCTACGGCTTTTCGAAAACATTGGAATGCCTTGTCAAACAGGATCTTAGCTTCGTCATGGTTACTGGTTAGAAATCCATTTGCAATGTGGACAGTTCCTAAGCAGATCAGGGCCTCATGCTTTGCAGGGTTGATGGTCAATGCCTCTTCTAGTTTTGCCACAGCCTCTACATTTTGTTATGTCGTAAAAAATAGATTTAAAACTTTAAGCAAAAGCTGCATGGTACGAGGATTGAATAAGGATAAGCAAACTGTAGCAATACCTATAAGCATCTTTCTTGACTCGCCTATAGTTTCATACTGGGATAGTTGCAGCAGTGATCCACCCCATTTTGTTAAATTCTGTAATGACATAACAAAGTAAGTTCTTGTCTCTTGGGTCCTGATGTTTTTTTTCGAAAAACAAGAAAATGTGATATTCATCACTCGTAGTTAAACTTTGAAAAAGACCATTTTTTTCGGTTGAAAAGGTGAACTTATATTAATCAAAACACTTACAAAACAACATAAAATAAAGATGGATGGACATGCCCAACCATCATACCACAAATGAAAAAAATACAACGAACCAAACAGTAATATTCAATCACAGTTCACCATTTTCACTACCATAGCCTCATGACTACATTTCCTGGATAAGGGATAACCATAGATCACTCAACCCACATCCATAGTAATCTATAGCATCACAAACCAGGCTCATCATGTGGGCTATAGCAACCCATACCTCATCACATTATAGACACTGCTAAGTAGACCACATTAAGCCAACAACATCACCCTCACTAGCATAACATGAGCCTAAGTAGATATCAGGCCTCATCAATCATATAGATCACAACTGTGGGAATCCATCCTATCCACCTAGCTCATTTACCAAGAAAGTACACTATATAGACCAAGAAAGTTCATTTTTCACACCTCTCTATTCTATATAACATGTACTATCCACCTAGCTCATTTACCCTTCCAAATAGGGAACCTACTTTATGATATAATTGTCCACTTATTTCAAAGATGGAACATTTCTTACTCAAGTATTTCCTCCAAGGCCAAATACTGAGAAGAAAATCACCATTTTGAAAAGCAACAATATATCAAGATACAAGGCCATCTATTTGAATGAGCTAAACAATCCTCAGTCTGCATTTGTTTTGCAGAAGATGATAGTAATGACTTAAAGATGGAGAATAAGCCTGAAGTTATGGTCTTACGAAATAATAGCGGCACCAAATTAGCTCATAACCTTAAAATTACGATTATACAAACACCCCCAAAATGAATCAATGCTACGAGCTTCTTGAATTTTATTGACTTTTTTACATGTGTGTTATGAATCAATGCTATGTGCTTCTTGACTTTCATTGATCTTTTTACTTTTGCACAGGTTTATAGCGAATTTCCACAGGATCGAGTGACAACTAGAATTGATTCATTATATTACTTACAACATAACATGGTTACATTGTTAACATTAGACACACTTTACAAATGAATATATGACGCGTATTTATAAGGTTCCAAACGACATGTTTGAACCATCATGTCTTTTCGGTAATAACCGAAAATAACTACCTTGTAACTAACTTCCATAACCACTAGTAACTACCCATAACCGCTATTCGGTTATAAACTATCTATCTAACAAGTTTAGCCCTTAGGCTTTCGTATGTTACATATTGAACCAACAAGTTTATCCAACAAGACTTATGCAATTACGGTGCAACAATTCCTCCCTAATTGTTTGAGTCTTGTTCTTTGAATCTTCATGCTCTTCTTCCTTTCTTGTCAGTCTTCAAACCTCGATACCCCTCACGGTATCCTTCACCAAAACAAACGATATGTTTGTTTTTGCTTCCTTATCGTTGTTGTTGTAACGTTGTGTCTTCCACTTTGACACCGTCTCTTGCGCTTCTTGCTTTTCTTCCTTGGAGTTCCATCTGCATCCCCTACTTCAACACTTATCCTACAAAACCAAATGGTTCTTTTGCACGACCATTTCTTTTCTTTCTATTTCCCTCGTTGATCTTTGTGTTCCTCGTAGCATTTCTTCACTATCCTATGTACTCCTTATAGCATTCCTTGATCTCTTTTCTCTTGGTTATGTTCCAAACCTTTTCCACAACAACCTTCAATCCTCGCTTTACCCCTTATTCCTCTCTTTGTGTCTTGTTTAACCCGGTTCACAAAGCCTTTATCCCATTCGCTCCTTAAACCAAAACGATGTGTTGTTCCTTTTCCCTGTATCGCTAACGCAAACAACAAAAGAATTCTTTGCACTTTTCCTACTCTTGAACTTTCTTGTTTTCTGTTCACGCCTTTTCCTTCGTTGTCACCCAACAAAGTTTTAACCCACCGTGTTTTGGTGTCCATGTTTGCTTCAATCGTTCCTCTTCTCCTTCAGAGTGGATTAAAGTCGTTGCTATCCGCAACTTCCGTTATTCTGACTGCACTATCGCCGCCAAAATCCTTGGTGTCTCTTCCCTTCTAAGTCTTTTGATCTTCTTGATCAAAACTTGAATCAAAACTTGTAATCTTGTAACCATCCGAATACCACTTTTTGCACAGTTTATAGCGCAATTTCCATAGGATCGAATGACAAGAATGACAAGAATTGATTCATTATATTACTTACAACATAACATGGTTACATTGTTAACATTAGACACACTTTACAAATGAACATATGACGCGTATTTATAAGGTTCCAAATGACATGTTTGAACCATCATGTCTTTTCGGTAATAACCGAAAATAACTACCTTGTAACTAACTTCCATAACCGCTAGTAACTACCCACAACCGCTATTCGGTTATAAACTATCTATCTAACAAGTTTAGCTCTTAGGCTTTCGTATGTTACATATTGAACCAACAAGTTTATCCAACAAGATTTATGCAATTACGGTGCAACATTTACAAGTAATCGATATAACTGGTGGTGATACAATCGAAGTCTTGTGTAATTCGTTATGAATTGATGATATGTGCAGGTACATAGAGTATATCCATAAAGAAAAAGAACTACACAACCCGGAGAGGACGATTATTTGACTCAGATGTACGCGACCTAACTATGGTATCTTCCTGACCACTTTCAACTCTTTCAAAGGCCCTTCAAATGTTTATCTAGTGAGATATGTACCCTACACCTCTTGTGAGGAGATAATTTTCTTACCACTAAGCCTTTTCATCGTTTCACCCAAATGTAAGACATCCTACTACATGCAAACAATTTGATCTAAAGAAAAAAAAGGGACAGTAACACTACTACAAAAAAGACCATTTAGACCGGTTGTGAGAGCCTTTTAGACCGGTTACCCAACCGGTCTAAAAGGTGGGAGGTCTAAAAGATCAAAGTCATATAGACCGGTTGGAGCACCGGTCTAAAAAAGTATTATTCGGACCGGTTGATGAAAGCCATATAAACCGGTTGAAGCACCGGTCTAAAAGAGTATATTAAGACCGGTTTGTATCATTATAACCGGTCTTTATGTGAATTTTAATAAAAAAAATAATAATCCCAAACAACCCATTTATCAGAGCAGAGATCTAATAAGCAATCTCAGATAACCCTCTATAATGCTTATAAAAAGGGTTGTTTGGATTGCTTATTGAAACTAGGTATAAAGGGTTGTTTGGGATTGCTTATTGAGTCCTATATTTAAGCTCGAGAATAGGCAAATACAAAAAAACTTAATAGTATCGTTAAAGAATTACAAACCAAACAAAAAAACATGCATGAGAATTACAAACTAAGTACAAAGAAATTGCAGTAGCCAACTCAAGCATCATGCCAAACAATAACTACATATCAGCAGCTCCATACACCACCTGTCACACTTTCACTTGCCAAGATGCAAGCTTTCGAACACGTTGATAATCACAAGTCACAACATCACTTTAGTTTGATATTGTGTAGCAGTTGCAGTCATCGGTGATGGCGCATACCGTTGTTTTCAACAGGAGTGTTTGCATTAGAAGTTTCATATTGAGTTTCCATATAACCTGTTATACTAACGCCATAAAAAGTATTCATTACAAATAATGATGCACAATTATAAACTATTGAAAGCCATAGATTATAAAGCTCCTAGTTTCATCTTACACTATGATAATACATCCAAAATCAGCATATACTATGATAAACTATTGAAAAGCCATAGCTAGCATCTATTCTACATCATACCCTTGTGAATCAAAGGACGAAGACACAATCCTAATTCAGTGATGGAGTCTATTTCTTTTGGAGGGTTACGAACAACAATTTAAATGCACAGATAACATTAACATATCTAACAAGAATATGATATACCCCAATAGCAATTTAACTAAGTATTAATGAACCACAAATAAAACAAAATAACTACTTGTAAAAAAAAAGTATTTTGATTAACAATTATTCTTATGTTAATTACTGAGCTTCATTACAGAACATATCAAATAACTACTTGTAAAAAAAATCTGTTGTCATGGTTATATTTTCGACTAGGCAGCTTCCATAATCTTATTGTGTACTTAATTTCTCTTGCCGTGTAAGACCAACCAACTCAGGAAATTATTTATACAACATACCTGGCCAAGAAGAGCAGGATATTATCTCGGTCTCCATCTAATACAATCTTGAATGAAGCAAAAGCCTGATCCACATCACCCTTAGCTTGTAAAGTGAACCTGTAACCAAGCTTAAACGGTAAGTATATAGTTTGTATCGGATCTGGTGCACATACAGAAACTTAGTAAGCTGACACCATGCTAAATTGCTAAAAGTCCAAAACTTAAAGACATGTCACGCGCCTATTTCATGAAGTAAAGGTAGCTGTAATAGGCCCAAGGCATTTAAGATCACGATTCTTTCATAACGATTCTTTCATATCTTACATCTGCATAATATTCGTCAATTTCTGTAAAGCAAACAGGTTTGAATGAGACAAAAAAAGTCACATTGATGTATAGAGTAGTAAACATTAATTCAATAGTAAACATTAATTCGTCAATTTCTGCTTAAGTTTATTTGCCCGACTTATGAGCTTATTGAACTTTTGAGAAGATAATAAGCTCAATCTTTTGGCCTAATGAGCTTATCACCTTCAGCTGACGGGTTATTATAAGCTCAAGTTGATAAGGTCATAAGCCCCAAAACTGAGGCTATTAGTTTTACGAGGTTCAATAAACCAGAATAATAAGCTTAAAACAAACACCCTTTTTAGTTTCCTGGCTAATCCTAACCACAGTTTAAACTTTCATACATTAAGCTAGTTATTGGGGTGTTGGTTTAAGCTTATATGTCGGCTTATTTGATTTTGACTTATATTTAATTTCCCGGATTATTTGGATACTTATGGGCTTAAATAAGTTTATTATGATATGTGCTTCTATATCCAACTTATCTCATTACTTAACTAAACATATTCTCTAATCCAAACAAACACAAAATTTTACCCGAATCTCAGGTTTTTCTGCTAATTTTAACATAGAAGCACATTTGTGTTATCCAACATGCTTCTTCTTATCTACTTATTTTCAGAAGCAGATACTAATAAGTCGTTATATCTCTTACGTATCCAAACTTATCTCATTTCGAACTTCACATATTCTCTAATCCTCTAATTCAATAATTCACAATAGTACCCTAATCTTATGTCCGTAATAACTTATTATTTTTGTTTATCTGCTTATTTTCAATCAAAAGTAGTTGATCTAATTTCATAAGCAGATTCCAATAAGCCGATGGCGTTTATATTTGCTGAGTTATTTTCAAACAAGCAATCCCAAACACCCCCTTAATGTAACCCTAACTAATCCTACTTTACTAGATCCATATAAATAAGTTAAGACTCAAATACTTGAGCATCAAAAGGTTTCTTTAAAATCAATAAAAATCAACAACTCAACATAATCAACATCACAGCCTAATCGAACAAAAATATAACAAAATCTCATAAAACAAAAACTGCAACATATGCAAAATTAATTATGAAATCAAGAGCACTCACAGATTAGGGGTTAGTTAAGGCAGCGGTGATAGGTCAACCTGGTGGTAACGGATCTGACGGCGGTGGTGACGGGAACTGATTAGATGAAGAGAAAAAAGTGTGACTGCGTTATTTGATAGGTAGGGTTTTGATGGGTGGCTGAAAAGTTTGAAGAGTTGAAAAATTAAATCACGCCCAAAACCTTTTAGACGTGTTTCAACATCACCGGTCCAAAAAAAATCTTTTAAACCGGTTGATTAGATTGTAACCGGCCCAGAAGTAATTTTACACATTTAGACCCGTTGTTTTCATTGTAACCGGCCTAAATCATGTTAAATCCTTTTTTAGACCTATGCTTTACATAGAGGGTCTTTATAAGAAGGTCTAAAAGACCATTTTTGTAGTAGTGTAACACTATATGGACGACTATGAACAATAATAATAATAGTGACAACGAGTAGAAACAATAACAATATATAACCATCACTAAAATGCACACAACTCTCATAAACAATTGGACAAAATCACAAATCCATAAAGAAAAAGATGCTTACATCAGTATCAGTTGGATTTTTAAGGTAGTCTCGTTCAGCAGTCATACGTACATGTTCTAAGAACACGCGTCCCTTTAATTCTGGTGCATGGATATCCCTGTGCAACTCAGGTGCCTGCAATATTAATTTTTATTCCCACATTAAAAACTTAAGAACAAATGTGGAAGTTTGAGTTTTCGATCTCAAAAATAGTGTTTTATTGTTTCACGTTGTCCAGTCCACACATTGAATTAGAAATCCGGTTTTCATATCCCGCCGCCAAATGCGTACCGCTGTTGATCAATATTATAACATATGATACCTTTAACAGGAAACATAGTCATACCATGGTACGAGATGGAAAATATTAAGAATAACATAGTGCTCAACATATGAAGTTTTAGCAAGACAGATGACCTGGAGCAACTAGTAAGAAACTACAACTACAAACTACAATTAGTAAGAAACTACAACTAGAAACAAGCAACAAATAGTGAAATATACCTTAGCACATTCAGCCAAAGATCGGAGATAATGTTTGTTTTCTGGAGACTGAAACAATACATTTTATCACAAACATTCACCACTTATAACAGATTAGTATGCGGAAATAAAATCCAACCGTTTAGCCTTATATGCATGAGCAAAGAAAATATACCTCATCAACAGCCTTTTGAAAACATCGGAATGCCTCGTCAAACAGAAGCTTAGCTTCATCATAGTCACTGGTTAAAAATCCACAAACAATGCAGGCATTTCCTAGGCACCATAGGGCCTCATGCTTTACAGGATTGATAGTCAACGCCTCTTCTAGTTTTGACACAGCCTCTACATTTTGTTTAAATATTGTGAGCCAAACATATAAGTTCTTAACAAACTGTATTGACATAGAATATAGATATAAAAAATGTCTTCTAGCAAAACATGCATGGTACGAGAATTAAATAAGGATAAGGAAACTGTAACAATACCTCTGAGCATCTTCCTTGAGTCGTCAATATGTATAGATAGTGAAAGGGATAGTTCCAGCAGTGATCCACCCCATTTTGTTAAATTCTGTAATGATATAACATGTAAATTCTTGTCCATGGGGTCTCGATGTTTGACTTTTTTGCAAAAACAGGAAAATGTGAGAATCATCACTCGTAGTTGAACTTTGAAAACAACTACTTATGGACGTGGATTACAGATCATGATCCCCATCGTGAACTTTCAAAAATTCATCCCAATGCTTTATTTAGAGTTAATCGGCCAAATTAGTCGGAAACAATCAAAGTTGGATCTAGACGGTCATAATCGGAATGGTTTTATCCTATTTTTTTATAATGTTTTTTCAAGATATGTCGGATATTACAACTAAAGCCTGCAATTGTTGCAAAAAGGGTCACTGCGGTAAATTGTCTACCTCAATACTAAAAACACCCAAAAAAACAAATCATATTCTTTGCCACACCTCTATATCTATATCTATACTACTTATAATGCATTTTGTACCTTCCCTCCTATTAATTTTTTAAGATTTCCTAATATAGAACTTTTAAGCACATACAATTGAAAAAGCCTAAGTTACAACTATTTGAAGCACAAATAAAACTAAAAAAACACTATTCAACATTTACAATTAATACACTATTTAATTTACCCCTTCACCAAAATATACAACCATTTAACCACAATGTACAATCTACTCAAGCTACTAAGCCAAGCACTTAAAAATAAAGCCATTAGGCTTCCCGCAGTGGTCGGTCGACCGATTCAGTCGCCATTGCGCCGACCGAAGTCGCCGCCATTGCAAAGATGAGGGTCGAACCGGGCCGGCTCCCAAATTTGACGAAGGGTTCATCCCCTCAATCGATAACTCACTCGACTAAAAAACAAAAAAGTGAACCGTTACATTATTGAAAAAATATTTTTAACTTTGTAATTTTTTTTTTTTTTTTTTTTGTTGTTTGTTAGGCTACCCACTGGTCACTCTAATAAACTAATAACAAAGATCTACCTATACTCGAAAACGAAAAGGAAACTAAACAAGATCACCGTTATTACTATTTCTAAATTAATTGTTAAAAAAAGTATGGCCGCATAACATCACATTACCAGAAAATTCAGTCACATGGTGCCGGTACCCTGCTAGTCTTTATGAAGCAAAAGGGGAACCAAATAAGCTCATAACCCCGAAATTACGCTTAATCAAACACACCCTACATCATTATTTATATCTAACTAGCTTCATATTGAGTGAAACCACCCATGTAGTGACTTAACAGGTTATGAATCAGTGATGCGTGCTTGTTGAGTTTTATTGACTTTCTTACATGGAATCGATATAGTTGATGGTAGATACGGAGTACAATCTAAGCCTTGTGTAAGTCGCTTTAAATTGATGATATGTGTAGGTACGTACCCCAAATGCTCCTGGCCACTTTTGACTCTTTTGCAGGCACCCAAATGTGTAACTAGTGAGATACATACTAACGCTACACCTCTTGTGAGGTGATAATGTTCCTTGCCACTAAGCATTTTCGTGGTTTCACTTAAAATAACAGATGTAAACTTATGTAAGAGGTCCTACTACGTGCAAACGACTCTAAAAAAAAGGACGGTAACAAGGTATGGATGACTAGGGAACCCGAACCCCGATAAGACTTATCGGGTCGGGTTAAATCGGGTATGAATAATAATAATAATAATAATAATAATAATAATAATAATGGGTACAAGTTCATTCCATTTTCCTTCTTTACATTTGGGGAGCTTTACACGGAAGCTTTGGACACACTTTCACGTATCAAGACGGTCGCTATTAGCCACACCGAATAGTGTCAAGAGCTTTTATGTTTCACGACTTAGCTTGTATTCAGAAGAAGTGGGCCCAACCAAGTGTCTCGGCTTCCCACCATTTTTGTAATTCCTTTGATTTTCTATGGAAGTGATGTTTTTATAATAATAATAATAATAATAATAATAATAATAATAATAGTAACAACTAGTAGAAATTAGGTATGACTATGAACCCAATAAGACATTGGTGCACGTGCAGCTGCTCATATATTTAATAGGATTAGCTTTTCTATAGCTAGAGGAGTGAAAGCCCAGTTAGTATCTCGGCTTCCCACTAACTTCTTGTAAATCTTATGATTTTCTAATAAAGTGATGTTTATAATAAAAAATAAATAAATAAAATAATAATAATAATAATAATAATAATAATGAAGTGAAGTTTTTAATAATAATAAAATAATAATAATAATAATAATAATAATAATAATAATAACTAGTAGAAACAATAACAATATATAACCATGGGTAATGGTCGTAAAAGGCTTGTAACTATTATCACTGAAATGCACGCGACTCTCATAAACAATTGGGCAAAAACAGAAATCCATAAAGAAAAAGATGCTTACATCAGTATCAGTTGGATTTTTAAGGTAGTCTCGTTCAGCAGTCATACGAGTATGTTCGAAGAAAATACGTCTCTTAAATCCGGGTGCATTCATATCCGTAGCATTTGAAGTTGCAGCAGGTCCTCCGTGGATCTCCCTGTGCAACGAAGGTGCCTGCAATATTAGATTTTATTGCCAAATGTTTAGCAAACTTTAACATACACATTAAAAACTAAGAGCAAATGTGAAAGTTTGACTTTTTGATTCCTAAGTTGTTTTTCTTTTTTTTTTCTTTTTTTTTAAATTTTTTATTATTTTTTTTTTCACAAAATCCGGTCCGCATGTCTTCTAAAGATGAGGAGTATGTAACACACAGCTTCTATGAATGCTTATGACCCAGTTGAATTCGATGTCCGGTTTTGATACGTCACTGCCAAATGTGTACCGCTGCCGATATTATGATATAAATAACCTTTAGCGTGAAAATCAACATATGTAAGTTTAAGACACATGACCTACAACGCCTAATAAGAAACTAAAACAAGAAACAAGCAACAAAGTGAGAAGTATACCTTCACACAGTCAGCCAAAGATCGGATATAATGTTCGGATTCTGGAGGCTGAAACAATACATTTTATCAAAAACATTTACAAATTAGAACTGATTATTATGCTGAGATAATTAATACTCAACTTTGAGCCTTATATGCAGAAGCAAAGGAATTATACCTCATCCACAGCCTTTTGAAAACATTGGAATGCCACGTCAAACAGAATCTTAGCTTCACCATAGTCAGTGGTAAAAAATCCACAATAAGTGTGGGCATTCCCTAAGCACCATAGGGCCTCGTGCTTTGCACGGTTAATAGTCAATGCTTCTTCTAGTTTCAACACAGCCTCTGCATTTTGTTAACCATTGAGAGCATAAGCAAAACAATTATTTCTTATAGCAGAAGCCATACTGTTTTGACGTGGTACGGGGATTAATAAGCATACACGCACTGCACAATACCTATAAACATTTTCTTTGACTCGTCCTTAGTTTCATACTGGGATAGTTGCAGCAGTGCTCCACCCCATTTTCTTAAATTCTGTAATGACATAACAATGTAAGTTCTTGTCTCGGGGTCCCGATGTTTGACTGTTTTGAAAAACAAGAAAATGTGACAATCATCACTCAGCTCGTAGTTAAACTTTAAAAACGAGTACTTATGGAAAATCATTTCAGGACCTCATTGAAAAAAAAGCCCTTCTCTTGTTAAATTCATGATTTCTACTTTCATGCAAGTAAAGATCGGTCTAGACGGGTGTTTTCGGATGCGATTTAGAGTTAATCGGAAACAGTCAAAGGTGAATCTCTACGGTCGGTATTATCCTAATCCTTTAGCAATACTTTTCAAGATATGTCGGATATTACAACTATAACCCGCAAGTGTTGCATTAAGGGTCACCGGGGTAAATCGTCTGTTAGATTAATGTTTTAGACTTCTGTATATTTATTAGAACGTTTTATGTACTTTAAGTTTGCTTAAGACAAAAACGTATATGTATTTAGATTGGTTGTTTGGCAAAGCCTTGAAACAATGTGGGTTTAAAAACGGGTCAATATGGTTTCTGTAAACCATTGTGTCCCTTAGATATGTATACGTCTCTATTAGGTTATATGTGAAACGTTATACCTTTTCATAGTACCGTTTCACAACATATATATAGGAGAGGCAGTGTAGATGTTTGTAATCATTCATACTTCAATTTATACATACAACGTTTATACAATTTGTTGTTATTTTCTGCATCTGTAAACAAAACCAAACACCCCTTTACTGCTTTTGTACGACAAGAAACAAGTAACCATGTCGAATTTCAATCATCATTCAAAGGAAACTTGGCCAAGAGGAACTCGTTTCCATCATCGTCTCACGCCAAATACTAAAACCTCCAAAAAACAAAAAATTATTCTTCACTAAGCTTTGCACGGGTACTATGATAGTAATGACTTAAAGATGGAGAATAAGCTCAATAAGCCTGAAATTATGGTCTTATGAAATAAAAGGGGAACCAAATAAGCCCATAAACCCAAAATTACGCTTAAACAAAAACCTCCTAAATTATTACTTTATATCTAACTAGCTTCATATTTAGTAAAACCATCCATGTAGTGACTTAATGCATCATGAATCAATGCTACGTGTTTTGACTATTAATTATTGACTTTTTTACATGTAATCGATATAATTTTTGGTGATACAATCTAAGTCTTGTGTAATTTGCTATGACTTGATGATATGTGCAGGTACATAGAAATATTCATGACACAAAAAACTACACAACCCTGGGAGGGCGAGTATTTGAATGAGATGTACGCGACCTAATTAAGGTATCTTCCTGACAACTTTTGACACTTTCACACCTTAAATATGTACCTAGTGAGATACGAACCCTACACCTCTTGTGAGGAGATAGTGTTCCTTACCACCAAGCCTTTTCGTCGTTTCACTTAACCTATCAATTATAGATGAAAACTAATCACTCGACCATCATCGCAAAAATGTAAGAGGCCCTACTATGTGCAAAAACTCTAACAAAAGGGACAGTAACATTACTTTGACGAATATGAATAATAATAATAGTAACAGCTAGTAGAAACAATAACAATATATAACCACGGGTAATGGTCGTAAAAGGCTTGTAACTATTATCACTATAATGCACGTGACTCTCATAAACAGGTGGAAAAAAAGGCAAATCCAAAAAGAAAAAGATGCTTACATTAGTATCAGTTGGATTTTTAAGGTAGTCTCGTTCAGCAGTCATACGAGCATCTTGGAAGAAACATGCCTATCTAATTTGGTGGCATTCATATCTATAGCATTTGAAGTTTCAGCAATTACTCCAAATATCTCCTTGTGCAATGCAGTTACCTGCGATATTAGATTTTATTGCCAAATATTAAGCAAATTTTAACATACACATTAAAAACTAAGAACATATGTGGAAGTTTGAATTTTTATCCCAAAAGTCGTGTTTCTTTGTTTCACAGAATCTAGTCCGCACGTCTTCTAAAGATGAAGAGTATGTAACACGCAGTACATTTCTATGATTGTTTTTGACTCAGTTGGATCAGATACACCGGCAAATGTGTACCGCTGCCGATATTATGACATATGAAACCTTTAGCGAGAAATATAGCGATACCATGGCGCGAGATGACAAAGATTATGAGAAACATAATGCTGATCAACGTATGAAGTTTTAGTAAAGCACAAGACCTAGAGCGACTAATAAGAAACTACAAGAAACAAGCGACAAAGTGAGGAGCATTTCCCAAGCACTATAGAGCCTCATGCTTTACAGGATTGATTGTCAACGCCTCTTCTAGTTTTGACACAGCCTCTACGTACATTTTGTTTAAATATTGTGAGCCAAACATATAAGTTCATAACAAATTGCATTGACATAAAATATACATGTATATAAAAAATGTCTTATAGCAAAACATGCATGGTGTGAGTATTAAATAAGGATAAGGAAACTGTAACAATACCTCTAAGCATCTTCCTTGAGTCGTCAATAGGTATATATAGGGATAGGGATAGTCCCAGCAGTGATCCACCCCATTTTGTTAAATTCTGTAATGATATAACAATGTAAATTCTTGTCCAGGGGTCTTGATGTTTGACTTTTTTGAAAAAACAGGAAAATGTGAGAATCATCACTCGTAGTCAAACTTTGAAAACAACTACTTATGGAAAATAGTGTCACGACTTCGTTGATGCAGATCCTTTATATATCTTGTTAAATTCGTGATTTCTACTTTCATGCGGTGTTGTAAAAATCGGCCGAGGCTTGTGTTTCCCTATGCGATTTAGAGTTAATCGTCCAAATTAGTCGGAAACAATCAAAGTTGGATCTAGACGGTCATAATCGGAATGGTGTTATCCTACCTTTTTATAATTTTTTTTCAAGATATGTCGGATATTACAACTAAAGCCCGTAATTGTTGCAAAAGGGGCACCAAGAATCGACTACCTCAATACTAATAACACCCAAAAATACAAATCATATTCTTCGCCACAACTTTGCACGAGTGTTATGATAGTAATGAGTAAAGATGGAAAATAAGCTCAATAAGCCTGCCCTGAAATTATGGTCATATGAAGTAAAAGGGGAACCAAATAAGCTCATATCCCCGAAATTACACTTAATCAAACACACCCTACATGATTAGTTTATATCTAACTAGCTTCATATTGAGTGAAACCAACCATGTAGCGACTTAATGCGTTATGAATCAATGTTGCGTGCTTCTTGACTTTTATTGACTTTTTTACATGGAATCAATATAGTTGGTGGTGATACAATCTAAGTCTTGTGTAAGTCGCTTTAAATTGATGATATGTGTAGGTACCCCCAATGCTGCCACTTTCGACTCTTTTGCAGGCACACCTAGTGAAATACATACAAACCCTACACCTCTTGTGAGGAGATAATGTTTCTTACCACTAAGCATTTTCGTTGTTTCACTTAAAATTGTAGATGAAAACTAATCACTCGACTATCATCACCCAAATGTAAGAGGTCCTACCGCGTGCGAACAACTCTAAAAAAAAGGGGGAAGGGGATGGTAACAAGGTATGGACGTCTAAACGATGATGATGATAATAATAATAATAAAGGGCTTACTATTGTAAGATTACAATTAGGAGAATAATACTGATTTGATTGATTGACATAATTACATCGCATCTATAAATAGACTGACACAATATTCTAGCACTGGCCAAATTGCTATACCAGCAGCCACACCGCAACCGGAATGCGCCAAAGGAAAGTTCTGATGGAATAGAAACTAGAAAAAAACATTAACATAATAATGTGTGGATTTGTTCCAAGCACAAATCACCAACACACGAGCTCGTAACCTAAAGCACGAACAACATAATAATAATGCGTGGATTTGTGACCTTAGCACAAATCACCAACACAAGAAAAAAATACTAATAAATAAGAAAACGGGATAACCTAAAGTATCCCCTATAACTAAAAAGATATAATCCAAAGTATCCCCTACAACTAAACAAATGAACGAAAAGATGAGAAAACGAAAGTTGGTTCTAAAACTCCAACCCTCAAAGAAACTTCCGAACAAACGGGGCGTGTTTTTTACATAAAAAAACATAAAGATCCACATTTTTTTTTCTTTTTCTTTTTTTTTTGTTTGCACTTCATTCGAAAATCACAGTAGCCCCATATCTCATTTATTATTGGCAGCCAAAACACATCATTTGCAAAATAAAAAGAAATTGAGTTAATTGCATTTTTGGTCCCTGTGGTATGGCCAAATTGCAGATTTGGTCCCTAAAACTTTGAAAGTGCACAAGAGGTCCTCATTTTCAAGTTTTCGTTGCATGTTTAGTCCCTGATCAACATCAAATGACTAAAATACCCTCATTTCTTCTTTTTCCTATTTTCTTTTCAAATTCATCTTTTGAGTTTTTACATAAATGGTTCAACATTACTAATGCTCTATGATTTAGTCATTTTTTATTATTTATTTAACTATTAATATTACATAAATGGACCAACAAGGTAATTTTCAAAAAATTTAAAAAAATTGAAAATTTAAAAAATATTGAAAATTCCAAAAAAAGTTTTGAAATTTTTATCCGAATTTTCGAAAAAAAATTTCAGAAAAGTTTTTTCGAAAAAAATTTCAAAAAAAAATTTCGAAAACAAAATTATTCGAAAATTTTTTGGAACTTTTTAGAAAAATTGGTTAACTTATATTAACCATTATAACAACTATTTTAGTTATATCGCCATTCATTTTATACCTTTTTATTTTATATCGCTTTCATCCATTTTATACATTTTATTTTTCCTTTTTAACATATTTTTATGTTTTGTTTGTTTATATACGCCATCCGGTTTTGTAGATTTTTGTCCGCTTTTCCGCTTTTATTCGCTTTATCCGCTTTTATATCGTTTCGTTTTAATAACGCTTTTGCGTTTTGTCTGCTTTATATGTTTTCATCCGGTTTTGATCTAATGGCTAATATAAGTTAACCAATTTTTCTAAAAAGTTCCAAAAAAATTTTGAAAAAAAAAATTTCGAATAATTTTGTTTTCGAAAAAAAAAATTTGAAATTTTTTTCGAAAATACTTTTCAAAAAAATTTTCAAAAATTCAGAAACAAAATTTTCAAAAAAAAAATTTCGAAAAAAATTTTCAAAAAATTTTTGTCGAAAAAAATTTTCAAAAATTTTTTTACGAAAAAAAAAATATTCAAAAAATTTTCCAAATAAATTTTTCAAATTTTTTTTTTTAATTTTTTGAAAATTTTTGAATTTTTTTTTAAAATTACTCTGTTGGTCCATTTATGTAATATTAATAGTTAAATAAATATTAATAGTTAAATAAATAAATAAAAAAGTCGGGCTAAATCTATAGAACATGGCAGAATAACAAGGACCATTTATGTAAGAAACTCAAAAGATGACCGAAGAAAATAGGAAAAGAAGAAACAAGGGTATTTTAGTCATTTGATGTTGATCGTGACTAAACATGAATCGAAAACTTGAAAATGAGGACCTCTGGTGCACTTTCAAAGTTTTAGGGACCAAATCTGTAATTTGGCCATACCACAGGGACCAAAAATGCAATTAACTCAAAGAAATTCATTCTCATATTTTATTCTCAGCAACCCCATATTTTATTCTATCCCAGCCGCCACTATAGACTAATAAGGACGTTATTTGATTTTTTTTTCATTCCCAAGAAAAGTACGAGTACCGCTTGACCAGATCATGATACCACGCTAAAAAAACATAACCAAAACCCTACACCATTGATGGTGGTATTCCGGAGGCGGCAGCAGCGGTGGGTATGGTTTTAATGGAGTTGGGGTGATGGACCTTATTGAAGGAATTAAAAGCGGCAACATTAACATAAAAGAAATAGAAACAAGCGATGGAGAGACATTCGGACCGCCGGCCAGAAAATGAGGGCATGTTTTAGGGTTTGAGGATATGATTGTCTTAATCAAGGCTGTCAAGATCGCGATCCCGCGCAGGATCGTTTTTGTCTTTGCAAGATCGAGATCGTAGGATCGGATCGCGATCCTACGATCCTACCAATTAGTCATATTTTGTAAACAAATGATATCCAAGTCATCGCTTTTACATTTCTACTCAACATCAAAGGTAAATTTATATAATATCCTCTTGAAAATAACAAAGTTCAAATTTCAAACACCAAAGTAATAGAAAAACACAAAAAGAAAGTTTCCATCGTTACATTAACGCTTTTAGTGGAAATAATATTACATAACATAAGTTCTAAATTTCTCAAAACATACTAGCCCATCTACACGATTTTATGAAAACAAACGTTTCATAAGTGGAATTTCAAAACATACCATTTGATTATTTAATCACAAGTAAATAAATTAAACTATTGAACACTTTTAGACTATAATCTATTTTAAAAGAAAACTATGTATAAACTATAATCTATTTGGAAAATGAGACAATAATGGTTTACTTATTAGACATTAGTAAAAACACATGTATTTTTTTCGCCTAAGCAAGTGAGATGGACTTAAAATATGAAAAAAAAAAGTGAACCTCGGATCGCGGTCGATGTTAACGATCCCACGCCACGATCCTACGATCTTACTTACGATCCTACTCGATGCGATCCTACCACGATCCTACACGATTTTGATGTGCGACGTAAGATCGTACGATCTACGCCAAACTCGCGCGATCACAAATTTATGGTCTTAATGACCTAATACCATGTAAGATTACAATTAGGAGAATAATACTAATTTGATTGATTAATTACAATTACATCGTACCTATAAATAGCACTAGACAGACTATTATAGACTCGGGCTTGGGCCCATTACATAATACATGCTAACAACTATGAGAGGTTATTGGTATTATTCTTTTGGTGTTGTTATTTTCGAACTGTTGGTGCCATTCCTTTGGTGTTGCTACTTTGGTATTGTTCTTTACAGGGTTTGACGCCTTCAGAGTGGTTTCTTTTTTGGTTTTTATATCGTTATCATGGCAAGCCATGTTGCGACTCGGATATCTTGTCTTCTACAAGGTTGTGAAGGGTGTAGTGGTGGTAATGGTAAATGGCTTACTAAGAAATATTTTATTGACCACTTGAGCACTCGTCATTTATAAAATAATGTTTTCAAGGCTTCATACAAAGATCGGGTTGCAAGTGATTTTTTCTTATTTTCTGCACTTGACCAGGCACTTCATAAGGTGGGCATCTGGCTTTGTGGTGTGTGTTTTTGCACCCACACTTTTAGTAAGAATTGTAAGCATGCTGACGAGGAAGTGGTTCTAGCGCCTAGTTTCAATGAAGTCGCGATCTATGGCATCCATGTGCCTCTTAGACCAGCTGGTTGATGGTGCCGTTGTTAAATCGGCTAGTACTCTTTGTATACTGATGAGCAAGGGCGATGAGCAGGGACCGGGAACCCGACTCCATGGCCTAAGCCCATTAGTGTATTTTTTTTCATGATTTCATGTGTATTTTCGAAAATTTTTATTTCTCGCCTTCCATTTAATGTATTCCTAAAAAATTTGTTTCACCCTCCCACGAAATTTTTCTAGCTCGCCATTGTTGATGAGGATGTTGGCGAGTGGTCGCTTCCTGATGCCCTCACACGTTGTTGAGTCCACTTGTTTTGACATTAACCTTCTTGGTCGGGTTTTCTTGAAGAAATTGCGTATGGTTAAATGTATTCCCCCTAGGTTACGGCTTGGTTTTGCTAAGATTTTTCAGGTGCGCTAGACAAGGTCCTTGCGCCGGGATTTATCGCTAGGTGCAACTCCTTATCCCGCCATGTTGTGTTTTGACCACTTTCGCCAACTAACAGAGCTCAACGACGCTCGCGTGAGCGAATCCGTCGGCCAATCTATCTCTCGTGTTATTCTTCGATGGAGGGATCCCGCAGACAAGTTTGGTTTAGTGATGGAACATTTAGCTGAAGTAACTCCATCCCTCGTAGGGGTGAAGAAAACCAAGGATCATGATGTAGCTAACCTTGTTCAATGTAAACGTAAACTGGGAGATGGGCACTTCACCGCTGCTATTAAGGTGCTCACGTCTTCTGGTGTCTCCCCATCTACTCCTGACACCCTACATGAGTTAGAGGTCAAACACCCCTATGCCCCACCTCCGACTTCATGTCCTTCCTCCACTTGGCGAGGATGCTCTTTTTGTTCATATAGACTTGGTGTTGAACATGATCCACAGTTTTCCAAAAGGGACATCATGTGGTCGCACTGGGCTTAGAGCACAACATTTAATGGATATTTTGGGAGAGGTTGCTTCTGCTATTGCTCATGATCTGCTAGGTTTTATCACCGGTGTTGTTAACCTGTTCCTTAGTGGGAAGTGCCATGTTCATTGGGAGTATATTGCTAGTGCCCCTTGACTCTTCGTCAAGCCGGGTGGTGGTATACGCCTATTGATGTTGGTACGGCCGCAGAGGCTTGTTTTAAGGTGGCTTCTTTTTCTATTGGTAACTCTATGAATACTTATTTACAAGACTTTCAATTTGGTGTTGGCATTCCTGGTGGTTTCGAGGATGTTCTCTATGCTGTGAATAGGCTCATTGAGTCTGGTGGGTATCGAGGTTTGGTTTTCTATGCTTTTGGTGGATTTTAAGAATGCTTTCAATCTTGTCGATAGGAGCCGCCTTACTTGAGGAAGCTAGGTGCGATGTCCTTCCATCTACTTGTTGGTTTTGTTATGCCCGACCTGCTAGGATTTATTATGATGACTATATTGTTTGGTCTTATCAAGAGGCCCTTTGTTGTTTGCCCTAGCTTTGCACCCCTTAGTCTAGACTATTAATCAGTCTTGTGAGCTTACCTTTCAGGCGTGGTATCTTGATGACGATAGCATTGTTGGAGATACCTTATGGTTGCTAAGGTGCTTGACATTATTACGATGGATGGTCCCGCTCGTGGTTTGTTTTTGAATGTTGATAAGACTTAACTTTTATGGCGTGTGGATGACCCTAGAAGTAGGGTGGAGGGTGTTTTTTATATAAATATCTCTCGCCCGCTCAATGGTGTTAAACTTCATAGTGATTATGTTAATTTGGATGAAAGTTTTTGTTAGGATTTGGCTTTGAAAAGGGTCTCTAAAACCATCTCTTTAATGGAGGCAATTCATAAACTTAATGATCCCTAATGTGAGCTCCTCCTTCTTCATAATTGTGCCGGGGTTGCGAAACTATCTTATGCTTTAAGGACATGCTCCCCTTTGTATTTACTAGAGGCCCGGTTCGTTGATGAGACATTACGTGCCTCCTTGGGTTTGGCATGCATGGCCTAGCCACTCTCCCAGTCAAGATGGGTAGTCTTGGTATCTTTTTTGCGGGAGATCTTATCCAGTACGCTTTTCTCGCCTCTTGTATGCAAATGAGTACTCTATAGGACAAGATATTGAAAAAACCGGTATTATCTCTCATGGCTCTTCATGTTAGCATGCTCTTGATACTTTCAACATCACTTGCAGTCTCCCAAATGATGAAAACCTTGGTAAAGTGTTACTTTGATGTCATTGAGAAAGACCTTGTTTCAGCAATTCGTTAAGTCCAAGACAAGTGAATATTCTCAATAGCATCCATCCCACATACACGGGATTTTCTTTTCACCATACTTATTGATGGTTTGGGACAGAGGATGCATCATCGCCAATTCCGTTCGGTGTTGTGTTATAGGCTTACTGTATAAATGTTCTCTTAAGGTAGCCTTTGCTCGAGTTGTAATGTGCATCGTATGGACCAATGGGGGGATCACGCGGTCCATTGCTCTAGTGAAGTGGGTGTGAAGTTCAGGCATAATCTGGTACGTGATATTCTTGTTGATATATGTTCTAAGGTGGGGATCATGGTGCGGAAGGAGGCTCCAATGCGGTTCCTTTCAGGGGATGGGAAGGAGCTACGTCATGCAAACTTGTTATTATTTAATTGGCTCAAATGTAAGGACGCATGTTTAGATGTGACTGGAATCTCTCCTTTTGGTATTGAAGCGACTTCATGGGCTCATGGGGTAGCCTTGCATAATGATGTGGAGAAGAAAAAGAGGAAGTATGCATCCAAATATGAGGACAACGGATACAAGTTCATACCATTTGCTTTTTCTACATTCTCAGAATTTGATACGGAGGCTTTGGATACACTTTCATGTGTTTTTATCTTTCAAAGAATATGATTTTGTATACGAAAAGTGAGTTGAGCACAACTTGGTCTAAACTCCCATCCAACTTTATGTAAAATTCTATGGATCAACAATAGTTTTATTTTAACATAATAATAATAAGGGTTATTATACAAAGAAGTCACTAAAGTTTGCTTAAATTTGTCCTAAGTCACTAAAGTTTCAAAGTTGTCATCGTAAAAGGCTTGTAACTATTATCACCGAATGCACGCGACTCTCATAAACAATTGGACAATAACACAAATCCATAAAGAAAAAGATGCTTACATCAGTATCAGTTGGATTTTTAAGGTAGTCTCGTTCAGCAGTCATACGAGAATGTTCCAAGAAAATACGTTTCTTTAATCCTGGTGCATTCATATCCGAAGCATTTGAAGTTGCAGCAGGGTCTCCGATCTCCCCGCAGGCAAACGAAGGTGCTAGCATTATTAGATTGCCAAATAATTAGCAAACTTTAACATTGACATCACTACTACTTATAAAGAGTGAATGACTCTCTCTCTTAATAAATATTCAGACTTTTCAGACTTCAAAGTGGTTAAGCATGATGTACAAGTCACTAAAGCCTAAAAACCTCCAACACACAAGACATAATTATCACAAAACACATACATAACCCTTCACTTTCACATCTCTCTCTCTCTCTAAAACCTACTCCACCAACGCCCTCTAAATCCGCCGCCATCGCTAACAACAATTGCGTCGAATTCACCACCATCTTATTTTTATTTGACTTAGGTGATTTTGGTCGGTTGTTTTATCAGGTTTTAGTGGTTGTTTGGTGTTTCTAATACGTTTTACCGCTGGTTAACATGAATGGTGATTTTATTTTATTTATGGATCTAACTAATGCAACCCAAAAAAAAGAAAGATCTAAACAATGGAGAAGGTGGACTATGAAGATGGTCGATGTTGGTTGTGCCAGTGATGATAGTTACCGATGAAGGAATGCTAAAAAAAGGGTATCCTAATTTCTAAGTATTAGATATGATTCTTTTTATTTTTTGATTTACGTTATTTTGTAGTTTGATGGGTTTAGTTTTTGTTGTCTCCTTACACATGATAGTGACTGTGATGAACAAGGAGAACAGAACGGTTGAGTGGGGCGTATTGGCAATCACAACCCATACTCTCAATTATTGGTTTGTCCGTAAAGTTTTTGAAGCGCGGTTAGCAAAAACTAAAAGAATGGTCTAATGGGTGATGGGGTTTCATGTTGCCTGGATGGAGGACGGTCAAACGGGTGGAGATTGGGTCGATTGGGTCATGGTGTTGAATAAAAAGCGCTTTTCTTCGTTGATCTGGTTCCAATGAAGAAGAATGAACAAAGTTATCTTCTTTTTAGTTAGATTAACTCTCGCTTTTCAATTAAATTAAAATTAATCAAATATGGCACAACATGTTTCGGCCACATATAAATTTGTTTGGCAAAAAGTAACCATAAATGTAACAGTTTATATATCCCCAACAGTTTGGTACATATTAGTAAAAACGATTAAATCACTATTTCATGAGTATCGTATTTAGTTTTATCATCTTTTAATTTATAAATTATAAACAACATCTAAAAATTTAAAGTAATAACGCATATTCTTCTCAATTAAAATCAACATTATAAGTGTAATAAATAATTTTATAAAAAAATTCAAAAGTTGTAAAGTAGTGGTCAAACCGACCACCTGCTTTGACCCATGACCCATTTGACCCAATTTAAAAATATGACATGTTTGACCCATGATCCATTTGACCCATAACCCGTTTGACCCTTGACCCACTCAACCCGACCCGACCCAATTGACACATCCGAAGTGGGGGTTTATTGCTTGAATTGACAACACGGTCAAGCAAGTTAAAGACCGAAGAATGTGATATTGTGGGTAATATGGAAGAAAGCACACAAAAAGGTATGTGATATTAGTAGTGAAGTTTTTAATGGTTTATGGTTGAACCATGGATCTATGTTTGTAAGTTTGTACTAATAGTTTCTAACCTAGGATATGATTCTTTTTGTTTGTCGTTGTTAAGCTATTGTTTCATAATTTTACAGCTCAAATTATATGATCATTATATTTTGATTAAATTATTTGTATTCTTTGTGAACCTTTGTTAAACGTTGAAAATTAGCATATGTAATGGAAGTAAATACAATATAGTTTGTGTTTTTGTTATTGTAGTGAATCACCATTATTCAAGAATTTTCATATTGCGTTTCGTTGAATTACTAATTTACACACATTCGGCTATCATCGACACATGAAAAGTCACCTTTTTTTAGTTTCTTCTCAAAAGAACCAAGATTGTAATGATTCTTTTTTCATTATATGATTTTGTATATTTTAAAATTTCTATGTATATTGTATATGATCCATGTTAAATTGTAAATAATATGTATTATGTAACATATGTGGAGTTAGAAAAGCGGTTGTTTAAACTTTGAATTGTTAAAAAACCAAAAAAGTCTACAGGTAGTATTTATATATGGCAATCACATGGTGATGACCATTAAAACTTGAGACTTGCTTAAAATCCTAAATGAATAGCTTGGTTAACTGATATACCGTTTCTATAGTTTTTTTATGAGCAAGTAAAGGAAAGGAGAGAAATGTAAAAAAAGGGGGACGAATGTAAAGAGTGTTGATATATAATTTTGTGTTCTTATGTCAAGGAAAGAAAGTGAATGGAGGCTGTAACTTTTTATATTCTTTGTTTAGCATTTTTACTACTATACCTTTCTAATGAACCGAGACCAGTGATTTGCTACTTTCATTCATACCATACAATATACATATCAGAAACAGAAATTGAAAAGTGAAAACCCATTAAATTATAAGATGAAAGTTAGTAGACAGTAAATGTGTAACTTTTAAGTATCGAGACAAAAATTAACTTTGAAATTTGATTAATGGTTTGTATGATGTGAATATTCTTCTTCATTGTCAGGTCCTATTAATGGATTTATAGATGTGTGAATTATGATGTCCACGAAGCCTTTTGATTGTAACAAAACAAATATCATTAATTTGGTAGTGAGAATATCGATTTTGTTTTATTTATAAAAGTTGTGATTTTATAATCTTCACGTAACAAAATAAAGATCATTAATTAGGTAGTGAGAATAGTATTATTATTTTTTTAATTTATAAAAGCTATGATTTTAGACTTTTGTTCATTAGAAAACTTAAACAAATGCATCCAAAGAGCTAGAAGTGTAGAATTTTGATGTTACGATGGTTACGAAAAATATTTGTAGAATTTTTTGGTAAAAATGGAATGATTTTACCTTGGTGTCTTATTTAGAACTTATAATCTTTAGAAGTAAATATTATTTGATAAAATATAACATGACGTGACAAAAGTGTAGTTCGTTAATGAAGCTTGTTCTACGGTAACATACCTACTTACGACTACACGCTACTCTTAACCACTTTGAGCTCATACCTTAATAATATTATCGACTAGCTTTTATATCATCACCACTTAAAGTTATTCCCATATAAAATACACGTCATTCTTAAATGTATTGTTACAAAGAATACACAATTGAAAAACATTTGCTCGCCAAAAACTTTGATTTCAGGGTATCCGCCGCCGCAACGCGCGGGTACCCTGCTAGTTAAAAACTAAGAACAAATGTGGAAGACTGTTTAACTTTTTGATCCCTAAGGTAGGTTTTTTTTTCCCTACAGAATCCAGTCTGCATGTCTTCTAAAGATGAAGAGTATGTAACACACAGATTCTATGATTGTTTATGACGGTTTTAATACCTCACCACCATATGTGTACCGCTGCCGATATTATGACATAATTAACCTTTAGCATGAAACACAACATTGCAATACCATGGCACGAGATCCCAAAGATTAACAACATATGCTCAACATATGTATGTTTCAGTAAGAGTGTAAGGCACATGACCTACAGCGCCTAATAAGAAACTACAACAAGAAACAAGCAACAAAGTGAGAAGTATACCTTCGCACACTCAGCCAAAGATCGGAGATAATGTTCGGATTCTGGAGACTGAAACAATACATTTTATTACAAACATTCACAAATTAGAACTGATTATTATGCTGAGATAATTAATACTCAACTTTGAGCCTTATACGCACAAGCAAACAAATTATACCTCGTCCACAGCCTTTTGAAAACATTGGAAGGCCTCGTCAAACAGAATCTTAGCTTTACCATAGTCACTGGTAAAAAATCCACAATAAGTTTGGGCATTCCCTAAGCACCATAGGGCCTCGTGCTTTGCAGGGTTAATAGTCAATGCTTCTTCTAGTTTTGACACAGCTTCTACAATTTGTTTTTAACATTGTGCGCCAAACATAAAAGTTCTTAGTAAATAATGTGTTCTAGCAAAACCTGCATGGTACGAGGATTAAATAAGCATAAGCAAACTCTAACAATACCTCTAAGCATTTTCCTTGACTTGTCCATAGTTTCTTCACTTCCATATAGGGATAGTTCCAGAAGAGATTCACCCCATTTTGTTAAATTCTGTAATGACATAACGATGTTAATTCTTCTCTCTCCCGATGTTTGATTTTTTTGAAAAAACAGGAAAATGTGATAATCATCACTCAAAAATCATGTCACTAATTCATTGATATAGAGGCCATATCTTGTTGAATTCATGATTTCTACTTTAATGAAGTGTTGCAAAAATCAGCTTAGACGGGTATTTTCCGATGCGATTCAGAGTTAATCGGCCAGAATAGTCGGAAACAGTCAAAGTTGGATCTACACGGTCGGTTTTATGTTACTTTTCAAGATATGTCGAAGATTACAGCTAAAACCCGCGAGTGTTGCTCTAAGGGTCAGCGCGGTAAATCATCTACGACATTTTAAAAAGAAAAAATATTCTTCGCCACAGCTTTGCACGGGTACTATGATAGTAATGACTTAAATTAAAGATGGAGAATAAGCTCAATAAACCTGAACTTATTGTCTTATGAAATAAAAGGGGAACCCAATAAGCTCATAAACCTAGAAGTATGCTTAAACAAACGCCTCCTAAATGATTAGTTTATATCTTACTAACTCAATACTTAGTGTAACCACCATGTAGTGACATAATGCGTTATGAATGAATACTATGTGCTTCTTGACTTCCCCAGACGTGTACCTAGTGAGATTTGAACCGTGAACCTCTTGTGAGGAGATAAGGTTCCTTACCACTAGTCCTTTTCGTCGTTTATCTTAAAACTTAAACTATCAATTACATATGAAAACAATTCACTCAATAACCACTCATGGCACGGGCCTAGCTAGTGCTAAAAATCATGTGTCTATCATCACTAAAATTGTGAGAGGTTTGAAGTTCAAATCCTACTATGTGCGACCAATCCTAAAAAAACAGGTAATAATATATGAACGAATATGAGTAATAATAAACTTAACAACTAGTAGAAACGATAACAATATATAACCACTCGTGTGTACTAGTCTAGCGGTAAAGAGCTTGTGACTATTATCACTATAATGCATGTCCAATGCACGTGCGATCGAGTGGTTTCAAACCTTATCAATTAGTCGACAAAAAGTCGAAAAGCATGATTACCAAAAAGAAAAACCTAATCACTCAATGTCAATATATAACTCCATATAGCATTGACTATAAACAATTGGATAAAAACACAAATCCATAAAGATAAAGATGCTTACATCAGTATCAGTTGGGTTTTTAAGGTATTCTTTTTCAGCAGTCATACGAGTCTGTTCAAAGATCATACGTCGTCCCTCTGAACCTGGTCCATAGTACATATCCATTTTTTATATAATTTTTTTTAAGGATGTTGAGGATTATTATAAAGGTTTATGAAGTAAAACGAACAAGGTTGTCCTAAAGCACAAGACAACTTGCGAAGACAGTAATCTAAGTTAAGGGAAGTTTTAATGTATTTAATTTTAATTTTAAACTTTTGTCAAATGTTATTATTTAATAGGTTCATTCAAGGATAGTAAGCATCAAACAAAAATAGCAAAAATGGTCCCTGCGATTTACTTACGCATACACACTTAGTATATGAAAACTTACAAAAAAGGTCCACTTTTGTTTACCCTCGATTACGTAAATAGTCTCTGAGTTAAATCTTAGGATTGTTTGTGTAACAAAAAATTTACATAATCAACCCTTAGGTTTACGTGTGTTGCGGACTAAAGACCCAAATTTGCAACAAACATCTCTCCCGTTACTTGTGATTAAAGAAAAAGTCACTAGGTTAAATATAAGGACTGTATGTATAACGAACATGTGCGATTATTGATACAATCCCTAGGTTAAAATTTTGGACTTTTTGTGAGACAAAAAAATTACATAAATAGTCCTTGTAGATACCTACATATTTAAGAAACAATATGTGAATGTATGTATCACCAAACAAAATTTCACGTAACACACTGCGCCTGTGGCAAAGCGCGATTAAAAAAGTCGTTCTTAAATTCTAAGAATAAGAAAAACTTAAAATGTTTATTTTTAGTTTCTATATATATATAAGGTGTCAACAATTATTAATTTTTAAATTGACCAACCAGATGCACGATTTCATAACTTTAAATTGCTATTTTTTTCTCCTAAACTTTCTTAAAACCACGCTAAATTAAATCATAATTTATTATTACTCTCTCCGTCTTAAAATTTTAATCTATATTTTTTTAAGATGTCTCAAAATAATTGTTCACTTTTTATTTTAAGTAAAAAAAAGTATGAGTGGTTGAAATTATAGTTGTCTCACTTTTATTAAATTATGTGATTTTTTTTTCTGACAATAATTTTGAGGCGAAAAAAGTTTTATATTACTAAATCAATACATACCTTAAATAAAATCTTTTAGCAAAAAACTAATTATGTAATTCCGTTATTTAATTAGTAAAGTTAACTAAAGATTTAATCACATAAATGATCCTTGTGGTTTTTCGGGTGTTAGAAATTCAGTCCATTTTTCATTTTTGTTTTGGATCCAATCTTCATGATTTTGACCCATTACGGATTTAGTCCAGTTTGCTAAATTCTGTAGTTATTGCTGTTAAGTAAAATGAAATGACCAAGAGCCCTCACATGTACCAATTTATGTATTTTTATTTAAAGACACAAAAATAAATAAAAAAGAGAAAGAAAAAAATTAATTACCCCAACAAAACATCCATTTTCTTTAACATACAAATTCTGGCAACCACATGCAGATTTCGGCCACCATTCCTTTAAACAAATATAATGTTCGAATATTTAGTGCACTTGTGGGATTAGTTCACACCTGGTAATGGGTCAGGAGGTACGGAGTGTACACCCATAAGGTCCCTGAACGCCCTGACTCTTATAGTGGTAAAGTATGATCCAGTCTCTGATGAAGTTCAGAGAGTTTACTCTTCAGTGAGTAGACTATGAACGGCATTCATCAGGTTGATGAGTTTAGCTTTGTACTCTTTGAGTAATAAGCTAATGGATCTCATCAAGGAGTGGTGTCATCAGTTGTTCACGTCATCAGTGAGTGAACTTCTGAGTGAACACAATCAGTGAGCAACCCTCTCAGGGACTAGCTCATCACTAAGCTTTATATCATGAATCATAACCGACTTGTAATTACTTTGACCTATTCAAGTGGTTGTTACAACTGCTTAATGACCCCGTTTAATTGGTCATGTAACCACTACTAGCTTTAATGAGGATAATTATGAGGCGATTAATGGGCCGCTTAATTCTCATAATTCCATTTGACTAAGCTATGAGTATTTCCTATATATAGGAAATCATATCATGCATGAAAGGACACACACAGAAAACATAGACACTTAGAAGCGCAAGGTCATTGATTTGTGCCTAAATCACTAACACACATTTGGTCTTATTTCAAGTAGATATTCGTGACACCCAGGCATTAGGGTCGAATAGTTTGCTTTGGAAAATGATAACACGATTTCAAGTGATATCCGGTAACCTGTATTGGTATTTGATCAGCTATTGATTATCTCCATCCTGCTATGGGAGAATCACCACCAACAATCAAAGTAAACTATTTTGTGATAATCAATGGTTGCTACTGCTATGAAACACATGGCTTCAAACTTTTCCAAGCTTGACAAGTTTGAAGGGGTGGACTTCAGAAGATGGCAAAAGAAGATGCATTTTCGTCTTTCAAGCATGAGTGTGGTCTATGTTCTGACTACCCCTATTCTTGATGATGGAGATGATGCCACTGTGGAACAGATCAGTAAGAGGAGCAAATGGGATAATGATGATTACATCTGCAGAGGTTTAATCCTTAATGGTATGTCTGATTGTCTCTTTGATATTTATCAGAATGTTGAATCTTCCAAAGAACTATGGGATTCATTGGATGCCAAATATATGGCTGAGGATGCATCAAGTAAGAATTTCCTTGTAAGTAATTTCACAAATTACAAAATGACTGATTCAAGACCTGTTATGGAACAATACAATGAACTTCTTGGTATACTTAGGAAGGTTTACACAACATAAAATGCACATGGATGAGGCTATTTCAGTTTCTTGTGTCATTGATAAACTTCCTCCTTCTTGGAAAGAATTCAAGCATACCTTGAAACATAAGAAGGAGGAGTTAACTCTTGTTGAGTTGGGTAGTCATCTGCGCATTGTGGTATCTCTCAGGGTGCAGGATAATGACAAGCCAAAGAGTAGCAATGCTACTGGTGCATCTGTTGTCAATATGGTGGAGCATAACAACTCAACTAGGTACAATGACAACAAGGGTAAACGTAAAAATCAGGAAGACACAAGGGCGGACCCTAACAAGAAGGCAACACCTACTTGTTGGAAATGTGGCAAATCTGGTCATTAAATGGGATTGCAAGGGTGTTAAGATTGGTGGTAAAACCAATGGATCATGCACTAGTGGATCAGGGAATGGTTCAGTTCCTCTGAAAGGTCAGAATATGTTTAATAAATCTCTTCAGGTTTATTATGTTACATATGTATCTGAATCTAACTATGTGCAGGATATGTTTAAGAAGTTCCTTGTAAGTAATTTCACAAATTACAAAATGACTGATTCAAGACCTGTTATGGAACAATACAATGAACTTCTTGGTATACTTAGGAAGGTTTACACAACATAAAATGCACATGGATGAGGCTATTTCAGTTTCTTGTGTCATTGATAAACTTCCTCCTTCTTGGAAAGAATTCAAGCATACCTTGAAACATAAGAAGGAGGAGTTAACTCTTGTTGAGTTGGGCAGTCATCTGCGCATTGTGGTATCTCTCAGGGTGCAGGATAATGACAAGCCAAAGAGTAGCAATGCTACTGGTGCATCTGTTGTCAATATGGTGGAGCATAACAACTCAACCAGGTACAATGACAACAAGGGTAAACGTAAAAATCAGGAAGACACAAGGGCGGACCCTAACAAGAAGGCAACACCTACTTGTTGGAAATGTGGCAAATCTGGTCATTAAATGGGATTGCAAGGGTGTTAAGATTGGTGGTAAAACCAATGGATCAGGGAATGGTTCAGTTCCTCTGAAAGGTCAGAATATGTTTAATAAATCTCTTCAGGTTTATTATGTTGCATATGTATCTGAATCTAACTATGTGCAGGATGATGATGTTGCGTGGTGGGTTGACTCTGGAGCAACTGTTCATGTGTGTAAAGACAGAAGCTGGTTCAAGACTTATGAGTCACTGAATGATGGATCTATTATTCACATGGGAAATGAGTCAATAGCCCTGGTGCATGGACGTGGTTGTGTAGATCTTAAGTTTAGTTCTGGAAAGATTGTAACTTTGTTTAATATTATTCATGTTCCTGATATAAGGAAAAACTTGGTTTCAAGTAGTATTTTGAATAATCATGGTTATAAACAAGTTATTGAATCTGATAAATTTGTTTTGTCTAATAATGGTGTATTTATTGGTTTTGGATATTGTGTAATCAAATGTTTAGGTTGAACATTGTTAATGATTATGATAATTCAGCCTTTATGACCAACTCTGACCTGACTGACTCTACCCTTTGGCATGCTAGACTTGGCTATGTACACTATAAAAGGATGCAAGATATGTCTAAGGATGGATTAATCCCAGCATTTGACATGGACACTGAAAAGTGTAAAACTTGCATGTTGACCAAAATAACTAAAAAACCTTTTCAGGGTGTTAAACGTGAAACCAAGCTCTTGGAGCTAATACACAGTGACCTGTGTGATTTGCATACCACTCCCTCTTTGGGGAATAAGAAATACTTTGTGACATTTATTGATGATGCTTCTAGGTTTTGTTATGTCTATCTGTTACATACCAAGGATGAAGCATTAGACAAATTCAAAGTATTTAAAACTAAAGTTGGGGTCCCTGATCAAGAGATTAAGGACTGATAGGGGAGGTGAGTACATGGATACTCTGTATTTTCATTCTGTTGGTATAATCCATGAAACGACTGCTCCCTATACTCCTCAGCAAAATGGTATTTCTGAAAGGAAAACGAGGGTACTGAAGGAGATGGTTAATTCCATGTTGTCCTATTCAGGACTGAGTCAAAGGTTCTGGGGTGAAGCTATATTAACAGCTTGCTATTTATTAAATAGGGTTCCCAACCAAAGAAACAAGGTTACCCCTTATGAACTCTGGACTAAAAAAAAAACCCAGCCTGAACTATCTCAGGGTTTGGGGTTGTAGGGCTGTTGTAAGACTATCTGATCCAAAGATGAAAACTTTGGGTGAAAGAGGCATTGAATGCATCTTTGTTGGATATGCTGAGCATTCCAAGGCTTTTAGGTTCTATGTTATTGAACCTAATGAATATGTTTCAATTAACTCTATAATTGAATCAAGGGATGCAATCTTTGATGAGAATCGATTCTCATAAGTCCCTGGACTAAGTCAGAGGATCCCAAATGGGACTGAAGACATTGTTATATCAGAGGTCCCTGATGAAGAGACATTAGAGGTCCCTGATGAGGTTGTGATTAAACAACCTGAACGTATGCTCAGAAAGAGCAAAAGGTTTAGTAATACAAAGTCATTTGGACCTGAGTTTCAATTATACTTAATTGAAGGAACAAGGGATGAGGTCTCTGACCAATACTCCTATTGCTTCATTGTTGAGGATGATCCCAAGATATTTGAAGAAGCAATGACGTCCCAGGATGTTGCTTTCTGGAAAGAAGCAATCAATGATGAGATGGATTCCATAATAGGCAACAACACTTGGGTGTTGGTTGATCTACCACCTGGTTGCAAACCTCTAGGTTGCAAATGGATTTTCAAAAGGAAAATGAAGGTAGATGGAACTATTGAAAAGTTCAAGGCTAGACTAGTCATTCAGGGCTTTAAACAAAAGTTAGGAATAAACTATTTTGATACTTATGCCCATGTGGCTCCTATCAGTACCATAAGAATGTTGATTTCTTTGGCATCAATTCACAATCTGATTATTCATCAGATGGATGTGAAAACAGCTTTCTTGAGTGGTGAATTAGATGAGGAGGTTTATATGAACCAACCTCAGGTCTTCATCATGCCTGGAAATGAAAACAAGGTGTGTAAACTGATTAAGTCTCTTTATGGACTAAAACAGGCACCTAAGCAATGGCATCAAAAATTTGATGAAGTGGTTTTGTCTAATGGTTATTTACTTAACTAATCTGACAAATGTGTATATAGAAAATTTGATGAATCTGGTAAAGGAGTCATCATTTGCCTATATGTTGATGACATGCTGATCTTTGGCACTGACCAAAATTAGGTTAACCTGACAAAGGAATTTTTGTCATCAAGGGTTTTCCATGAAAGACATGGGGGAGGCTGATGTTATCCTTGGTATAAGGATTAAACATGAAAGTAAAAGAATTTCTATCTCTTAGTCTCATTATATTGAGAAGGTGTTGAGGAAATTCAATTACTTTGATTGTACTCTAGTGAGTACACCTATGGATACTTGTGAGAAGCTGATGCCTAATAATGGCAAGGCTGTATCTCAACTTGAGTATTCTAGGGTAATTGGATGCCTAATGTATGCGATGACTTGTACAAGACATGATATTGCATTTTCAGTGGGTAAGCTGAGCAGGTATACTATTAATCCTAGTGCTCATCACTGGCAAGCAGTTCAGAGGGTACTGAAGTATCTGAAGAGAACTATGGATTGTAGTCTCTCATATACTGGTTATCCTTCAGTGTTGGAAGGATATACTGATGCAAGTTGGATCAGTAACACTGAACACAATTCATCTAGTAGTGGCTGGGTACTTCTACTTGGTGGATGTGCAATCTCTTGTTCATCCAAGAAGCAAACTTGCATCACCAGTTCAACAATGGAATCTGAATTTGTGGCTTTAGCAGCTGCTCGCAAAGAGGTTGAATGGTTGAAAAACTTGCTTCTTGAGATTCCATTGTGGCCTAAACCTATATCACCTATTTCTATCCATTGTGATAGTGCAGATATATTGGCAAAGGCTTATAGCCAGATGTACAATGGGAAGTCTAGACACTTAGGTGTCAGAAATAGCATGATTCGTGAGCTTATCATGAATTGGGGTGGTATCTATAGAGTTTGTGAGATCTCAACATAATTTAGCCGATCACTTGACGAAGGGTTTGGCTAGAGACTTGGTTATAAAGTCTGCTAAAGGGATGTGTTTAAGTCGAACTTAGTTACTGAATGCTAAGACACCCAACTCCCTCTTGAGGAAACTTGGGAGCTGAGTTCAATGTGGAAAGCTGAACATTCAGTGAACTGGAGCACATGTTTATATATACATCCCAAGGTTGTGCTCAGAACCTGCTGAAAAGGAGGATGAAATCTTAACTTCTTAATGGTTAATTTCATTGAAAAAAATGCTTGGTGGAAGCATGAATAAAGAGGAACCACCTATGTAAATGTTGAAGTTTTGCCACTTCAAGGAGCTTTGTACTTTGGCTTTTACACAATTTATGAATTTGGATATGAACACATGGCTTGTATAGTGTCAGGAGTTTTTAAGAGTTTGAAAACTTGTGTGTATTTTATCTTTGGGTATTCAATTGGGTTGAAGGGTTCAATTCTTAGAACACCCTGATTCTCGAATATTTGAACGTGTAATGTACTAAGATGGAAATTCAATCTTCAGGATATTTTCGTTTATTCACATGTTTTATTCAATGTCTAATTTTCATGCAAAGGAAGTGAACTAAATTTGGGGAGGATTGTTGGAAAATTTAGTGCACTTGTGGGATTAGTTCACACCTGGTAATGGGTCAGGAGGTACGGAGTGTACACCCATAAGGTCCTTGAACGCCCTGACTCTTATAGTGGTAAAGTATGATTCAGTCTCTGATGAAGTTCAGGGATTTTACTCTTCAATGAGTAGACTATGAACGACATTCATCAGGTTGATGAGTTTAGCTTTGTACTCTTTGAGTAATAAGCTAATGGATCTCATCAGAGAATGGTGTCATCAGTTGTTCATGTCATCAGTGAGTGAACTTTGGAGTGAACACACTCGGTAAGCAACCCTATCAAGGACTAGCTCATCACTGAGCCTTATATCATGAATCATAACCAACTTGTAATAGCTTTGACCTATTCAAGTGACAGTTACAACTGTTTAATGACCACTTTTATTGGTCATGTAACCACTATTAGCTTTAATAGGGATAATTATGAGGCGATTAATCGGCCGATTTTTTCATAATTCAATTTGACTAAGCTATGAGTATTTTCCTATATATAGGTTATCATATCATGCATGAAAGGACACACACAGAAAACATAAACACTTAGAAGCGCAAGGTTATTGATTTGTGCCTAAATCACTTACACACATTTGGTCTTATCCCAAGTAGATATCCGTGATACCCAGGCATTAGAGTCGAATAGTTTACTTTGAAAAGTGATAACACGATTCCAAGTAATATCTGGTAACCTGTATTGGTATTTGATCAGCTATTGATTATCTCCGCCCAGTTCTGGGCGAATCACCACCAACATATAACACTCATTAATCCCCCATTAGCCACGGAGGTTCACCTGTGATGACTCCAGGCTACCTAAAAAGATAGTCGCCCTGAAATTAGTTGGCTCGCAATGTCAAGTCGGAAACCAAGATATACCAAAAATTAAAAAAATAATAATAAAAATAAAAATAATAAAATATTCTTGAAAAACCGCTTTGCTTTTATCCGTTTTTAGACGTTTTCCTCCGTTTTTATGTGTTTTCTTACATTTTGTACGTTTTTATCCGTTTTCGTCCATTTTTATACGTTTTCATATGTTTTATCTGTTTTATACGTTATATCGGTTTTCGTTCGTTTTTATACGTTTTCGTCCGGTTTTATACATTTTCTTACATTGTCATACGTTTTTATCTGTTTTCGTCCGTTTTATAAATTTCATATGTTTTATCCGTTTTTATACCTTTTTGTCCACAAAAACGTATAAAACGGACGAAAACGTCAACAAATGACGAAAACGTATAAAAACAAACGAAAAGGTATAAAAACGGACGAAAATGAATTAAAACGTAGGAAAACGTATAAAACGCGTGAAAACATATAAAAACGGACAGAACGTATAAAAAACGAACGAAAACGGTTAAAAACGTACGAAAACATATTAAAACAGATGAAAACGTAAAAAAACGGACGAAAACATATTAAAATGAAAGAAAACATATATAAACGGACGTAAACGGATAAAAACATACGAAAATGTAAGAAACGAACGAAAACGTATAGAAATGGACGAAAACCAATAACAACGGATGAAAACGTAAAATAAACGGACGAAAACGTATAAAAATGGACAAAAACGTACGAAAACGAACGAGAATAGATAAAAACGTACGAAAACGTATAAAAACGAACGAAAACGTAAAAACACGGACGAAAATTTATAAAAACAGACGAGAACAGATAAAAACGTACGAAAACATAAGAAACCCAAATTTTGAGTTAATTAGAAACAACCGTTCGTATAAAGGACTAACGTTGCAAACGATCATTTGGTTAATGGACTAACGTTGCCATTTAACGACTGAGACTTAACGAAGAAGATAACTGAATTGGGCGATAAGGATGAACGGTGTTATATAGTTTGATTATAAGGATCAATTAGGCAAAATTAAAAAGATATGAACTCAATTAGGAATTTTGCCCAAACCATAAGGACGAACGGTGTAATTTACTCTAACAATAATAAAAAAAAATGCAAATTCCAGCTACCCTTGAACATGGATCTTGTAACAAAATCAACAAACATAAACTCATTTTCACAATATGAGAACACGGAGATATAGTGAACACATAGCCGACACACAGATATAGTGAACACGTATCTACCATATTTAACACATACCGAAAACAAGTACGACAAGCAACATTTCAGTGTCCCAAATGAATATAAATATATAATCTTACTGTTCCAACAAACCTATAAAAAAACGGATAGAATAACTGGTTTCTATTTATACAGCACAAACAATGCTTGACGCATGTAATACCTGACTTTTATAACCATAAGTCGCACTTCAGTCTTTGCCAAGGAATTTATACCGTCTTTATTAATACATTGGTTTTCCACTTCTGGATGGTCTCTGAGAAACACAGGAAAGAATTGGAGGACGGTTGATGCATGTAAATTAGACAGCCGCTGTTTGAAGAAAGGACCGGATCCGTTGCAATAGCTCAGCTTTTACTGAAGCGGGAACAGCAGCTACATATGATGAAACAAGTTTTGGGAATAAAGGCGTTAATTATGAGACTGATACTTAAAGATGACAGAAACATGAATAAATGCTGATGAAATATGATCCAAATTGACCCGGTTTCACATAGATGGGTTGAAATTCGAGCCTCTAATTTCACATTACACAACCCCCGACCATAGTATGGATAAACTAGATGTAGCAGTAAATTGGCTAAAAAAGATGTATTTTATCAATTATGCAGTGGCGAAACAGTGCATTCAATGGAAGTGAAACGCGGTACCTCTGCCTTTGGGGGTAATATGATGAACAAGATCATCAACAGTTACGTTATTCCTTCCTTTCTTCCTTGTAATTGATCTGTCAAAGGTATTTAATTATCGTAACAACAGAGGAGCACAGATACAACACGACATGATAAAAAAAAAAAAACATCCGATACAAACCAACTTAAAAAAGAGTTTCACATTTGAGAGTCACAATCTCCTAATAAAAAGAAATCAAGTTTCACATTTAAGAGTCGGTTTGGTCACGTTCTTTTGTCCTGTAGAAAATTCTACTGTAATAGTTTAATGTCCCGTTATATATCAATCCTACATTTAAGAGTCGGTTTGGTCACGTTCTTTTGTCCTGTAGAAAATTCTACTGTAATAGTTTAATGTCCCATTATATATCAATCCTCGCATTAACCAGTACAAAAACCAGGTTTCACATTGAAGTGTTTAATTGGTCGTTCCGATTGTCTTATACAAATATTGCAATAATTAAAATTCGAGGATGTGCCATCTAGGAGTTCCCTTATCATCGCTACTTATTATAACTTATTTGTCCATACTCGTCACTCACGATCATCGATACTAATATTAACAGAGAAGGAGAAAGATGTAGAACCTGCAATGTGTCTTCATTTCATCTTTCCAGCCACACTCAATAAGTCTTTCCCTCAAAAGCTCCTTCAATCGTTCTTTCTCTCCACTCTCAATCAACTAACACAATTAAACCAAACCATAAATACACAATACAAAGTGTCCTGATACACGAGTGAAGAATTAAGCATTCAAACTTCCAATTTACGGGGTGTTTGGCATTCTACTTAAAAAGTGACTGCGACATTAATGTGCTGCTTCTGAAGTTTCGATCATCATATATCAAGTTATTTGAATGTTCATCAAACTTTGATAACTACAGAGTTACATGTAAATTAACCGCAAAATACATAGATAATCCCTTTCTGTTTAGTGCAGCTTCTCCTATGGGGTGTATGGGATTGCTACTTAGCTTATTGCACTTTACAACAGATAAGCAGTTCTGTAGGTGGTTGTGATAGCTTGTCCGGAAATACTGAAACACGCGATTTTCAGTTATCAAGTGGTTGTTCCTTCAATTCCTTGCACCCGTAAACAAAGGATGTTCTGGATTTCATAACTTAAAATTAAAGTCATAATATAGTCATAAATAACAAAAAATAAGCTGGAAAAAAAGAATGAGCCGAAATCACATAAGCTCTTAAGCCCCAAAAAAGCTTAAACAAACATCCCTAATCTAACTATTCACTCTAAAATAAGCAGACCAGGAACCTCAAAACTGCTTATCTACTTGATTTGGGTCACCATGGTTTCCAGCCTTTTGACCGACTAATCCACGGGATTTGTCAAACCGGGTTAAGCCCTCCCCTTTTCAGGAATTGAACTTACTTATCTACTTGATTCGTCAAATACATATAAGCACTTTCGATAAGCAATCGAAAACACCCTCATAAGCAAACAATCAAGTTAAAAGCGACAACCTTTATCACTTTCACCTTGACAAACAAAAACAGAACAATAGGCCTAATAATATAAGAAAAACAATATAATTTGAGTCTGAGTGGCGGTAGGCCCAAACCCCGTGAATCAGTCAACCAAAATATCAAACCATTAAACTACTTATCTACCTTATTCATCTAACATAGTGTTTGGATCAGCTTATTTTTGGGACTTATGGGCTTATCTGAATTTGGAAAAGTTCATAAGCTCACTTTGTTCGGCTTATGAGCTTGTCAAGTTGAGCTTATTCCACAAGCTCAACTTTATAAGCTGAAAAAAGTGGGCTTTGGAGCTTTTTTCAAATTCAGATAAGCCCATAAGCCCCAAAATAAGCTAATCCAAACCCCTCTAATACATATAAGCAATCCAAACAACATCATAATATCAATAACTTTAATCACTTTCAACTTTTTTTTTTAAAAAGGCCTAAATTAACATTAAAAAAAAACAATATAATTTGAGTCTGCGTGGCGGTAGGCCCAAACCCCGTGAATCAGTCAGCCAAAATATCACAGTGTTTGAATTAGCTTATTTTGGGGCTTAAGGGCTTATCTGAATTTGGAAAAGCTCATAAGCTCACTTTTTTCCGCTTATGAGCTTGTCAAGTTGAGCTTATTCCACAAGCTCAACTTTATAAGCTGAAAAAAGTGGGCTTTGGAGCTTTTTCCAAATTCAAATAAGCCCATAAGCCCCAAAATAAGCTAATCCAAACCCCTCTAATACATATAAGCAATCCAAACAACATCATAATACTAAAAACTTTAATCACTTTTAAAAAAAGGGTCTTAATTAACATAAAAAAACAATATAAAAAAAGGGTTACTTTAATATTAACAATGTAAAAAAAAGTGGGCTTTGGAGCTTGTTTCAAATTCAAATAAGCAAATAAGCCCATAAGCCCCAAAATAAGCTAATCCAAACACCCTCTAATACATATAAGCACTTCCAATAAGCAATATCATACACTTTCAAATTATACAAAAAAAGGGTCTTACTTAACATAAAAAAAACAATATAAAAAAAGGGTTTGGAGCTTTGGAGCTTGTTTCAAATTCAAATAAGCCCATAAGCCCCAAGATAAGCAAATCCAAACAGCATCATAATATCAATAACTTTAATCACTTTCAACTTTTTTTAAAAAAGGGTCTTAATTAATATAAAAAAGCAATATAAAAAAAGGGTTACTTTAATATTAATAATCTCTTGAAGAGAAGGTTGTGGATCTTCATCTTCTTCATCTGCATCTGGTGTTGGTGGTCTTTTAATTGATGCCCTCCTATAAATTAATCAAATCTTTATTATTTAGTTTCAGACAATTACAATTAATTGAAATTATAGTTTGATTGATGCTTACATTATTATTACTATTGTTGTTGTTGTTGAAAGTTGAAACAGGTGAAACTGAGTAGGTGGATGTTAGTACGAGATTAATGGCTCTGTTTAGGGGAGCTTTTTTTGTTTGTACACCAAAATTTAGGGAAAGTAATTTTTGACCCGACACGAAAATTAATAGGTTCGGGTTCTGCTAAACAGATTCCGGGTCAGGTTTAGGTCAAGCTATCTGACCCGTTTATTAAATAGATCAGGTTCGGGTTTGGAATAAAATAAGCGGGTCGACTCATCAATCCGTTTAAGATTTTATTTCATAAACTAAAAATTAGTTATATTTTATTATGCGAGTTAAATGGGTTGACCCGACAACTTGTTTAACATGTTTAACTCGTCTAATGTGCCAGCTTTTGTATATAAAAAGGGTTAAATGGGTCAACTTGAAACCCGCTTAACCGATTCAACCCGTTTAACATATTCAATTCGTGTAACCTATTTAACCCGCCAACCCAAGTATATATATGGGTTAAATAGGTTAGGTTCGGGTTATGTCTAAACATGTTAGGGTTGACATAACTGACCCGATGATTTAAATGGATCAGGTTTTGGTTGAGATTTTCTGACCCGCCAACCTGAACCCGTGAACCCGAACCCGACTGTAGCCCATTTAGCTCAAACTAATGAACGGAACAACTTTATAAGAATTTAAGCTTCAGTCCCAACTTTAGCCAAACATATAGCTATGTTTGGCACATGAGATTATTGAGAGATTATAATTATTTTTTTAAAAATAAGTTGCCTAAAAAAATAATCTTTGTTTTGTTTGGCAGACAGAACTTATAAAAGATTATTAAAAAAAGAAAAGAAAAAAAGAAAAAAGGAAAATCTTCCATAATCTCTAGAAATAAAAGACTACTTCATGTAGCTTATAAAAATAACATCTTTTTATAATCTTTTCAGCACCAACACAATCTATTTTTTTCAAACATACTCTATGTGTATTTATATAATTTTCGAGTTAAATGATAAATTTAACTTTAAAAATAAAAAGTGTTTTAGAACTAAAGATAGAGGTGTAGATGGAGATTGATAAACAGATTATAAAAATAAGTTATTTATGTAAGTTACATGAATTAGAATTTGATTTCAAGAGATTATAAAAGAAGATAATTGATTTATAATATGTTAGAGCGATAATTGATTTATAATATGTTAGAGCATAAGGTGTCACGACAAGGCTTAACCTTTTCGTTAGTGTCATCTCAGCGCCACATCAGCATCCCACTTCTCCACAACTAACTACAACAAACCCCCCACTCATAACAAACCCCAACCTTTTCATTTGGTGCCCACCACTACTACTTTATTTTTTTATTCAATTATCATTTCCAAATAAACTAAATTCATTTAATTCAAAATAAAAATACAATACACAACATAATAATATTTATTTCATTCAAATAATACAAATAACATTTTTTATAAAACAAATTTCAAAAAAATAAAAACATAACTCCATCATTGGCCCAAAATTTAAAAAGTCTAACAATAAGTAAGTAAAAGTAACCCACTTCTTGCCCAAATTTGACTGAAAAAAAGAAAAAAAAAATCACATTTCTTCTTCTTCTTCACTTCCTGCGTGTACACACACACTTACACACACTTGCAAATCAAAAAAGGAAAAAGGAAGAAAAAATGAAACAGTTTATATATCAATTAGGTCTCACTTTGTCAGTAGCATTTGCTTGTCGTCAGAACGAAGAAGCAACTGACGGCTAGAGGGTCGGTGTCACAGCGGGGCACGACGAAGTGACACGGTGGACGGCGAGGGGCTACGGCGAACCCACACCGTGCACTCTTATAAGTTATGTTTAACCAAACTAGACGAGTACCCGCGCCTAGAGGCAGCGATTTCTAGTTTTCTGCAAAGTTCCGACGACCCATAAGTTTCTTTCAACAAACTGTATTTGTAGCATTAGAGAATCGTTTTCGAATAACTACAATTCTGATGCGTTATTGCATAGCAGCATAAATATATAGTTTTTAAAAAAATTATGTGGAGTCGATTTAAGTGTGTGAGTATATTTTCTAATAGGATTGTTTTAAGTTATTAAGATTTTTAGTAATAATAAATCCAAGCATTACAAAAAGCAACGGTATTATGTAGTTGGCAATATTATATTGTAGTTTAGAGGTATAGCCAACATGTATGACCGTTTTTTCTTGTTTTGTCAGTAATTCAGGTAGTGATAACTATTTTTTTTACATGTGTAGCGTTTATCATTTGGTGTGTGGCTTTTAAAATTGTAACTTTGCAAATTGGATATCATCATATAAGATTATTTTGTACTATCAATTTGTATAGATATTTATGCATTGTTCAAAACTATTTGTTTGAGGTACAAATAATTATCGCTAAAGATAACAATACTATTTATTTTTTGTGATTTTAATAAACTTACATAACATTATTGATACACTGGACAAAGGGCTATACAATATATATTAACTTTTAAACGACGATTCATATATGCTTAGTCCTTAAATGGTGCAAGAGCAACATTTTTTAAAATAAATTACATGTGTCAAAGCAAAATAAACCAAAACTACAATTACTTGGTCTCTCCTTTAAAAAAAATTGTCACGGGTTCCACAACTACTTCATCATTTCTCATATAATTTTGTCAAATTTGAAACCCGATTTCACCCGGGTGGTTCAACGGTTGAACCATTCGATAAAAAACAGTCGATTTAAACCGAGTCAAACCGATAGGTTGGGTCGAAAAAATGTCAAATTAAACGGGTCAGCCCGCCGGGTTTGAAGCGTCCCGGGTCAACCCGGTATCGGTTTCAACGGGTCAACCCGGTATCGGTTTCAATTGATTGTTTTTAATCTGGTAGATGTGCTTTTAATTGGGTGTACAATGTGAATAAATTATTGTACTTTTAAGTAATGGGGTGCTTTAATAAAAGTATTAATTATATTATTTATTTCTCTTTCCATTGACCATGTTTTCAACATTCAACTTTCAACATTTTTCACTTTTTCCACTTTGACCATTTTTCCATTTTATATTGTATAGATAAAACATATATTTTAATTAGCTTATTTTTTCAAAAAAAATAAGCATAACCTCAATAATCTGGTGTGCCAAATACACTAAATTGCAAAACAATCTTTAGGAGTGTGTTTGATGCAAAGCTTTTGACTTTTAAAATAAGTTACTCTATTTGTCTCAAAATTATTATTCAATTTTAACTTGGGTTATCTTAAAATAAGGGTCATACTATTCCTACGGGGTCTAACCCGTAGGACTGCCACTTTTGTCCCCTTGTCCCCCCACTTTTTTCAGTACAACACAGTTTTTTATCAGTTTCTGTTCCGTATTTCTGACAGTTTTAAGCGTTTGGCTTATTAAACTTTATATTTACTGTTCCGCATTTTCAGGTTTATAGCTTTTTGATAAAAAAAAAAAAAAAAAAAAAAAAAAAAATAGGCCCCGTATGAATAAAAACATAGGTACCGTATTAATAACCCCTCCCTATAATAAATGTACACTTAGAAGGAGTGGGTAAGGATATTTGTTTGGTGGCGTAAAAATTCTTAAAACTCTGTGCATTATAAAATTGAACACTTGTTTTAATAAAATGAATAAAGTAATTTTTACAAATATATTTTCTTTGACATATAAACTTTTTAAGAGCTTCTATTTTCATAAGAGATTATAAATTACGCTTTTTGGATATATTTTTTAAAAGAACTTGAGCTTTTGAATGTATTAATTTACATATATACACTTATTCATTTATATTTTTGTATTATTTTGTTTGTTTTATATTTTAATTTTACAATTATAAGTTTCAGTCAAGCTAGTTTGTCAAATATCTCGGCAAGTAAAAGTTCAAGTTCTAGCTCTCACAAGCTTAAGCTTTTATAAGCTAAAGCTTCAGCTAATTTTGCTAAACATAAGATGTCATGCCTTAAGATACCATGTTGAACAAAATTCAAACTTAGTAGTTACACCCAATATAATATCTTAACTTCCTCCAAGTTACAACTTTGTACTCTTTCCTATATGCATAAATCAACTATCTACAAATAAGTACAATCAAATGGTAATAAACATATAAGTGAAGTTAAGTTTCAAATTAACACAAATGGTTGTGCTTTGCCAATGACTAGACCAAAGTCAAGGCGAAAATGGGCTCGAAAACCTTGAGATAGAAGAAGCTCGATCTTCTTTTAGACAACGATCAAAGCGACTAGGAGGCAATTTCTTCGGTCCTTGAGATCCCTTTCCATCATTTACAATGGGTTTGTTTGAATTAGGTGATTTGGCATTGCCCGTTCCAAATTGTATGCCCGTAGGAACTCTTTTGAACCCTCCATTGACACTTTGGTCTAATCGCCGAGAGCTCGTGGTTGGTCTTGTCAACATTACACTCTCGTGCAATACCACTACTTTACTTTGTGCCAATTTCTTTTCCTGCATAAACAGATCAGTAAACAAACAATGTTTAGAACCTAATCCGTTGTTAAGACCCTATGTCATTAACTATATGTTTTTGTTAGCAAAAGTCGTACGAACCCTTTGACGTCGTTGCTTATCTTCTTCTTTTTCGTGTCTTGACATATTGTATTCTTGCATCAATGCTAGTAAAGGTACCTGCACAATTCAACATTACTTTTACTATGGAAAAACATGTTTTAACTCGAAAAATGACTATTATGTACAACAGTGGCCATGATACTATGCGGTAACTATCTTAACAATACCTCGTCGTACAAAAACACTTTCTTCCTCTCTTCTTCCCAACTCTTCGTCTTAGCAATCAATGATTCCACCAAAGCTGCATATTTACAGCATATTTATGTTACTTGTCTAGCAAGTCATATCACGCTTTCAAAATGAATTTTGATCAGCTGGGCCAAATAGCTAAACCTGGTATTTTGTTGACCATCACACGGGCACGTTCTGCACGTTTTAGATTCTTGTGTGCACCTCTACTAACCGTATACCTGTTTTCGTCCTGAAGACAGAAGAGAATATATGCAAGTACACAAGCTACAAAGTACAAAGTCTATATACTAGTCTAAAAAACTAACCATGTTATACTCTTCTAGCCATCGTTCCTCGTCTCGCGCCAAAGCCCATTTTTCGACCTTCTCCATAATCATTTTCCTGCTCAATGCTTCATCTTCGGCTCTCGCTATTTGTTCATCCATGCTCTTTAGAAGATCGGCATAGTCCATCTCCCCTATGGTACAATAACTCTTTTTTAGTCAAGTTGATGATTAGTTTATCAGACTCGAGTGTTTAATCATACTATTTTGTGTACTAATGTTGAGGTGACACCCTTTTATATTCTAGAACTAGGAAGAATAACACATAAAAAATCTTACCACGTTTTATCGAGCTAACAACATGTTCCATTTCTGATAGAGAAGGGACCTCCATATGCGATCGTCTACAAATCTCTTCAAGCTCAGTCCGCTTCTTTACAAGAAGTTCTTTCATTTTGCTTGCTTTCAGTTGATCCAATCGTTCGACTTCAGCCTCTGCCTATAGCAGTTTGACAAGCGAGTTACTTCAATGAATGATATCTACTACCCTTTGATTACTTATAATGTAGTTAGATACAAACCTGCTCAATCATCGTGATGGCTAAGCTTCCAGGAGTGGATAGATTTGTCAAAGCTGTTGAGTTAGAAATATGTGAAAATAACTGACGCTCGATGTAGGGTGTGTCCATTAACTCCCATAAGTTTTTTAACGAGTTCCCAAGGTTGCGAAGCTGCAAGAACATGAGTCTGCAGAATCAGGATCTTAAAGTTTGACTTTTCAGGTCAAACATCTTATATTTTATATCAAATTTAACCATTGTTTTTTTACTGTATTTTAATTCTATTTTTCTCACAAATAGTGTAATTTGTTACCTGGATACACATTTTTACTACTAGTTTTAAGTAACCTATAAGAATCTTGATCAAAATTAAGATTAAAATCACTCCATTTGACCTCAAAAGTCAAACTCTCTGCACATAATTTACCTTTTCAATCCGTGACTGCTTTTCTGCTTCGAGGGATTCCACTGTGCTATTTAGTTTAGCCAAGATACGGTCACTCATGTTCTTCGAGAGACCAGATAGTTCGTTCAAGCTTGGGTGCACCTTTGTTATGATCATAGATGCATCCATTCCTAATGTAGCAGACAAAGTCTGAATTGTACTTATATAGTTTTTCACCTTTTTGAGCCTGTCATTCTATATAATCATCTCAAATTAACATAGAAAAAATAGCTTAAACAAGACACTACTATAAATAAAAACGCTTAACAAGTTAACATATATGATATGCTGTACCTTGTCAGCATGAAGTCTTTGAAGCTCCATTTGATATTCTTCGAGTTTCTTTAACGAAAGGTCATTTTCATTCACTATAACATCAGGTAATGAATCGTCGTATTCAGATTGACCAGCAATTTCTGCAGCAATTTTTTGAATCTGCGATTGTACCATTCTAAACTGTTTCATTCTCTCGGCCTTCCTCATTTGCATCTTTTGCAGCGCCGGAGCAATAGCCCCTAGTTGCTCTTTTAGCGTTCCCGCCATTTTCTCTGGCTACAATAAAAAAAGTTGTAACTAATAGCATAAAAAGTTACTAGTATATGTGACCTTAATAATCGAAAAATAAGGACTTACCCTTGTAGGAAGAGAACGTTCATCGAGTGACAATAGCAAATGAGTAAACTGAGCTTCGGAATCAGCCAACTCCTGATGCAAACGTGCCCTCGACATGTTAGCATTGTCAACTTTCCTTCGATAAACTTGAAGACACTCATGCTCGAGATCAACTAGCACTTTTTCTCTCTCGAACTGATCTTCACCAACTTCATCCCAAATCATCTGTTATATATGTATAAAAATGAAAAAGTTTACATTTATAATTCAATATCTAGACTATAACTTGTTACGAAAACTTGCCTGAAGTTCTTGTAGGAGATACCCGCAAGAGGTCTCGAGCATAGCTGCGGTTCGAGTAGCCATTGGTGTCTGAAAAGAACCCATATGAGAATGCATAAAAATAAAATGATTGAAGTATGGAGTTTTGTGGGTAGGTTTTGCTTAAAAGACAAGGCTGCAAATACTAGCTAGTTGGTGAGTATGTGAAGCTTTGGGTTCAAGAATTCATTTTTTGCTACCTTTTATTTTAATTTTGCAAGTACATTTTTTTTATTACGTACGTAGTATTATTTTTTTGGGATTATATATATCGTTAAACTTTTGATTGATTATGTTTATACTAATTTCATTATCATATGTATGTGGCGGGGCCGTCTCATGAATCGGCCAAATTTTCGTGAGCCCTGTACAAAATTATATTATGAAGTCTTTCGTTAAACAATATTATATATAAAGTATCACCGTTTATAGGATATAATGCAATTTGTTATATAAACGTTCTAACATATTACTACCTCCGTTCCAAAATTATAGTCCTCTATTGATTTTTTCGGTCTTTTCTTTTCAACTTTGACCTTAAATATTTTTATTTGTGTTATACAATAATAGATGAAAGATATACGAATGAGAATACATTTAAAACCCAATCCATTCATACATTTCTCATTAAGTATTATATAACACAAACAAAAATATTTAAGGTCAAAGTTGTAGAAGAAAGACCGAAAAAGTCAATAAAAGACTATAATTTTGAGACGGAGGGAGTACTTATTTAAGATATTTTCCCATCTAAATACTTTTTTTTCCGTGAAAAATATGTCTACACATGCATATAATTATTAACGAGACAAATTTTGAGGCCCTAAAAATTTTGAAGCCCTGAGCAGTCGCTCACCTTGCACAACCTCAAAGACGGCCCTGTATGTGACGGAATTAGTGGATCCTGAGGTGTCACGTGACCTTGATAAAAATTTTCAAATTTTGTTTATAATGTTAAATTTTATAATAAATCTCTACATTTATCTAAATGCATCCGGTATAAAAGGTTTTTGTTTTAATATTACTTACTTAACTAGTTTATTTATAAGTGAATAAACTCAATTTTATTAAAATCAATCGTTTTAATTAAATCGTAAAAAAAATTCTATTTATTTTGATTTTATATTACAATCTTAATTTTTTTTGCATATAATGAATGAAAATGTAAGATAACTGACCATTATTTATACCAAAAAATTAGTAGTAATACCAAAGGAAAAAATATTAACTTCAATTTCTTTTTCTTTTTCTTTTTTTTTAAAATTAAAAATGATTATATTGGTGGATTTTAAGGTGTATAGATAGATATGTTGTTACTTTCTTTGATAGGCACGTTACGACGACACTCTAAGAAGCACTTTGAGCTTTTTGGTTAAGCAGTCATTTTCATACCTTATTGTAATGATCAGTGATGTTACGTAAATGATTTCATATGACAATTGGTCTTGCACATAATTATATGATAATTTTGCAACTTTTCTACTTGAAATTACTATATAGGTGGAAGGGACTTGATTTCTAAGAAATGTACCTGGAAAGGGTACTATGCCACTTTCACTTTCTAAAACAGTCCCAAGAGTTTCTATTTACTACCTCCGTCCCAAAATTATTGTCCACTATTGATTTTTTTAGTCTTTCTTCTTCAACTTTGACCATAATTATTTTTGTTTGTGTTATATAATACTTGATGAAAAATATATGAATGTATTGAGTTTTAAATGTATTTTTCATTGGTATAATTTTCATCAAGTATTATATAACACAAATAAATATATTAGTGGTCAAAGTTGAAGAAGAAAAACCGGTCAAAGTCAAAGTGGACAATAAAAATAGGACGGAGGGAGTATTTATTAGAGTTAATTACATAAATCGTCCTTGTGGTTTGGTAGAAATTACGGATCTTGTCTCTGTGGTTTTTACTTAGCTGGTCTCGCCCTTGTGGTTTACAATTTTTACGGATCTAGTCCAAAAATTGACCCAATCCCAAACTGTGTTAAAAAAAGGACCTCAAATGCAGTTACTCCCTAACTAAAGGGGTTATATTTATAACTTTTGATTTCCCTGTCTTTAAACATCACACTTAACGAAGCTCACCAACAATTTTGATCACCCCCACCCTTAATTTTGATCACACATAGTTTATCAGTATCAAAGGAACCCTAACCCCTCAATTTCAACATACACAAATCTCTCTATGATGGGCGCTTCCAACAAATGTTCTTTGCGGCCACCAGGAACAGCTTTTGATCCTGTTAAAGAATATGGTATGTAATTTTATGGTTATCATATTTGATGTTCTTAATATTTTTGTTAGATTATTGATTGATTGTATGAATGGAATGTAATTATTTACTCTTATATCTTTGTACATTTAAACAGGATAAAAAAACCCTGCTATTTTCACTTTGAAGTTAAACCATGGCGGGTTTTTTACAATGGGTTCTGGAAGACGCTACATGAATGGTAAGGTTAGCTGGTTTGATTGGGTTGATCTTTGATGAATGGTCTGTCCATGAACTTAGTGACATGCTAGGCTTGGTAGGTTATAAAAATGAAATTATCTTTTATCATTATAGAATTCCTAACACTAGTTTAGATGAAGGACTTAAACCCCTAGTAACAGATAGTGATGTTATAGAGATTGTTAAGCATATAGGATCATTGAAAACGATTGAGGGGTTCACTGAATTTTGGGAGTCAGTTTTAGATGTTCCCATGTCACAACCTCAAAGTAAGACCAATATGTTTGAGGTGGAAGTAGCAGAACCTATGTCAAACCCTTTGCCTTCTAAGAAAAAACCTATGAAAAAACCTATAAAAAACCTAAGAAGAAGTTTGTTAAGAAACTGACTAAGAAAGCACTTGCACAAAAAATGTTAACTTTTGAGGAATGGCCCGGGGGTGATCCCTTTGACCATGACAATGTTGAGGATTCTGTTGTGCCTGAGAAAGAACAAGTTACTGGACAAGTAAACCACCTACAAGCTTTGCCAACTGTCTTAGTCAAACTGATGGTCTTGTTGTGTCTTAAGAGTCATCAAACATTATGCACTTGGTGTATGCATTTTGGTTACTATGAATTCTGCATTTAATAGATGGTACTTGGTGTATGCTTTTAAGTCTTTTGAGTACGCTTTTAATTCTGCACTTGGTAGATGGTTACTATGAATTCTGCACTTGGTAGCTTGTACCAATGGTAGATGGTACCTGGTGTATGCTTTTAAGTCTTTTGTGTTATAAGCTTTTATGAAAATGGTAGATGGTAATTGGTTATGAGCTTTTATGACCATTTATCACCAACCAGTATGTCCAATTTCACCAACTGAGTAAACCACTTTGGCCAATCTACTTGACAAAACCATTACCATTATCCAAACATTGACCACCGTTGCAACACAACATAACCATACCATTCAACACTGCTTAAAACATTACCATTTCATTACAACACAACATAACCATACCATTATCTAAACATTGACCACAGTTGCAAATACCAATGCAACCATATTATACAAAAACAAGCAAAACCTAACAAATACCATACCACATATGTAAACAACCTAAACCTAACCATTTCAAATTCTTTTCATGAAATAAACCACAAAAAAAACCAACTAACACCTAAAATAAACTTCAATCTTCTAGCTTGTTTTGCTTGTTCATTAACTGTTGCACGAAGATCGTTCATAGATCTCAATAGTTCAGGTATAATTTGAACGACTCTTGGACACATTTCTGGGTCAAACCAATCTATAAACCCACAACCTCTTGAACAATAGTAGAACCTCCTCCCTGGATTAATAGGAGTCCATGAAGTGCGGACAATCAAAGGAGCATGACATCTAGGACAACGAACCATTATGTGTTCTTGTTTATGTTTGTTAGTACGTGCTTGTGATTGTGTGTTTGTGTTTGTGCTTCAATGTGAGTGTGAGTGACTGTGTTTGTGTTTGTGTTTTTAAATGTACTATATAAAGTGCAAAGAATGGGAGGGAAATCACAAAAAACTAGAAATTGAGAGGGAAAACAAATTTTATAAAGACAACCCCTTTAGTTAGGGAGTAACTGCAAGGGAGGTCCTTTTTTAACACCGTTTGGGATCGGGTCAAATCTTGGACTAGATCCGTAAAAATTGTAAACCACAGGGACGAGACCCGCTAAAAAAACCACATGGACAAGATCCGTAATTTCTACCAAACCACAAGGACGATTTATGTAATTAACTCTATTTATTATAAGTGTATATTGAAGTTAACAAATAGGCCATACCTTTTATAGGCATTTTAGTTGCGGGTATGAGATTTTTCACGTTGAAGTTATTTGAGGATGACGAGTTTTTATTGTACGTGGTTTAACTAAGGTATTTTCGTTACAGTTTTTTACTCTTTTCCGACCACCCTTAATATATGTATCTAATGAAGTTTGAACCAGAGACATTCTTGTAAAGACATCATGATCATAATTAACCATTAGGCCACCTTGGTAGTTATACATACATAGAAATTTATAAATTTTCTATAACCAATTAATAGTTTGTGAATTGTAGATGGATGGAGTAATAAATAGGGTGAAATCTAACGATACGCAATATGGTTTTTCAAAACAGACGATGTACGCAATGAACTTTGAAAATTATTATTGTACGCAAAATACTTTCAAATTTGGAACGATATACGTAATATGACCGGGAACTAGTAGGTTACCAGGTCACAACGTTTGAAAATTGGCAGAAATGGTCCCTGTGGCTTGCGTTGACTTTCACCGGTCATCCCTTAACTTTTTTTTTCAGTTAAAAAAGTTACAGTAATGGTCCTTATGGTTATTGACTTTCAGATTTAGTCCATTTTTATACTTTTTCACCCGTTCTCTTACGTTTTTATCCGTTTTTGTCCGTTTTTCTTACGTTTTATCCGTTTTTCTTACGTTTTTATTGGTTTTCATCCGTTTTTGTCCGTTTTTCTTACCCTTTTTTTAGATTTTTGTCCGTTTTATCCATTTTTCTTACGTTTTGTCTATTTTTATTCGTTTTTGTCCATTTTTTTTACATTTTTGTCATTTTTACTAACATTTTGTCTGTTTTTCTTACGTTTTTGTACTATTTCAACATATTGAAAAATTTTGAAATTTTTTTTCAAAAAGAATTTTTTTTAAATAATTTGAAAAAAAAAATTTCCGAAAAAAAAGTTGGAATTTTTTCGCAAATTTGAAAAAAATATTTTCAAAAAAATTTTGAAAATAAAAAATTGGAAAAAAAAAAAATTGGGAAAAAAATTCCAATTTTTTTTATTCATACATACTTTTTTTCAAAGAAAAAAAAATTGGAATTTTTTTTTCTAAATTGTTTTTTTCGATATTCTATTTACAAAAATACTTTTTTTTCAATTTTTTTTTCAATGTGTCCAAATTTCAAAAAAAATATTTTTTTTTTCAATTTTTTTTTTCAATGTGTCCATTTTTGAAAAAAATAACTCTTTACGAAAAAAAGTTGGAATTTTTTTTTTCAAATATTTTTCGAAATTTTTTTTTCCGATTTTTTTTTTCAAAATCTTTTTGGAAAATTTTTTTTATTCAAATTTGCGAAAAAATTACTGTTATTTTTTTGGAATTTTTTTTTTTCAAATTTTTTCAAATTTTTTTTCTTTATGAAATTTTTTTTCAAAATTTTTAATATGTTGAAATAGTACAAAAACAAACAAAAACGTAAGAAAAACAGATAAAATTTAAGAAAAACGGAAAAAAATGTAAAAAAAAAGGAATAAAAGTAGACAAAACGTAAGAAAAATGGATAAAAACGGACAAAAATCTAAAAAAAGGGTAAGAAAAACGGACAAAAACTGATAAAAGCGTAAGAAAAACGGACAAAACGTAAGAAAAACGGATAAAAACGTAAGAGAACGGGTGAAAAAGTGTAAAAACGGACTAAATCTGAAAGTCAATAACCATAAGGACCATTGCTGTAACTTTTTTACTGAAAAAGGTTAGGGGATGACCGGTGAAAGTCAACGCAAGCCACAGGGACCATTTATGCCAATTTTCAGACTTTGTGACCTGTTAATCTACTAGTTCCCGGTCATATTACGTACATCGTTCCAAATTTGAAAGTATTTTGCTTACAATGGTAATTTTCAAAGTTCATTGCATACATCGTCTGTTTTGAAAAATTAAGTTGCGTATCTTTAGCTTTCACCCTAAGGGGGGTGGCAATGGTCTCGGCATGGTTGAGGTATGAACCCATACCGCACGGCAACATCATTGCCAGTGGTGCGGTATGGGCTAGGCGGCATGGGGAGCGGCTTATGATGCCGTAGCGGTTTGTGAAGAGAGGTTCAAGTGGAGCGTCTTCCAACGGTAACAAATATAGCCGTTTGGCTATTTTGGGTTTTAATTAAAAAAAAAAAAAAAAAATCCCCTATAAATATACACTTTAAATCACCAATTCAAATCACATTCTTCTCATTTTCTTCTTCCAACAATTATATTTATAAAAAAGACCACTACCGTTATATGATTACGAGGATGATGACGTTGAGTATGTTCCCGAAACGTAACAAGAAAATCCGACGGATATTTAGATGCGTACTTTTTTTTAGTATTATGTAATTTTTTTTAAGTATTATGTAATTTTTTTTATTATTAATGAAATATTATGTTTTTATTTAATTGTTTAATATAATTGTGAATTAAAAAAAAAAATGAGTGAGGTATGGAATGACCATTGCCACTAAAAAACTATGGTGAGGTATGAGTGAGGTATGAGATTAGGTGGAATGATATTATTGGTGGGTGGTGAGGTATGGGTTAGACCATTGCCACCCCCTAATAAATAATACTCCCTCCGTCCCAAAATTATAGTCCTCTTTTGACTTTTTCGGTCTTTCTATTACAACTTTGACCTTTATTATTTTTGTTTGTGTTATATAATATTTGATGCAATGTATATGAATTGATTGGGTTTTTAATTGTATTTTCATTGGTATAATTTTTATTAATTATTGTATAACACAAATAAGAATATTTAAGGTCAAAGTTGAAAAAGCAAAACTGAAAAAGTCAAACGAAGACTATAATTTTGAGATGGAGGTAGTGCCTATTAATAAGTTCATTTTCCAAGTGATTTGTATGTCATTTTCTTGACCTTCACCTTCCAACTTGCTTACCATTCTATCATGCCACCTTGGATGTTTTAAAAACAGGTTTTTCAATTGACCTGGTCAAGCTTTCGGTTCACGGTTCAACAAATTCAACCGGCTGGGTCAACCAAGTTTTAAAACATTGCTTATTCTCATTTGTTATATTGGTAAAATTTTAAAAATATACTTGGAATCGTGGATAAAAAGGTTATGAACTTAAATACTAAAAAGATTTATTCAGATTGTATAAATGTACTATTTTTACAAAATGCAAGAACAATATAACAAACGAAGTATATATCACCTTTACACAAAAGTTTGACAAAAAAAAAGATGAAAAGAAATGGAAATGAGTTCAGTAACCAGAACCTATAAGACAAGTAACAATAACAGTGTCAATATGAAGCTAGGAATCATGAATTTGATTTGCACTTTCTCGGAACTTAAGCTACTCAAAAACTGAAGGCGTGGGCTATCAATCACAGGTCCACATAATACTCGGTTGTCACTAGTTCGAGTCTCGTTAAGTGTATAGAAACTAATAGGTACCGACTCACGGCTGCTGAATTCTGCCTTGAATGTGACTGAGTGTCTCTCACTTGATCCAACACCAATGCTCCTTGTCGTAAAGTTCCATATCATGTCTTTAACTTGCACACATACGGTTAAGTCTCCAACACACGAGTCGTTAGCATCACCCATAATAAAATCTAGAGTAACTTGTCCATGTATCAAAAAGTATATGTTTGTTACGATTCCTGATGGACTAGCATAAATCAGCTCGATTGCACCACGCCCTCGTGGGACTGCAAAGTGTTTTGAGTCGATATATTTCACTAAACCTAAAATGTCCCATTGTTGTAGTGGGGATTGCATACCTGCATAAGCATCGTTGTTCCAATCACCCTCGAGTAGAATACCTTGAGATGAGTTGTCGAGAAAAGTTGGTCCAACTTCGAACCCACTATTGACAAGACCTCTATCTGTCAAAAAATGGTTAATTCTTTGTTATATACCAATTATCTTAACTACATTATAATGCATTTAGGACTATTCTATAATTAGAAAGGCTTAAAATTCAGACTTCTCTACTTGCTTGTTATGGAAGGATTTCAAAACTTTGACTATAAATATTTTTGTTTTTGTTATATAATACTTGATGAAACTTATTTATTCATCTTTGTCCGACTTTTTATTAAGATTTGAGACCAATGTCATACAAACTCAAACAAACACGATATAGCCCTTCACTTATTCGATTAGTTAATCATCTTAACCATCTAAATAGTTCAAATATCGTGGATTGAACAAGCTAGATATGATTAGTTAATCATTTTCACTCATTTGATTAGTTAATCATCTTAACCATCTAAAAACAAAAATGTTTATAGTCAAAGTTGAAAAAGAAACACTGCAAAAAATCAAAGTGGACATTTATTTAGGGACGGAGGGAGTATATTCAAAACACCAAATTATTACCACAAATTGCAGTAAAAAAAATACTCAAAAGTAGAGATTGATATCAAAAGTGAATACCATAATACATTCTTGGAGTCTCAATACTTGCGATGATAAAAGTATCGACGACAGGCCAACATGTCATATTGCCACGACTACCCGTCACAACACTTTGAATTTGTATTCCCATAACACCTTTTCTAATTTCAGAGCTCCATATTGAAAATGCATAAGTCTGCCACATTTCCGTCCCAACTGATTCTTTATAAGAGAATACTTGCGAGCCAGATGGACCCGAAACATTGACTGCAGTGAAGTTGTTAGCACAATCCGTGCTACTTGGAGCAAGGGTAAATGTAAGGACATAATCATAAGCGTAATCTTTATCGGATTTGAAGGTTTGGTTGATCATGCCATTTGGACCCAATTGCATACCATGACCATTTCTGGGAAGTGATATGTTTCCACCAGCAGTCACGTACCAAACTGTACCGTTAAATGACCAACCGGGGATAACGTTGGTTCTGGTATCAAGGAGCACAAACTGAGATGTCCCGTTTGTTGTTAGATTTGTTGGTGGAGATTCAAAATTCGGATTCTGAAGTGTAGCTCCTTAGATACAATATTTTTCAGTTTAGCAAAGTAACATAAATCATTAATAAGGCGATAACATAAGTTTAAGCATCGACTAAAACTAGATTAACATACCTCTAGAAGAAACAAACGAGACGAATATGTACAATGTAACGACGATCATCGTGAGATCCATTGCTAATGCTGATATTAAGTTGAGTTTACTAAGAAGTTTAACAAGTATATATAGATTAACAAAAAAAAAAAGCTACAAGTCAACTATGAATTTCGAGGAAATGTATCAATAGTCAGATCCAATGTAGATTAATGCCAAGTCAATCTTGAAAAGTCAAACATGGTCGTCTCTAGCATGTTCAATTCACGATAATTTTAACTATCTAGATGGCTAAGATGATTAACTAATCGAATGAGTGAAAGGCAATATCGTGTTTGAGTCTGTATGATGGTGGTCTCAAACCTGAGTAGCCGGACAAGAGATTAAATCCCAAAGCTAATAGAGTTTTAATATTTGTGTAACAAGATAGATATTTTATAAAAGTAAGAATAAGAACAAGCATATTTAGAATAACATTACTCAAGAGGTTTACGTTACGTATATGACTTTCTAGGAAATAATCGAGCATACTGAAGATTGATACATAGTCAACCTGTGACATGTTACATGCATGTGGATATTGTCCAATAGATTCATAAAAAAATGAATGTTTTTGGGTGAATGTATTATTGTATAAGCCAGTGGATGTTATATACGAGATTACGAGGTTAACTAATTAAAGCCCAGTGGTTTGAGAATTTAAGGTTGGTAACGTGTTGGATCTATATATAATGTGACAAACAAGCAAAATATATTTTTCATTTTTTTTAACGGTGGATTTATTAAAACAAACTAGCAAAGAGCTAGAGAAAAATTACAAAAGCTTCGTAAGCCGAGAGTTCCAACAATTTACGTTACGCCCTCTCCTTTTAAGGCAAGAGAAAAAAAAAGTACGAATGAAATCGAAAATGTCACTTTTCCTAAATGAGTGAGAGGAAAAAGTAACTCCATTGCGATAAAGCCATAAACACCATAGCAACGCCACTATGGTGACATACACTCGATCTTTATCACCCTATGAGCTCTCCAATCTTCGAACCATTGCAAGCATACGAACCAAGAAAAAAAGGCATATCAATATCGGTCCATCTTCTAACAAGACTCCAGGCAATCGAAGACAAATTACAGCCAAAGAAAACATGATCCACGGATTCCACCTCATTGTTACACATTGGGCAAACAATGGACGAGATATCAAGGCCCCTTAAAGATAAGTTAAGCCGAGTAGGGAGTCTGTCCAAAGAAAGATGCCATACATATATATTTACCTTGCGAGGTAAATTTTTGGAGCATCGAGTGTATTTATAGTACAAGTTATGAAGTATGTTTTAGAGAGAGAAATAAGAGAGACGAAGTATGTTTTAGAGAGAGAAATATGTTTTAGAGCGAGAAATAAGAGAGATGGAAGAGAGAAATATTATTACTAAAACACACACTTACACGCTCAAGCACACACCTCAAATGTGTAATTTGAGGTGTATTTATAGTACAAGTGAGGCGCCCTAATGGGCTTGGCCATGGGCCTTGTTTTGGACTTGGATTGGACATGGATTACAAGGAATATAAAAGACTAGCTTATCATAACTACTAACATATTAGCTTAGCCCAATCCATGAGCCCATTGACTATTCTATTACAATATCTAAGACACGTTACAAAGTTCCTAATCGTGAATGACCATCACTTTCTATTAAGGCTCTATTGGTTGTTCAAGCTTAGCTTGAGGTTAATGTGGCACGTCAGCCACATTCCATTGTACTTATTTGATTGATTTTTTTATATATTTTATCAGGGTCAATCCCTTTTACCCAAAATAATCTCCCCCTAAGGGGTGGTCATTCAAAAGATGCTCCACTTTATTATGTCTTTAGTCTTCGTGAGCTTGAACTTTGTGTGTTGACATATAATAGTCTTGATCCTGCAATTTTTATGGACCTAATGAATCGGGTGTGTAGGCCGATGTTGGATAAGTATGTAATTGTATCCATTGACGACATTCTCGTTTACTCGAAGAACAAGGAAGAGCATGCGGTTCACTTGAGAGAGATTCTTGAAACTTTAAGACAAGAAAGATTGTATGCAAAATTTTCAAAATGTGAATTTTGGTTGCAAGAAGTTCAATTCCTGGGTCATGTTGTTAATCCAGAAGGTATTAAGGTTGACCCGTCAAAAATAGAAGCAGTGATGAATTGGCAAGTTCCGAGAAATGTTGGGGAGATACGAAGTTTCCTAGGCCTGGCAGGGTATTACCGGAGATTTATACAAGACTTTTCTAAGATTGCATCTTCATTAACCAGACTTACCAAGAAGAATGTCCCTTTTGAGTGGGGAAAGGAGCAAGATGATGCTTTTTCTACTTTACGGAAGAAGTTATGTGAAGCACCGATTTTAGTTTTACCGGAAGGAATTTTTGAGAAACAACATGTTTTATAAAACATTTTAGATAACTCTCGCTCAAGCATCTGTACATGTCCGTATCATTGTTGAATGACATTTCTAGAAACGTACATAATATAGATTATACGAGAGACATGTCGTGAGAAGAATATTTTTGGATTTTTGGTTTTATATTGTTTTTGTATTTTTGAAAATTTATAATTTTATATTTTGCTTTTGTTGGTTTTTCAAATTTTGTATTTGGTTTTTCAAAAATATTTACAACGAAGCTTTTGGAAATCATTTTCAAGAATATTCGAGAAAATGTTCTAACTCCTCAGGGATTAGGCTTTGCATTCCAATTTGTCGAACTATATCGTCAAACCGTTCTTTTGGAAGGGATTTAGTAAATAGATCGGCGAGTTGGTAATCTGTCTTCACGAAAAATAATTCAACAGTACCCTCTTCTGCGTGCTCTTTGATGAAGTGGTAGCGGACTCTAATATGCTTGGTCTTAGAGTGATGTACAGGATTTCACGAGATGGCTATGGCACTTTTCGAGTCACAATACATAGGTATTTTGTCGAAAGAAAAGCCATAATCTGTGAGTTGTGTCCTCATCCATAGAACTTGGGCACAACACGCAGAGAGAGACACATACTCGGCTTCTGCGGTTGAAAGTGCAGTACAATCTTGTTTCTTTGAAGACCAGCTTACTAACTTTTCAACCAAAAATTGTGCTCCTCCTGATGTACTTTTTGCTGTAACTTGATCACCTGCGTGGTCCGCATCTGAAAAGGCTATTAGATCAAATCCGGATTTCTTCGGATACCAAAGTCCCATGTAAATGGATTTCTTAAGGTACTGAAAGATCCGTTTAACCTCTTTGAGGTGAAGTTCGGTAGGCTTTTCCTGAAACCGTGGTAATAAGCAAACAACAAATTGAATATCGGGTCTACTAGCAATAAGGTACATGAGAGAACCAATCATGCTCCGATATTTCTTCGGATCGATAGGTTTCCCAAATAGATCGGCTCCAATTTTTGGTGATGTTACCATTGGTGTACCAACCAAATCACAATTTTTCATATCATGGTTTTTCAAAATCTCAATTGTATATTTAGATTGATTAATGAAAATACCACGAGGGGATTGATGTATTTGTAAACCAAGAAAAAACTGTAGTTCCCCCATCATGGACATTTCAAATTTGCTTTTTATGAGATTTTCAAAATGTTTTGAAAGATCTGATTAGTCGACCCAAAAATGATGTCGTCCGCATAAATCTGAACAATCAAAATGTCATTGTTGTATTTTCGAGTAAACAAGGTAGGATCGACAATTCCTTTGGTGAAATTGTTTTTGATTAGGAAAGTAGACGGTTCATCATACCACGCTCTCGGAGCTTGCTTTAAACTATAAATTGACTTTTTGAGCTTGTTAACGTATTCTAGGTGTTCCATGTCTATGAAGCCTTCTGGCTGACTCACATACACTTATTCTTTAAGAGTTCCATTCAAGAACGTAGTCTTGATGTCCATCTGATATACCGTGATATTTTTGTGAGCTGCATAGGCTAAGAAGATCCTGACTGCTTCAAGTCTTGCTACTGGCGCGAATGATTCTTCAAAATCTATTCCTTCTTCTTATCTGCATCCTTTAGCCACGAGACGAGCTTTGTTGCAAATACAATCATTTCTTCATCATTTTTGTTCTTCCATTACCATTGGAGATCAATCGCTTGTTTGTAAATTGGTCTTTGAACTAGATCCCAAGAGTCATGTAGACGGTACTAGAGAAGTTCCTCGTGCATCGCTTCTATCCATGCATTTTCTGCCATTGCCTCCCGAATGTTCTTTGGTTCTTTATTGCTTATGGAGTAAATGTAAATGCACAAGTCGGAGTCTGTGGCGAGTTGGCGTCTCATTTGAATTGGCCTTGAAGGTTTACCAATAATTTGTTCAATTGGGTGGTCTTTTGTCCACTTGAGTGTAGAAGGATACTGTGGGTTTAACGTATGTGAGTTAGATGGTTCTTGTAAGTTTGAAGATGATTTAGCTGATTCCGTAGCAAAATGGTTTTTGAATACTTCTTCTTCTAACGTTGCATCGTTTTGGTTTTGAGTTGGTTCTTCTTGAAATGTTGTGTTTTGGGTTTGCTCATCAACTGTTGGTAGAAAGATTTCAAGAACTGGAGTTGCTGGAGTCGATGTAGATGAGGTCGATGGAGTTGGTACATCACTTCGATTGTTGTAGATGCAACTTCTGTTGGTGGTGATGGTTGTTGGTTTTGAGCGAGTGCAGCGGAATGATGGTTTGATGCATTTGTCGAAGGTCCACCATAGTATTCATCGAATATTAACTCGAAGAAATTCTCCCATTCTTGTTCTGAAGGTTTGTCAAAAGAAGTTGATGGAGCTCTTTGAGGTAAGAGTCCTGAACTGATGTGTCCATGTTGGGATATGAAAGTGCTGAAGAATGACTAAGTACTGGAAAAGTCAAAGTACTGCTAAAGAAGAAGTCAAAGTACTGCTGTTGAAGTCAAAGTACTGCAAAGCTAAAGAACTGTTATATTCGTTTATGGAAAGCTTTGTAATTCTAGAATATTCTTTGTTTAGATTACTTGTCGTACAAGGATACAAATTGTAAACCGACTAGGGTTATCCTTGAGCCTATAAAAGGACCCCTAGATTGGCATTAGAGAATACGAGTTCTTAGAGTACGATTCATAAGTTTTAGAGTTTTAGAGAAGTTTGATATTAGTGTTTTAGAGTTGTTAAAGAGTCTGCATAACAAGCAGATTTAGTGTTATTAATAAAATCGTTGAAAGTTAAAGTTATATTCTTCTTAGCTTTGTTAAGTAAATTCCTCATACTTAATAGAGATAACTCAGTGTTTCATTGTTAATAACTTAGGATTTATCCGAGGTTATTAAACCCTTAACAAGCTATTTAAGTTAGTTTGGTTAGAGTACATCGATCCAACAAGTGGTATCAGAGTTTGTGCGGAAACTCTGACTAAGAAGAAACCCTAAAACCGCATTATCTACAAATCCTGAAGATGGCAGCCACTTCATCAAGTTCATCCACTATCTCTGTGGTATGTTCTAACTGTCATGACTTTTATCATAAATTACTTACTAGTTACGTGATTGAAAGAGATAACTGTATCAAGGCTAGGTCTGAGGTAGCAGGTTATCAAATTACTTTAGAGTCTATGGAAGCCAAAATAATAACACATGAAAATAATGAAATGGCTTGGGCAGAAAAGTATGAACAACAGGATTATCAGTTAAAACTAAGTGAATGGAAATTAAACTGTAAGGTTTCTGAAATTGAGAAACTGACTAAGGAGAGAGATGATTTGTTAGCAAAGTTTGCTGCTTGGGGAGAATCTGGACTATCTCATGTTAGTTATGTTGAAAAACAGAGAAGAGCTTACATTAGAAATGGTCTAGGTTTTGGTATGGATTTTAGTAAAATAGAAGAAACCTCATCTAGTGATCAGGATGCATGTGACTTTGAGGATATAACCACTAGTGATGATGAACTCATTAATTATATAGACACATCTAGTAATGAGGATTCAGTTAGTGAAACACCTCCTGAGTTTAAGAAAGATAATGGTTATCATGCAGTCCCTCATCCCACTGGCAGTCATCAACCCCCTAGGCCTGATGTTTCTCGTTTTGGAGTAGACAGTTTAGAGTTTAGGAAAAAGCTTATTGGTCAATCTAGGTCTGAAACCCCAAAATAAATTGTTGAAAACCCTAAAGATAATGTTCAAAGTCAAGCAGTACCTTCACCTCAAAGTACTGCTACACAAGCAGTACCTTTAGGAAAACCTTTTCAAAATACTGCTAAACCTTTTTGGGATAACTTTGGTCAAAACAGTTTTAATCATTCACCTAGAAGACAAAATAGTTTTGGTCATAGACATAGAGGAAGACATTTTGGGAATATGGGTCAAAAATTATGTTTTGTGTGTTATAGTCCTACACATTTGATCAAAGATTGTGAATTTCACTCAGAGTACCTTAGAAAATTCCCAAAGAACAGGTCTGCCAACCAAAAACCTAGAGAGAACAAACCAGTCTGGAATAATTCAAATAGGGTTAATCACAGCAATTTCTCACCAGATCATAGGTACCCTCACCAGAGAAGACCTTTTTCCAAACCACCAGTACCTTCAAATAATTTTCAAAGAACTCAAGCAGTACCTTCTCAAAGTATTACTAGATTTTCAAACAATCAAGGTACTGAAAACACTTTTTGGAATGGAAAGCCTAGAAGATCAAATTATTATCAATCTAGAAGGCGTTACAACTCCAGAAGAGTAGCTAGAACAAAGGACTCTTCACCAGAAGTTAAAACCAAATGGGTTCAGAAGGAAAGTACTGAAGGGGAACAAACAGTACTTTCAGCAAACAAGGGTGAAAAAGAGAATTTAGTTGAAAAAGAAAGTTTTGTTGAAAATCCACAAGTTTTAAATCAAAAGATAATACTGGATCATGCTTTAAAAAACAGTGGAGACTACATACTTAAAGAATGTAAGTATGTCACTCCACAACGGGAACACAAGTCAGTAATGGCTTGGGTTCCTCAAAGCAACTAACTTTTTCATCTTATTAGACAGGGCAACCCAGAAGAGGAGCTTAAAGATAATTTTATTATTGATAGTGGTTGTTTTGGAAGCTTGACAGGAGACAAAGAGATTCTGTCAGATTGGTTTTATTAGTTAGTAAGCTACAATTAAGGGGAGGATTGTATATATTAGTTAGTCCTATGCATTGTTTAAGGGGAGGCAACACAATGCTTGTTGGTGTTTCTGCTGAAAGTGAAGAACATTCACATTCTGATTCAAAAGAAGATTCAGAACCTGAGGTAAACCCACCATCCTCTCCCAATGATTATACTTCCACAGATGGGCTTCAAACATCTGGAGGAGATGAGGGAGATGTGGCATCTGAGGGTGAAGTTCTTAACAATTATGCTTTATCCAGAGAATTGACCAGATTGAAGAAATCTTTTGACGAACAGGCTCACAGATTAAGAGGTTGAAGCTTAAGTTTAGAAGACTCAAGAAGTTTGTCTGGCCCTTGGTTCAACATCATAGATTATGGGTCAAATCTCAAAGAAAGCAGGGAAGGCCAGTTAGAGAATTTCATACGCCAACCAAAGGCAAGAAGGTTCAACAGAAATATTCATTCAAATTAGGGAGGAATTTGGAAGAAAAGAATTTGAAAGAAGATGCTGATCCATATGAAGAAAAGGAGAATGAACCTCAAAGTACTGAAGCAGAGTTAAATGTTCAAAGTACTGAAGCTGATGTTCAACCTCAAGGTACTGAAGAGCAAGTCAACATTGAAAGTACTGAGGAAGAAAGATCTAAGGTTCAAGGTACTGATGATCAAGGTACTGAAGATCAAAGTACTATTTTTCATAGAACCTACAGGCAAGGTTTGATTACTCCAAGGTTGTTAGATTTTGAAGAAGAAGCTGGTCTATCTACTATTCTGCAAGAAGTGGAAGCTGATACACCTCAAAGAATACACACTGCAAGTGATGATGAAACAATTGCTGAGATCTTGCATGATTTGTCAAAACCAAGGGGTGTTAGCATTCAAGAAGTTACTGAAGAACAATCACAACCTTCTCAACCTTCTATAGATCCAAAAGATAAAGGAAAAGGTATATTGATTGAACCAAAGAATAAAAAGAAGCTTACCTTGGCAAATATAAGAGCAATTGAAGTTGCTAGGAATGAAGCAGCTGCTAGAAAGGTACAAGATGAGTTAAATGCTGAAGCTGCTGTACCAGTAAAGAAATCTGAAGTTGTTTTACCAAGAAGACCTCCAAGTCAAGCTAGACTAAGGAATGACATGATGGCATATTTGAAGAGTCAAGGTTATAAAGGACTTCAGAAGTTGAATTAGATACATATGAAAGTCTTATATGATGCTGCAAGAGAAGCTTATCAAAAGATGGTAGAAGGTATTATATCTTTTGAAGATCATGAAAAATTGGATGCAAAATTTAAAAGAAGAAAGAGAAAAAGGACAACTGAAGTTGAAAAGCCATCAAAGAAGGTTGAATTAAGATTAGATACAGTTGATGAGCTGAGAAATTATTTCAGAGTTGTTGATTTTGAGCATCCTAAGGATAAAAATGTTGCAGGAAAGAAGTCTCAGATTATTACATTTGAAGTAGTAGAAGCAGCAGATGGAAACTATCTTATGTTCCATAGAGAAGATGAAAGTTTTAGAGTTTTTAACTCATTATGAGACATATTGCACTTAATTGATAGAACAGATCTGTTTCAACTATATCAATTAGTGGAAGAATACTTTCAACATATTCCATCAACTGGCATTGGTTTAGTACTGCTTGGAGATCTCACAACAATCTGGGAAACTAAGGAAACAAGTACTGAAAGAATCTGGTTAAATCAAGAAAATTGGGAGATTACTAGATGGAGATTCTTTGAAGAACCAGGTGTACATTCTTTGGAATTGGAAGATGGAACTATGATCCACATGATAGCTGAGAGAAGATATCCTTTAACTAATGATATTATGAGAAGGATGCTGGATCATGGAATGGAAGTAGAGAATGAATCTGATACAGCTCTGGTGTTAATTGAGTTATTTATCAGATGGACTACATTAGTTGATGAGGAAGCATAAATACTGGTATGATCTATAATTGTATAAATTTTTTGAAAATTAAGTACTTTTTCAAAGTACTGCTGGATCAAACAGTACTTTAACCAAAGTACTACTTACAACATAAACCAGTAAATGTTTTGAAAGAAAAACTTTTGTTAAATAAAGAATATTTTTGACACAAAATTTACAAGCAAAAAATGGAATTTTGAGATGGTTATAACATTAGGTTATCAGTTCACCATGTTTACAAAAGAACTGGCTAATCCATGAGCAAACGGCTCTGGTGAAGATATCTCAAATCCGTTTTATAGTTGACAACTTGCTAATAAGTTGTATGGTAATCAACTCACCATATCAGTTACTGTAAAGAGTTGGCTAGCCCACAAGAAAATGGCTTGTGGTAAAGGCTATGGAAAAACCATTATTTGGTAATTAGTTCACCATAGATGAAAGAACTAACTAGTCCAGAAGGGTACAACTTTTGGTAAAGACAAATCAAATCTGTGATAGGCGATGATTTGCTAAAAATCATATGGTTATCAATGTCCCATGGTCTTACACACCAAAACATTTGGCTAGTCCAGAGTTAATGGCTTTGGTAAAGAGAAATCAAAATCCATTAAATTTTCAATGATTCACCTCTCACGGAGTTCACACACACGAAGTGATGTGAATAGACTGCAACTTAAAGCGAATTAATGTACAAATTGTCATATGTTGCTGTGTTGCTGAAAATATGGAGCTTCTTTGGATGATCTTTGTTAAAGAATTATTTCTGAAGATACTTTGATAATGCTGATATAAGCACAGAGATTACATTGATACAATCTAAAGACAAAGACACAATCTTTCCTTGTAGATGGAGAAGTTAAAGATAAATTTACAAAGGAACTTGAAGTCAAGCAAGTAGAATTCAAGTTAGGGGAGGATTGTTGGGATATGAAAGTGCTGAAGAATGACTAAGTACTGGAAAAGTCAAAGTACTGCTAAAGAAGAAGTCAAAGTACTGCTGTTGAAGTCAAAGTACTGCAAAGCTAAAGAACTGTTATATTCGTTCATGGAAAGCTTTGTAATTATAGAATATTTTTTGTTTAGATTACTTGTCGTACAAGGATACAAATTGTAAACCGACTAGGGTTATCCTTGAGCTTATAAAAGGACCCCTAGATTGGCATTAGAGAATACGAGTTCTTAGAGTACGATTCATAAGTTTTAGAGTTTTAGAGAAGTTTGATATTAGTGTTTTAGAGTTGTTAAAGAGTCTGCATAACAAGCAGATTTAGTGTTATTAATAAAATCATTGAAAGTTAAAGTTATATTCTTCTTAGCTTTGTTAAGTAAATTCCGCATACTTAATAGAGATTACTCAGTGTTTCATTGTTAATAACTTAGGATTTATCCGAGGTTATTAAACCCTTAACAAGCTATTTAAGTTAGTTTGGTTAGAGTACATCGATCCAACAGTCCATATCGGTGTTGATTAGAAGACATTAGGTTAAACGCGGGTTCGAGAGCGAGTCTCTCAGAAGCCATTTGTGAAATCTCGTCAAAATTCACATTCATCATCTCCATTATCTTCTTAGTCTTCTGTTATACACCGGAATTCCCTCAAGTTATCTGAGTATCCAATGAAGATTGCAATATCACCTTTAGCTTTCAGTTTTCCTAGATCTTCTCTATCGTTCGTCGGATAGCACAAAGCGCCAAACACGTGAAGGTAAGAGATATCAGGTTTTCTATTGTTCACTAGTTCATATGGGGTTTTATTGAATCTTGGATGGATTAGGGATCGGTTATGAGTGAAACAAGCACTGGCTACAGCATCATCCCATAAAAGTAACGGTGCATTATAATAAATCTGCATTGTGCGAGCAGCTTCTACAAGAGTGCGATTTCTTCTTTCAACTACCCCATTCTGTTGTGGAGTTCTAACGACTGATGTATGATGTGTGATTTCAACATCTTCAAAGTAAGTTCTTAACTCCTGATTTGTAAATTATGTGCCGTTGTTTGTTCTTACTATCCTTGCTAGAGCTTGTAGAAGTATTTGAATACGCTTTAGAAAGGTGATGATGATGCATAGTGCTTCGTCTTTTGACCTCAGAAACTTAACCCATGTATATCTTGAATAGTCATATACGATAACAAGAATATACTTCTTCCCGTTTATGCTTTCAACTCTCATTGGGCCACACAAGTCCATGTGCAACATATGTAACTTTGCTTCCGAACTAGGTACGGTTTTGGGTTTATATGATGCCTTTTTGCTTTTGCCTTGCTCGCAAGATGGACATAAGTGATCCTTGGTGTATTTGAACTTGGGAAGTACGTTGACGATGCTGTCTTTGGAAATTTTGTTGATTGTGTCAAAATTGAGTTGGGATAATCTTCTATGCCACAACTAGGACTTTGTTCCAGATGTTCTTGTCATAAGACTGATAGCAGGGTTCGGGGTCGAGAAAACCTTCTTTTCTACAAGCAAGCTTTTCAACCCTCTAGGCAGTGAACCTAATCGTTGTAGTGTATTGTGAAGATCGTTTATAAGCTCTAGGGGATAACAATAACAACGATTATAATGCACAGCTGAATAAGAAAACATCGTTTGTTATTATTAACAAAGTTCTTCGTCATCATCTCTACCACTAAACACTAACCTAGGCGTTTACATGAACATACGCCTAGGAACTAATCAACTAACTAAAACCCTAGGCGTTCTCCCCTAACGCCTGTACACACACACCCCCCTTTGGTGTTCACATCTTGACACACAATAAATCTAATTCCCTGCCTCTCTTTATATACTAGAGAGTCTAGGGTTACAATTGACTACTAGGGACTAAATAATAATTTCTTCTTTAACAAGTAGGTCCCTTGTGTTTCTTTCTTCATCAATTTTCTTCATAAATCCTTCATCTTTCATATTTTGTCATAATCAACTCAACTATAATTCCTAACAATCTTCCCCTAGTTGATAATGACAAAACCAAATAAGCACGAACTTCCCCTGAAGTTAAGATGTTATGAAAGATAAGAACTTCCCCTTAAACATGCAATTACCAAGAATATTCAAGTTGCAAAACCGTCTTTGTCGCCTTTCTTCCCCTTTTTGTCATAATCCACTAGGAGAAGTTAAGTAGAAGCAACTTTGATTCTTCAAAACCACGAACCAATATCATACGACTAATCCATCTTTCCAATGCCTCAAGATACCCTCCATGAAGTTTTCCGCAACTAAAAATGAAATTAAGGCAATAGAAATTTGAACCAATAGTACAAATATCAACAAGTAGTAGTAAAACTCTTCCCCTCGAATGATGCATGTAAATAACCATAAGAACTTGTCTAATAACTAACCACCATGATCACAAATACGTTGTAGTTCCAGCCATGAAGAACATAGTACCACCCCAAATACTAATGAAGATGACTACAATCGCATTTGAAACCAAGTAGTAGTAATATGAAGAATAGTTCTTTATCTTGAACCTGATTCATAAACATCAGTTCACAGCCAAAAACTCAAAATCCAAAACATCATACGTGTGTCGTCCGATAATCAAACAAAAACCAAATTTTGAACAACTTCCCCTCAAATCCAAACTTTACTGTGTGTGTCCAACTCATCCAAATATCTAAATCAATCTCGTATCTTGTGTGTGTAAACCATCTCCTGTGTGTGTCGCCAAAAAATCTATCATGCTCGACTTCCCTTTAAATTATATCCACTTCATATAATATGCTCGAAGCAGTAGCAAATAAATCACCGAAGTTTAAACTTTAAACTAATGTGCATCAATTGTACCATTTCCGTCTTTGTCCTCTTACTCAATCTTGCAATAACACCACTGTTCTCTTTCATAAATTCACTTAGTAAATAACAAATCGTTACCTCATATATTATACGTCACATGAGCATAATTAATTTATTTTCAACCAATCACATCATAACTTTAGCAACGCACGTGTGTATGTTGACAACTCTCAACCAACTTCTTTTGTAACCCTCATAATACACATGCACGATCTTATACCACATACAAAACATATTCTGCCTTCTGTCATACAATCCCAGCCCATGTTGATTACCATCAATCCATACTATCTGTTGAAACATGTCGAGATCATAGCAATTCAAAGCCTCATATATACTAAGCGCAGTCCAATCAATTCAATATACGGTCAACATTGTCATGCTTATTATCCAATACAATCCAAAACAATAACGATATTCACATGAGCAACTTCCAATGACAAGCCTCGTATACATTCCCTATAATATCTCATTGTCGTACCACCAGTATATAACCAATAGCCCCACGTGGTATTAACCTTCAAAAAATTTATGATATACAGCACGGACCAATCATTGTTGCTTCTCCATTAACCGACCCACGTGATGCACTTGTATGAGAAGACATCCTTGTGACGTCTAAATCAATTCACATGAAAATTTATATCACGTGTTCAACATCCAATCTCCATATAAAATAATCTGTGTGCTTCATTAAACCACTCTTCTTACTTCTGTCGTGGCATCATGAACAAAGCATCAAGCTTCTTCGTGCAAACAGTACTAACATCACAAACAGTAATGGGCATCGAAAGTGAGCAGTACTAACTCCAATAACTCTTCAATAACGCGTCATACAAACAAGAACGAGCAGTAGTACTTAGAAACCTCTAACAGTACCTTGAAACACAGCAGTACTTTCGTGTGGTGGAGCAGTACTTTCGTAACTAAGTAGCAGTACTTTAGTTGTCTAGCAGTACAATCGTTGTCCAAGCAGTACTTTCGTCTCATAATCTTAGATAACTGACTTATATCAAGTCCCATGCATGCTCCACCTTGCGAGAATACTTCAAGCCAATGATAGTCTAGGAATTTTCGAACATCACTATGTATAAAACTTCAACTTTAAACAGTGAGCATCTTCAATGACCAACTTGCATACCAAGCAAAACAACGTATGACATAATTAATATCACAAAGACCAATCCTTGAATATGATTTAATTAATAGCAGTAGGTACTCCTCGTATGACTTACCATATATATGAAACTATGGTCAAATATGTCATACTCGTATGACTCAACATAAAATTCAATATCGGCATACATTAGAACTTGAATTCCATGCAAGCAGATTCACTTCATTCAATATCAAACTTTGTCGAGTAGCAGCATAAATACTAACCGGGCAACAGTAACGAAAAATAGCCTTCAAAAACTATCCACGATAAACATCAAAAACCCTTTTATTCGCCTCTCACAGTACCCGCGAAACCACAAACAATCTGATTGAAGTCGACCATGTACTTCTCCTTGTCGTTCAAGAAAAAATGAACACCAATACCATGTTCATCACAAACCCGATTGACAAGAATCCTTCCAAAACAACTTTTCGATCACCTTCCAATAAAACAACTTTACCGCGAACAAAACCATCGCATATTAGACTCGTTACGCCATTACCACTATCAACAATAGTAACACAAAACTCATCGTTGATCCTTAAAAACCACTGTACCATCTTCAAAATTGCTACAACCAGTATGTCCAATCCAATAATAGTTAACCGTATCTTTTCTTTTTAGATCCCGCAACCAACTCAATCCTTAAGTATCTTTTATAGGTAGCAGCATAAACCATGTCTATCTTCCAAAAACTTAACAGCAAGCATCAATACCAGCAGCTAGTCATGACAAGAACAATGACGAAACCCTAAAATTCGACCTTGAAAAACTCCTTCTCCATATGCGATCGTCTACAAATCTCCTCAAGCTCAGTCCGCTTCTTTACAAGAAGTTCTTTCATTTTGCTTGCTTTCAGTTGATCCAATCGTTCGACTTCAGCCTCTGCCTATAGCAATTTGACAAGCGAGTTACTTCAATGCGTGGAATCTACTAACCTTTGATTACTTATAATGTAGCTAGATACAAACCTGTTCAATCATCGTGATGGCTAAGCTTCCTGGAGTGGATAGATTTGTCAAAGCTGTTGAGCTAGAAATATGTGAAAATAACTGCCGCTCGATGTAGGGCGTGTCCATTAACTCCCATAAGTTTTTAACGAGTTCCCAAGGCTGCGAAGCTGCGAAGACAGCAGTCTATAGAATCAGGATCTTAAACTTTGACTTTACAGGTCAAACATCTTATATTTCATATCAAATTTAACCATTGTTTTTTTTTAATTGTATGTTAATTCTATTTTTCTCAAAAATAGTTTGATTTGTTACCTGGATACACATGTTTACTACTAATTTTATGTAAGAATAGCAAGATTGATCAAAATTAAGATAAAATCAATCCATTTGACCTCCAAAGTCAAAATTTCTGCGCAGAGTTTACCTTTTCAATCCGTGACTGCTTTTCTGCTTCGAGCTTGGGTGCACCTTTGTTATGATCATAGACGCATCCATTCCTAATGTAGCCGACAAGTTCTGAATTATACTTATGTAGTTTTTCACCTTTTCGAGCCTGTCATTCTTTTAATTCATCTCAAATTAACAAAGGAGCAATAACTTAAATAAGACACTACTTTAATGAAAAACGCTTTGTACCTTGTCAGCATGAAGTCTTTGAAGCTCCATTTGATATTCTTCGAGTTTCTTTAACGAAAGGTCATTTTCGTTCACTATAACATCAGGTAATGAATCGTCGTAGTCAGATTGACCAGCAATTTCTGCAGCAATTTTTTGAATCTGTGATTGTACCGTTCTAAACTGTTTCATTCTCTCGGCCTTCCTCATTTGCATCTTTTGTAGCGCCGGAGCAATAGCCCCTAATTGCTCTTTTAGCGTCCCCGCCATTTTCTCTGGCTACAATAAAAAAAGTTGTAACTAATAGCATAAAAAGTTACTAGTATTTGTGACTTTAATAATCGAAAAATAAGGACTTACCCTTGTAGGAAGTGAACGTTCGTCGAGTGACAATAGCAAATGAGTAAACTGAGCTTCGGAATCAGCCAACTCCTGATGCAAACGTGCCCTCGACATGTTAGCATTGTCAACTTTCCTTCTGTATACTTGAAGACACTCATGCTCAAGATCAACTAGAACTTTTTCTCTCTCGAACTGATCTTCACCAACTTCATCCCAAATCATCTGTTATATATGTATAAAAATGAAAAAGTTTACATTTATAATTCAATATCTAGACTATAACTTGTTACGAAAACTTGCCTGAAGTTCTTGTAGGAGATACCCGCAAGAGGTCTCGAGCATAGCTGCGGTTCGAGTAGCCATTGGTGTCTGAAAAGAACCCATATGAGAATGCATAAAAATAAAATGATTGAAGTATGGAGTTTTGTGGGTAGGTTTTGCTTAAAAGACAAGGCTGCAAATACTAGCTAGTTGGTGTGTATGTGAAGCTTTGGGTTCAAGAATTCAAGTTTTTTGCTACCTTTTTATTTTAATTTTGAAAGTACAATTTTTTATTTTTTATTTATTTATTTTATTTTTGGGATCATATATATCGTTCAATTTTTGATTGATTATGTTTATACTTAGGGACGGAGCCAGGACGAAATATGACTGGGTGCACAAACTCTTTGAATCGTAATACTGGAAACACGTTTTGAAAGACCGAGTGCATTTAAGATGAATATAGGAAAAATCATTGTTTTTTTCAAAAATTAACATTACATCCAAAAAATCCATAGGGCTCCCGGGCACCCGCGGGAACCCCCTAGCTCCGTCCCTGTTCATACTAATTTCATTATCATATGTACGTGGCAGAATTAGTGGATTCTGAGGTGTCACGTGACCTCGATAAAATCTTTAATTTTTTTTTCATAGTGTTAAATTTCATAATAAATCTCGACATTTATCTAAATGCATCCGGTATAAAAGATTTGTGTTTATAGTACTTAGGGTCTGTTTGGTATAGGGGGTGTGGGAATAAGGGTATGAGTTTGATACCATTTGTATTTATTTAGTTAAGAGGTTTTGCCAAACTATTCCTGTGGGCCCTACAGTTAAAACCCATAGATCCATGCCACTTGGACTTGGTGGATTTTACCAAACCATTCCTATGGGCCCTGTTCCATCATTAATTTCACTCATTTCCTTCATATTTATCAAACAATATTCAAACCTAAATATATAAACCAAACAACAATTTTTAAACTATCAAACTTATTCTCATACCATCATATTATCATACCAATTAATATCCATTGTGATTTCTATAAGCAAACCAAACGAACCTTACTTAACTAGTTTATTAATAAGTGAAAAAACACAATTTTATTAAAATCAATCGTTTTAATTAAATCGTACATTTTTGTCTATTTATTTTGATTTTATATTACAATCTTAAAAATTTTGTGCATGCAATGAACGAAAATGTAAGATAACTGAACATTATTTATACCAAAAAATTAGTAGTAATACCAAAAAAAGAAAAAAAGAAAAAAAGAAAAAGAAAAACACTTAACTTCAATACTTATTTAATTAATGCTGATCATATTAGTGGATTTTAAGGTGTATAAATAGATATGTTGTTACTTTCTTTGATAGGCACGTTACGACGACACTCTAAGAAGCACTTTGAGCTTTTTGGTTAAGCAGTCATTTTCATACCTTATTGTAATTCAGTTTAGTGATGTTACGTAATGATGTCATATGACAATTGGTCTTATACAAAATTGTATGATAATTTTGCAACTTTTCTACTTGAAATTAGTATATAGGTGGAAGGGACTTGATTTCTAAGAAATGTACCTGGAAAGGGTACTATGCCACTTTCACTTTCTAAAATAGTGCAAGAGTTTTATTTATTTATTGTAAGTGTATATTGAAGTTAACAAATAGGCCATACCTTTCATAGGCATTTTAGTTGCCGGTAAATCGATGAGGTTTTTCATGTTGATCTTATTCGAGGATGACGAGTTTTCTTAATGACATGTACGTGGCTTAACTGGGGTTTTTTCGTATCGGATTTTAACTCTTTTCCGACCATTTTTAATATAAGTATATCTACTGAAGTTTGAACCGGAGAGATTCTTGTAAAGACATCATGATGCCACCTTGGTTGTTATACATACATAGAAATTTATAAATTTTCTATAACCAATTAATAGTTTGTGAATTATAGATGGGTGGAGTAATAAATTATACCAAATAATAAGTTCATTTTCCAAGTGATTTGTATGTCATTTTCTTGACCTTGACCTTCCAACTTGCTTACCATTCTATCATGCTACATTTTATGAACGATAAAACAGATTCTGAATTAATATTGTATCGTTGAAAATTCTCTAATTAATTAAGCATAAATGAACAAATAGGACTAGAATTAAATGGATTAATAATGTAGTGTATAACGAGATTAAATATCAAGTGGTATAATGTTTATAAAGTGTTAACGTGTTGTATATTTTGCATTATTCAGACCTTATCTTTGATGTTTTAAAAACAGGTTTTTCAATTGACCTGGTCAAGCTTTCGGTATACGGTTCAACTGAACCGGCTTTCGGTCACCCGATCGGTTGACGGTTCAACAAATTCAACCGGTTGGGTCAACCAAGTTTTAAAACATTGTTTATTCTCATTAGTTATATTGGTAAAATTTTAAAAATATAATTGGAATCGTGGATAAAAAGGTTGTGAACTTAAATACTAAAAAGATTTATTCAGATTGTATATATGTACTAACAATATAACAAACGAAGTATATATCACCTTTACACAAAAGTTTGAAAAAAAAAAAAAGTTGACAAGAAATGGAAATGAGTTCAGTAACCAGAACCTATAAGACAAATAACAATAACAGTGTCAATATGAAGCTAGGAATCATAAATTTGATTTGCACTTTCTTGGAACTTAAGCCACTCGAAAACTGAAGGCGTGCGCTATCAATCACCGGTCCACATAATACTCGGCGGTCACTAGTTCGAGCCTCGTTAAATGTATAGAAACTAATAGGTACCGACTCACGGCTGCTGAATTCTGCCTTGAATGTGACTGAGTGTCTCTCACTTGATCCAACACCAATGCTCGATGTCGTAAAGTTCCATATCATGTCTTTAACTTGCACAAATACGGTTAAATCTCCCACACACGAGTCGTTAGCATCACCCATAATAAAATCTAGAGTAACTTGTCCATGTCTCAAAAAGTATATGTTTGTTACAATTCCTGATGGATTAGCATAAATCAGCTCGATTGCACCACGCCCTCGTGGGACTGCAAAGTGTTTTGAGTCAATATATTTTATTATACCTAATATCTTCCATTGTTGTAGCGGGGATTGAATAGCTTTGTCAGGATCGTTGTTCCAATCATCCTCGAGTAGAATACCTTGAGATGAGTTGTCGAGAAAAGTTGGTCCAAGTTCGAACCCACTATTGACAAGACCTCTATCTGTCAAAAAATGGTTAAAATTCTTTGTTATATATAGTATCAATTATCATCTTATAAGTTACTATTCATTTCAAAATTTCAGAATTTCTTTTAAGCTTGTACTACCTAAATTTTGCTCATAAAATACTGCCTCGCTGGAGGCATTTGGGGGATATATTGTGAGAACAAAATTGCCGTTCAAAAAAAAGAGTTTTATATTCAATTTACCATGTAATTTGTTATATATAAACGGGTAATCAGAAAGGGATCAATGTTCATGTTACGCGGGTAAGGTTGACATTTTGGCTTTGATGTACCCGGTCTAACCGGTATTCCCATGGTTGTTTCTAGACTCTTGACTAATCATCCCAAGACTCTTGTCTTCTAAGATCTTTAGGCCGCGTTACAACTAGGCCACCTTGGAGATGGTTTATTTTGTTATGTCTTATATTCAAAACACCAAATTTATTCCACAAATTGCAGAAAAAAAATACTCAAAAATAGAGTTTGATATAAAAAGTGAATACCTGAAATCATACTTGGATTCTCAATACTCGTGATGATAAAAGTATCGACGATAGGCCAACAAGTTATATTGCCACGACTACCCGTCACAACACTTTGAATTTGTATTCCCATAATACCTTTTCTAATTTCAAAGCTCCCTATTGAGAAGGCATAAGTTTGCCACATTTCGGTCCCAACTGATTCTTTATAAGAGAATACTTGCGAGCCAGATGGGCCCGAAACATTGACTGCAGTGAAGTTGTTAGCACAATCCATGCTACTTGAAGCAAGGGTAAATGTAAGGACATAATCATAAGCGTAATCTTTATCGGATTTGAAGGTTTGGTTGATCATACCATTTGGTCCCAATCGCATACCATGACCATTTCCAGGTAATGATACGTTTCCACCAGCAGTCACGTACCAAACTGTACCGTTAAATGACCAACCGGGGATAACGTTGGTTCTGGTATCGAGGAGTACAAACTGAGATGTCCCGTTTGTTGTTAGATTTGTTGGTGGAGATTCAAAATTCGTATTCTGAAGTGTAGCTCCTTAGATATAATATTTTTCAGTTTAGCAAAGTAACATAAATCATTAATAAGGCGATAACATAAGTTTAAGCAAGGACTAAAGTAGATTAATATACCTCTAGAAGAAACAAACGAGACGAGTATGTACAATGTAGCGACGATCATCGTGAGATCCATTGCTAATGCTGATATTAAGTTGAGTTTACTTAGAAGTTTAGCAAGTATATATAGATCAACAAAAAAAAAAAAAAAATAGCTACAAGTCAACTAAGAATTTCGAGGAAATGATTCAATGATCAGATCCAATGTAGATTGATTCTAAGTCAATAAAAAAAAAGTCAAACATGCTCATATCTAGCTTGTCCAATTCGCGATATTTTAACTATTTAGATGGTTAAGATGATTAACTAATCGAATGAGTAAAGTGCTGTATCGTGTTTGAGTCTCTATGACGATGATCTCAAATCCGAGACCTAATAGAGTTTTAATATATGTGTAACAAGATAGATATTTTATAAAAGTAAGTATATATAAATATTCATTGTGTTGAGTATATTCTGGTATAATTATTAATTAAGAATAAGAACTAGCATATTTAGAATAACATTACTCAAGAGGTTTACTTATATTTAGAATAATCGAGCATACTGAAGATTGATACATAGTCAACTTGTGACATGTTACATGCATGTGGATATTGTCCAATAGATTCATAAAAAAATGAGTGTTTTTGGGTGAATGTATTATTGTATAAGCCAGTGGATGTTATATACGAGATTACGAGGTTAACTAAAGCCCAGTGGTTTGAGAATTTAAGGTTGATAACGTGTTGGATCCTTCCAGGCCCTCAAAACCTTGCTTCCTAAGCAATGTATGAGTATACTGTATCAGGTTAAATACTTAAATACGGAGTATATAATATAAAAAATTGACAAGCAAAATATATTTTTCATATATTTTTGTTAACGGCGGATTTATTACAACAAACTAGCAAGGAGCTAGAGAAAAATTACAAAAGCTTCATAAGCCGAGAGTTCCAACAATTTACATTACGCCCTCTACTTTTAAGGCAAGAGAAAGAAGAAGTACGAATGAAATCGAAAATGTCACTTTTCCTAAATGAGTGAGAGGAGAAAGTAACTCCATTGCGATAATGCCATAAACACCATAACAACGCCACTATGATGACGCACACTCGATCTTTATCACCCCTAGGAGCTCTCCAATCTTCAAACCACTGCAGGCATACGAACCAAGAAAAAAATGCATATCAATATCGTTCCATCTTCTAACAAGACTCCAGACAATCGAAGACAAATTACAGCCAAAGAAAACATGATCCACGGATTCCACCTCATTGTTACACATTGGGCAAACAATGAATGGGATATCAAGGCCCCTTAAAGATAAGTTAAGCCAAGTAGGGACTTTGTCCAAAGAAAGATGCCATACAAATATATTTACCTTGCGAGGTAAATTTTTGAACCATCGAGTGCATGGGAACACGAAGGGAGCAAGCAAGAGTCAAGATAAACCCGTGTTACATGAACCTAAAAAATACCATTTTCATCCAGGCTCCATCTACCCGAGCCAGGGTCGTGAAGAATATGGACCTGACCTAATTCAGAAACTAGAGAATCTAAGGCAGCTTCTTTACGGGAGCCCACGACTTGCCTCTCCCAATTCCCCAAGAATCATTTACTCTCCGATTTAAGGGTAAGCAACCCCTATTTCCATCTAGGTGATATAACCTGTTAAACCTAGACATTAAGGTGCCATTTCCATTCCATGGGTCTTTCCAAAACCGAATAGAAAGACCATTACCCACTTTATAAACCTAGACATTAAATGTATTTTTAATATTTAGTCTCTAAAAAATGAAATTTATATAGTTTTAGACTTCTATAAAACTTTGTCAATTTTTGTAATTCATGAGTATTTTAGGTTTATAATTTCTATCATTATTACTAAACTTACAAAGAAAGATTATAAAGTTGGTAAAAAAAATATATGTAATTCGACTATTATACTGTAAATTTTAGGTATACAAGTACTTTATATTTTTTAGACTAAAATACACCGTTGGTCCCTAAACTTGGCAAAACACTTCGTGATGAGACAAAACTCGGCCTTATCATTGCCAGAGGTCCAAACCTTGGCCTTTAAATGCCAAATTAGTCATTTGACAAAGTCAATGTCTGATTTTTGTTTTGTAGTCGAGGGTATTTTAGTCCATACACATTTATACTTTGATAACAATTTATATTTTAGCCCTTCATCTTTCATCCTCGTCATCATCTCCCCAAATCATTCATCTCCCCAAATCATCATCTCCCCAACATTCATCCTGGTCATCATCTAAAGTGGGAGCTTCTTGTCTCTTTTAGCCCCTTGTTTGCAGTGCTTGTGGCTTTTCTTGCATTTATTGTTTGGAATGGCAGTATCGTTCTGTTGGAATTTTATACTCATAACAATTATATATAAAACAAATAACATCATCAAAGCATGCAGTGGAAGACAATATGAATAATATATGTAAATAATTAACCAAACAAGAAAGCGCATCTTTAGCAATTCAAGAATCAAACGATGATTGAACAAGAATCAAAAACCCAAAACCCTAATTAAGGGTTTATACAAATCGACCCAACCAATAAATCGACCACCAAGATTCACAAGCTCAATCGTTCTTGTCCTTCGTTCTTGTACACACGTACTAATAGCGATTTGATGTGAAAAGCTAGTTTTGAATCACAAATAAAACCAAATACTTAATCTTGAGTTAAGCAAATCGAAACCCTTGTGGTTTGGGATGTTCGACCGGCCACACAAGAAAGAGAGGAGAAGGAGAGAAATTAGGTTATCAAAGTGATCCAAGGTTAGTCAATAATGAATACATTGATTTGTATTTATAGTTAACATATCTTGGAGTGTTTGTTAATTGGGTTGGGGAACACCCTAACCGATCGCCAAAGCCCCAAAGGAGATTCTAGAACTTTCCCGACTTGTAATTTCATCTCTAGTCCTTCTAGTTAATATTTAACGACCGTTAACCAAACCTCGTTAATTATTTAACTATCGTTATGTTTTATTTCGTGACTAATAATTAATAATAATAACGCTTTATTTATATTAATTATTTACATCAATTCTCATACGTAATGTGTGTATCCCCGAAGTCTCGAGTTGAATCCGACATACTATTATTTTAAATATCCATAAAACCTTTCAGCTCCCACTTGGATATTACTAAATATAGTAATGACATTGGTTAGTCTAGCTTTCACACGCCAACGCCCCCAGATCAAATCGAGTATGGTCTCCTGGAAAAACCATTTAATGATTCATCATTTTTACTTATCCTTTTGTTACTAATACTACATTAACTATGAATATGGATCAAGTCATTTCATAAGTTAACATTATGTTTCTCGTTGTATTTGATTGAACAAGATTACCAAATCATTCAACGTATTCCGATAGATCTTGGGTATGGCCATACAAACATCTTGTCAATCTACGAGGGCCCAAAATAGTATTATGCTTTGAAACAAATTCAAAGGAACAAATTCTCTTGACTACAAACATAACTCATGGATTTTGCAACACTTAAAAATAGCCCTTATAACTACCGACTTCGGATAGTTAGACTATCTTACACAAATGCACTACATTCATATCGTTATCCGATATCTCAAGTCTGAGTATAAACACTTCATGATATACTTAATGACAAAGATCCATAAAGTATCATCATGTAAAGTTGGGATGAGTCCTATATTCAATTCATTGAATATCATGTGAATCTGTTATGTCCCACGCATCAATATACTTTAAAAGTATATTCTACCAAAACTCAGATTTGTCTTAATTCAATGACATTCCCACATCATTGATCGGCAACGGACTATTTAGAATAACATAAGTTATTCACGGATTAAACATGCAAATATAGGATATAATATTAAGAAAATGAAAATAAACATAAACAACTATTTTATTTCATTAAAGTAATATTTGTTCATAACATCCTTTATCCAAATACTAATCACAGATCTGCATGAAACTACTAGCTAAACGAAGACCTATCCCATCGCATGGTCGTAAGAAGTTTCTTTTGGCAAAGGCTTCAGAAGGATCAGCTAGATTATCCTCTGTATGAACTTTGAGTAGATTGATTTCACCTATGTCGACTTGTTCTCGAACATAGTGATATCGACGAGGAAAATGTCTAGCGCCCTTCATGACTCCAGGCTCATTGGCAAATGTTATTGCAGCAGAGTTGTCACAATACACATTTAAAGGTAATTCTACGGGCATTACTCAGTCCCGAAATGAATTTCCTAATCCAACAACTTCCATCGCAGCTTCAAGCATATGTACTACTTCTGTAATAGACATCGCAACCGTTGTTTGCTTCTTGCTCTTCCACCAATCGCTCCTCCATTAATGACAAAGACATAACCGGTTTGAGACTTTCGATCATCTTTATCGTTTGGAAAGACGCATCAAAAACCTCGTAGAACATCGTTCTCGTGACTGATTCCATACACTAGAAACATTTCTTTAGTAGCCCTTAGATACTTAAGAATGTTCTTAATGCTGCCGCTGTTTCACACTGGGTTCTGTTGATATCAATGGTGATATTTTGCAAACGCCACATCACCTTGTACATCTTACAAGATACATGATAGATCCTACTAGCCGAAGCATAGGAACTTTCTTCATGTAGCCACCTCTTCGTGTGTTGACGCGCATAGTATATTACTTAAGCCATGTTCAACTTGCATCGGCAAATATCCCTTCTTGGAATTTTGCATACTAAATCTCTTCAATATTTTATCAATGTAAGCACTTTGGCTTAGTCCAATTAACCGCCTTGATCTATCTCGATAGATCTTGATTCCCAGAATAAATGCTGCTTCCCCTAAGTCCTTCATAGAAAAGCACTTCCAAGATAAGACTTAACATCTTGCATACTTGGAATGTCTTTCCCATGATCAATATGTCATCGACATATAAGACAAGGAAAATAACATTACTCCCACTAGCTTTGTGATACACACATGGCTCATCAAGATTTTGAGTGAAACCAAATTTCTTGATTTCTTCATCAAACTTCTTGTTCCATTGCCTTGATGCTTGCTTCAATCCATAAATGGATCTTTGAAGTTTGCATACACGCTCGGATACTTTGGATTCACAAACCCTTCCGTGCGCCATATAGATGTCCTCATCTATCGTTTAACCGCTTAAGAAGATTTTACATCCATTTGCCATATCTCATAGTCATAGACGCAGCTTATGGCTATAAGAATCCTAATAGCTCTAATGTCTCTACAGAGAAAAATGTCTCTCGTAGTCTACCCCATAGGTTTGAGTATAACCTTGAGCTACAAGACAAGCTTTATAGGTGTGTGCATTGCCATCCATGTCAGTCTTTATCTTAAAGAGCCACTTACTTCCAACTACCTTAGCATTTGGAGGTAAGTCAACCTCTATCCGACTTCATTATCTTTCATGGATTGCATTTCATTCATTCCAACTCTCCCTCGTGACTCATCATGGCAGCTTTTATAGTTAGCGTTTCACCAAGATCCCTAACATATATTCCTCGCCTTCTACTGAGACACATAGACGCCAGTGCACGCGCGTAGTTCTTGAAGATCACTGAATGGGAACCACTTCAATCTCGGTGGAACGCCTACTTTCGAGTTCTACTTGAGGTTGGCTAGTGTTCTCAGAAGGTGTTGTATCTTCTATATTATCTTCCAGATCATAAACTCTCCCACTGAATTCATGAGATATGAGATCCCTTTCAAGGAATTCTCCACCTAGAAAAATTACTTTGTTTTCAGGTGGAAAGTAAAAGTAGTAACCCATTGTTTCCTTTGGGTATCCTACTTAAGACACACTTAACGGATCTTTTTGCTGCGTTTATCACAGAGTCACGTTTAACAAACGCCACAACCCCGACCTTTTATAAGACAAGTTGGGATCTTTCCCATACCACACTTCATAAGGAGTCTTATCAACCTTCTTAGTTGGAACCATATTCAATATGCGAACAGCTAGTTTCAAAGCATAATCCCAAAAGGATAAGGGAAGAGTTGTAAGATTAAACATAGATCGCACCATGTCTAGCAATGTATCATTCCTTCTCTCGATACACCATTTTGTTGGAGTATATGGAGATGTGAGAGTTCGACGATACCACACTCAGCAAAATAATCTTTAAACTCTTGGCTTAAATATTCACCACCTCTATCGGATCGAAGAGCTTTAATCTTCTTTCCTAGTTGCAATTCTACTTCACTCTTAAAAACCTTAAATGTTTCAAAGACTTCATGTTTATGTTTAAGTAAATAAACATAACCATAACGACTAAAATCATCAGTAAAGGTTAAGAAGTAGCTAGCACCCTTTCTTGACACATGTCTTAGTGGTCCACATACGTCAGTATGTATCACACCAAGAAGATCGGAAGCCCTTTCTAAACTATTTGTAAAAGGTTTCTTGGTCATCTTCCCAGATATGCAAGATTCAGATTTATCAAATGATTTATCATTGATATCTTGCAAAAGCCCATCGTGTTGCAGCTGTTGCATGCGTTTTTTGCCTATATGAGCAAGTCTACAATGCCAAAGAAATGAAGAATCCAAATCACCTTTGATTCTTTTATTATTGATGCTAAAATGTAATTATTTTATCATTCACATTATCATGCAAATCAATTTCAAACACACCATTTACCGGAATAACATTAAAGTAAAAAACACCATTTAAAGAAACCGAAATTCCATAATCAATAAATGCATGAATGAAACCAATATCTTTTAACAAGGAAATGTAAACCCACCCCCTAACAATGGAAGGTGTGAATGACAATCGCTTAATGACAGTACTAAACCCGAAGGTAAAACTAAATCAAACGTGCCTATAGCTTCAACGAATGCATGTGCTCCATTACCCACGTGCAAGTATTGCTGTCCATAGGCAAGCTTCCTTGCTCCTCTAAGTCCCTGCAGTATTACATGTGAATACATCCAAAGATCATATACCCGGAATTTATTTTATGAGGAAAAGCAAATAATTCTATCATCAAAAGAGTACAAGTATCGCCACAACGCCAGATTTTATACCTCTTATTGCGAACTCATCAAGGTACAATGGACAATTCCTCTCCAAAGGTCCAACCTCTGCAGGATGACAAGCCATATCCTTCTTCGGATTTTCACGCTTCGAAGGGTACTTCTTGGGTTCTTGCCGATAAGTCATAACTTGTTTTCCTTATCGGCTTTACCCTTACCTTTCCCTTCTTGTTCGCTAGCGCTTATTAGGCTTAGATATTCTACCCTTCGGATGGTCAAAACCGCAGATGTAGAGGCCTTCTTGGGCAAACCTTTTTCGTAATCAATGAGCATTGCATGTACCTCATGATCTGTCTTCCCCGCAATGCATATTATAATTCGCGCATCGAAACCATCAAACTCCTTATTAAGGGATCCGTTGATAAGGCCAATTTGTATGTCATTAGGGTAGACATAGTTAAGACGCCTAACCGGTCCATGTAACTCATCATTTCCGTGCAAGTACGCCATGTGTTTCCCTTCTCCTGCTTGCAACTATGAAGAGCATCTATCAAGTCATCATAGCTCTACAATCACGTGCTTTTCAAACAACCTTTGCAATTCTTCAAGCATGAGATTAGGGAAGTAATTTAAAATTGCTTTTGCAAGCTTGAGTTCATACTCGAGCATAATGCAGGCACTCATTATACTTGTCATACTGTGCCATGCAACTGGCTTCAAAGCAGTAGCATCACCGCAGGTTCGAGGACAAGGCGTAGTCAACTAATTGAGTCTTTTGGCAACCCTCAAGACAATTCTTAGTTGCCGATACCAATCATTGAAATTAAGCTACCAGTCAATTTCTCTCGATCAAACATAGATTTGAACGACGAGGCTAGTGCAATAGATTCAGCTTGAGCCATTTCTACAGAAATAAAAGTTCAAAAGTTAGTACTTTCGATAAGTAAACATTCAAGAAAATAAAATACCATTTGGTCAATATTCATATTAACCATAGAATTTTCCTTGAATTTTGGATCCTCATTATCATAGTTTCACCACATCAGTTGATCGGCTAGTGGTGAAAGTATAGAATAGGTAATCGTTGAAAACGATAATTGACAAACAAGTTTTCAATTCCAAAAATTATGGGATTTACAATTTTGCCAAAACAATTAATGCAAAACGTAAGCATGTTTCATCCCATCTCATGCCTTAAGTCATAGGTCTCACTAACTAACTTAATTAAGTTGTCTAATTTAGAAACCTGCAAATCATAAAGCTAAGGTCTCACACAACTAAATAATTCACCTCGTTATTGTAATCTAGATCAAGGTCTCACATAAATAAATTACAACTTCAAGTGTTTCATATCATTAGATGGCATAAACTTAAATTTAAAGGGTACAATTTTGACGTGTAATCAAAACTTATGTATAAAGAAGCATGCATACAACTTTATGACATAAAATTTTCAAAAAAACTTACATTCAGATTTTAATTGCTAAGATTGAATTCTACAAAGTTTTAATCGATGCGTTGAGAAACTTACAACTTTGCACTAAGATGCTTCGCACATTGAATGGTTATACTAGGTAGCTCCAATCGAACTCACAGAGCAGAGGACCGTAAGCGCAAAGCATAACCTTAGACATTCATTCAGTGAGACTGTGCTCACTTCTTAAATAACCCCTTTATAGTTTGTTCTAGTGGGTGAGCCGCTCTAACCATTTTAGTACGTCGCATCAATCGATTAAAAGTTCAAGAATAATTCTTAGATAACAAATCGGCCATTATTTAGTCCATTTAATTTTCTATTCAAAAACCCTTTTTGCTTACTAACATGTCAAACAATTTATAAACAAAAAGCACTTTAATAAAAATTAAACATACTCAAATAATATAAACATATAACTAAACAATTTAACATATGTAAAACAATTAGCCACATGCATAATTATTTCAATAAACTCTAATAAACAATTCTAGGCGTAAATAATGCATATATTAACTAGGGCTTTCACCTACAAGGTAGATGAGCCACATACATCGACAAGTCGATTATGTAGTTTCAAAGTTAATAATATACCAATTAGCACGTAACGAATTTTTATTAGTTATAATTGAGGTCTTCCCAATTTGATAATTACTAAATAAATAAAACATGTGTGTATCACTTAACAATTAATCAATAACCAAAACAATACTCCATGGCAAAACATGCATGTTCCACCATGGATTCCGAGATAACAATTATTACCCAAGATACGCATATTACATGGCACATAACAATTATTCATTAATTAACCACATAAAATTAGCATGCAATCCTAGGGTTTCTACAAGTTTTACAAAATTAAAACCTAATAAATAAAATTAGGGTAATCGACCCTTATTAAATAAAATTAGGGTTTCGAATTCAAAACCCTAGAAACCATAGAAAGCATGCAAATAATCATAAAGATTCAATTTTTTATGTGTTTCAGTAATTAATTACATCATATTAACGGCTCGTGATGCCACTGTTTGAATTTTATACTTATAACAATTATATATAAAACAAATAACATCATCAAAGCATGCAAATGAAGACAATAGGAATAATATATGTAAATAATTAACCAAACAAGAGTATGTACCTTTTAGCAATTCAAGAATCAAACGATGATTGAACAAGAATCAAAACCCAAACCCTAATTAAGGGTTTATACAAATCGACCCAACCAATACATCGACCACCAAGATTCACAAGCTCAATCGTGCTTGTCCTTCGTTCTTGTACACACGCATTTAATAGCGATTTGATGTGGAAAAGCTAGTTTCTTGAATCACAAATAAAACCAAATACTTAATCTTGAGTTAAGCAAATCGAAACCTTGTGGTTTGGGATGTCGACCGCCACACAAGAAAGAGAGAAGAAGGAGAGAAATTAGGTTATCAAAGTGATCCAAGGTTAGTCAATATAATGAATACATTGATTTGTATTTATAGTTAACATATCTTGGAGTACAAGTTGAGTGGTTTGGGTTTAGAACACCCTAACCGATCGCCAAAGCCCCAAGGGGATTCTAGAACTTTTCCGACTTGTAATTTCATCTCTAGTCCTTCTAGTTAATATTTAACGACCGTTAACCAAACCTCAGCATTATTTAACTATCGTTCTGTTTTATTTCGTGACTAATAATTAATAATAATAACGTTTTATTTATATTAATTATATACATCAATTCTCATACGTAATGTGTGCAATCCCGAAGTCTCGAGTTCGAATCCGGACATACTATTATTTAAATATCCATAAAACCTTTCACGTTCTTGGTAACCCTATGATCTTTATCTTGTTTACATTTTGCTTTTCCATTTTTCACGTGTCAACTCTAGTTTACATATCACAGGTTCAAAAAGTGGGTCAGTTTGGAATAAGTTTGAGACAGTACTTATTTCATACTGAAATTTAAATAGAAAATTGGTGAACTTAGAGATTCGGCTTACATCCTCAAGAAAAGTTGGGGCGCTGAAATAGTTTGTTGAGTCAGTATTTGTTTTTGCGGGGGCTAGAAGTTTAATACTACCAGCCACATTTTGCTAGTTATTGTACTATGCTTTAGTCTCATGTTGTTTTATGGCTCCTATCCACTTTAGTACAAGTCAAGCTTCAAATTTGGTTAGGTCGTTCGGAAGAATCGAATTCTTAGTTGTTTTCTGTGGTTTCTTGCTATGATAGTTAGCTTTCTCTCGATTGCACTATTTCGTATATGGTCACCACCTTAATTTTTTAATCCATTAGTTATATCTTATCATAGATAATGTGAATTGGTATGCATGGGGATCTCAAATTGCTATTTTCATCCATCTTCTAGTTTTTTGAAGTTTTTGTTGAGAGTGATGATGTGATTATATCGACTTCGAATCAAGTTGCAATAATCAGTTTCTAGTGCTTAAGCACCACCAGCTTTATGATTGTCAACATGTAGAGTACTAGAGTACATTAATATTATACCTTGTTTGCAGTTTTACTTCTCACAGTTTTTGTTCCTCTTTTAAATTAGAATTGTAAAACTTCAAGCGCTAATTTTTTGATTGACTACAATAAGATGCATTTATAGTCTTCTAGATGTAATTGACTTTGATAAACTCAATCTTTATGTTATCGATTTTATTTTTTCTACCATTTCAAAGATCGCTCATCCCTATCTGCTTGCTGATAATCGTCATTATCCCTTTTATCTGTGGCGGAAAATTATAAATGCTCATTGGTCAACAAAGTACTTCTTTGGTTCCCTTATATGTTTACTCATGGACTTCTATCCTTACTCTGGCAATGGCTGGACACACATAAATAATACCAAACAATGTCATTCGTTGATCCATATTGGTAATGATACAATCTCATTTCATCCTAGTACACCACTACCACCCAAGATGAATGATGAATGCATCTATTATTTTAGACCAGGATGAAAGATGAATGATGATGTTGGGGAGATGATGACGAGGATGAAAGATGAAGGGTCTGAAATATAAATTGTTATCAAAGTATAAATGTGTATGGACTAAAATACCCTCGACTACAAAACAAAAATCAGACTTTGACTTTGTCAAAGGACTAATTTGGCATTTAAAGGCCAAGGTTTGGACTTCTGGCGATGATAAGGCCGAGTTTTGTCCCATCACGAAGCGTTTTGCCAAGTTTAGGGACCAACAATATATTTTAGTCTATTTTTTATATGAATATTATATCGATAATTGTCAGAAACCAAAATTCGTAACTAAGCGCGATCAATATACACTTGTTCTCAAACAGAAAAGAATTGTTGATGCATAATCTGGCGCGGACTGGATTCGACGACTCTCCCTTGGCCGTTAGTCGTCTTCTCGAGCCCTAAGTAGACCTGTCAACAAAGAGAACTCGTTAGAGTGGATGCCGTAGCCCGGGTCCACCTCCGACGGTCATGTTAGTATGCGATGTAGCATATATCAAAGTTAGGGTTTTGATCATACCTTTAATGAGGAGATCCAACCATGTATTTATAGGGCATGATTGGGTTTAGCATGAGTGGACCGATCCGCCGCTCGACCCATTCATGGCCCGCCGGACCATACGTCCACAAGCCCCCAGTAGTTTATATGAGATAGCTCATGGCTATGTTATGCTAAACTTAAGTTTCGTTCATGGTCGTAGGTGAAAGTGGATCCCGATGCCGCATCCTGGATAAGGCGCACCTTTGTACCAGCATGACGTAGCATGGTGCGATTGTAGACGGCTTCAGAATCAGGCGGCGCGCTATGTGGCGCGACAAAGAGGTGCTTACGTAAGACGCGTTTCCGGCAGGCGCCGCGGCGACAGCAGGTGCGACGAAGACGCCGTAGCGTATGCGCGACAAAGAAGCGACATAAAACGCGCTTCAGAGCGGTATGCATACGCGGGCGCAAAAGAGCGCAGAAGACGGCTTCGCGCGCATTACATCCGTCTTTACAACCGCAGGGAGTCTCCCCGCGGCAAGATGGTGCGAATATTTAAACCGTCTTTGTACCGGGTTTGCAATACCTCTACGCACGATATGCTTCCAAATATACCGCGCTGACGCAGACGGAAACAAGGGTTATATACTGGTAGCCCCCAAGTTTGGTGGTGCTACCGTAGAGCATTAAACTTATTTAATCTCTCGAAAAACACCGAATAAGATTAAAGTATATACGCGAATCGCAAAGATATAAAACCGAATGAATTGAAACAATAGACAGCACATAGCATGAATAATATATTGCACATAGCATAAATAATGTATAGCACATACGAGAAGTGGCAGGCGCACTGCTGTGGGATGCGCATCGACGAAATAATTAATTGTGTTTTTTTTTAAAAACGCGGATGGATGTACCGTGACCGCGACTTATAGACGCAGATGGATTGATCGTAACCGCGATAGACTCAACGTTTGTGGATGATCGCAGATATTTATACCACGCCTTTGGTCCGTCGCATCATGGCGATTGACTAGCATCGGTGTTCGCGCTGCGACGCCGCTGGCGATGTCCGAACGCATCGACCTAATGCGTAGATTTATCGCGACCGCGTTGTTGGCCAACAGCGTACCAACCGAAACAGCGATCTGCGCGAATTAATTCGCGGCTAAAAAATAAAATAACTCCGATCGTGCGGATATTTTCTTAGCTCCGATCGTGCCGACTAAAAGATAAAATAGGTCCGATCATGCGGACTAAAAGATAAAAAATAGGTCAGATCGTGCGGACTTTTTCATAATCTCATGTGAAGAAATATTGTAATCATGAAAATATAATGCATGTACAATTAGATTATTTATATAATAAATACATTCACGTGAAAGAATATTATGATGTTTATTCACTGCATCGTCACGTGGAGTATTAAAGCATGGATACTTTAAAGCATGCATGGCAATCGATTATATTAATTGCGAATGATATGTTAAATCAATCGATTATAGGGATTTAGAGTTACCGACTTTAGAAATTGATTTCTGCTTTTCGGTAATATGAGAACACGAAACATAGTTTATTCGTGGTCCCGCGGATGGCGCCAACTTGTTGATGCATAATCTGGCGCGGATGGATTCGACGACTTCCTCGGGCCAAGTACTGCCTCGAGCCCTAAGTAGACCGTCAACAAAGAGAATCGTTAGGAGTGGACCCGGGCCGTAGCGAGTCCACCTCCGACGGCCAAGTTAGTATGCGATGTAGCATATATCAAAGTTAGGGTTTTGATCATACCTTTAATGAGGAGATCCACCATGTATTTATAGTATATGATAAGGTTTAAAAGATGTGAAATGCACAGACCGCCGGCCTGACCCATTCTACCATCCGACCATACGTCCGCAAGAATGAAGATATAGCTGATGTAAATTAAGGTTGTTTATAAAAAATACGAATAGAGAAGGAACACTTGTTTTGATAAAAGAAATATGTACTAGGTTGAGTTTGCCAAATCAGTGTAAATTTTTGTCAAAAATAAAAAAAAAATTTAGAAATAAACCCGGCTTTAATATTTTTGTGTACAATGTCTAGGAAATTGTACTCTTTACCAAAAAGGAATTTTCGTCTTTTTTATGAAAATTTACATGAACAGTCCTTGAGGTTTAAATCTGTTGCAAAACAGGTCCGAAAGGACTAATAATGTACTAGTAACAAATACCAGTTTAACAGGGACCAAACGCGAATCAACCTTTTGTTTTTCTGTATACTTACACAAACAGAGCTCAAGGTTTAACTCTAACTGCAAACCCGGTTAGCAAGCACTAACGATGTAACATAAATCAATTCTCAAGACCAAACGTGTAACACAAATTTACATAAAGTGTCCCTATAGATCACTTATTATGGTGAATATCATCCCTACGCAGATTACATAGTAGTCTCTAACGTTTAACAGCTGTAATAAAATCCATCCCTAAAAACAAAACATGTAACATAAAAATTTACAAAATGTAAGAACATATAACAAACGAAGTATATATCACCTTTACACAAAAGTTTGAAAAAGAAAAAAAATGGAAATGAGTTTAGTTACCAGAACCTATAAGACAAATACCAATAACAGTGTCAATATGAAGCTAGGAATCATGAATTTGATTTGCAGTTTCTTGGATGTTAAGCTACTCGAAAACTGAAGGCGTGTGCTATCAATCACCGGTCCACATAATACTCGGCTGTCACTAGTTCGAGCCTCGTTAAATGTATAGAAACTAATAGGTACCGACTCACGGCTGCTGAATTCCGCCTTGAATGTGACTGAGTGTCTCTCACTTGATCCAACACCAATGCTCCTTGTCGTAAAGTTCCATATCATGTCTTTAACTTGCACAAATACGGTTAAATCTCCCACACACGAGTTGTTAGCATCACCCATAATAAAATCTAGAGTAACTTGTCCATGTCTCAAAAAAAATATGTTTGTTACGATTCCTGATGGACTAGCATATATCAGCTCGATTGCACCACGTCCTCGTGGGACTGCAAAGTGTTTGGAGTCGATATATTTTACTATACCTAAAATTTTCCAGTGTTGTACCGGGGATTGAATAGCTTTGTCAGGATCGTTGTTCCAATCATCCTCGAGTAGAATACCTTGAGATGAGTTGTGGAGAAAAGTTGGTCCAACTTCGCTAAATTGACAAGATCTCTATCTGTCCAAAAATGGTTAAAATCCTTTGTTATATATCATTATCATCTTATAAGTTACTACTCATTTCAAAATTTCAGAATATCTTTTAAACATGTACTACCTAAATTTTGCTCATAAAATACTGCCACACTGGAGGCATTTGGGAGATATATTGTGAGACAGGTGGGATAGGGTGAGGAAAAAGAAAACGGTTTATATTCATTTCACCATGTAATTCATTACATTTAAACATGTATTTTTTTGGGTAAAAGGTCAAAGACCCGGTAAAAAGAGAGGGATCAATACTGTTCATGTTACGCGGTAAGGTTGACATTTTGGCTTAGATGTACCCTGTCTAACCGGTATTCCCGTGGCCGTTTCTAGACTCTTCGCTAATCATCCCAATATGTTTACCCATTGAGATTCTAACATGAGTGTCTTCTAAGATCTTTAGGCCGCATTACAACTAGGCCGTTTATTTTATTATATCTTAAATTCAAAACACCAAATTATTACCACAAATTGCAGTAAAAAAATACTCAAAAGTAGAGTTTGATATCAAAAGTGAATACCTGAATACATTCTTGGAGTCCCAATACTTGTGATGATAAAAGTATCGACGACAGGCCAACAAGTCATATTGCCACGACTACCCGTCACAACACTTTGAATTTGTATTCCCATTATTCCTTTTCTAATTTCATAGTTCCCTATTGAGAAGGCATAAGTTTGCCACATTTCGGTCCCAACTGATTCTTTATAAGAGAATACTTGCGAGCCAGATGGACCCGAAACATTGACTGCAGTGAAGTTGTTAGCACAATCCATGCTACTTGGAGCAAGGGTAAATGTAAGGACATAATCATAAGTGTAATCTTTATCGGATTTGAAGGTTTGGTTGATCATACCATTTGGACCCAATCGCATACCATGACCATTTCCAGGTAATGATACGTTTCCACCAGCAGTCACGTACCAAACTGTACCGTTAAATGACCAACCGGGGATAACGTTGGTTCTGGTATCGAGGAGCACAAACTGAGATGTCGCATTTGTTGTTAGATTTGTTGGTGGAGATTCAAAATTCGGATTTTGAAGTGTAGCTCCTTCGATACAATATTTTTCAGTTTAGCAAAGCAATATAAATCATTAATAAGGCGATAACATAAGTTTAAGCAAGGACTAAAGTAGATTAACATACCTCTTGAAGAAACAAACGAGACGAATATGTACAATGTAGCGACGATCATCGTGAGATCCATTGCTAATGCTGATATTAAGTTGAGTTTACTAAGAAGTTTAGCAAGTATATATAGATTAACAAATAAAATAGCTACAAGTCAACTATGAATTTCGAGGAAATGAATCAATGATCAGATCCAATGTAGATGGATGCCAAGTCAATCCAAAAAAGTCAAACATGGTCATATTTAGCATGTTCCATCAACGATATTGATGGTTAAGATGATTGAGGTGACCAGATCAAAAATTCTTTAAAAATTGATAGGCAAATGTTAGGTATTGTTTTTCATCAAAATGAAAAACCTCATTTTTCACTTTTTTTTTTTTTTTTTAATAAAATATCTTCGAGTTACGAAAAATACACCATCGCGATGAGAAATTTTTTATCTTTTAGGGGACGTACACTTCGATACATTTTTAATTTGACGATTTTTCTTTCTGGATATATCTTTAGAGTCGAAATTTTCGCCAAGAAAAATCACATGTGATTTGTAAAATCACTTGTGATTTGTTATTTTAAAAATCAAGTGTGATTTTACAAATCACATGTGATTTAATTTGTAAGATCACATGTGATATTTTATTTTAAAAATTACATGTCATTTCACGAATCACATGTGGTTTTTAAAATAACAAATCAACTGTGATTTTATAAATCACGTGTGATATTTTAGTTTAAAAAAGTCCGTCAAAAGTATGTAGAACTGCACCTGTATAGAAAGATGATTTATTCTCGTCGTGATGGTTTGATTTGTTTCGCGTAACGATTAACGGTTTGTAAGATATTTAATTTTTTTTAAAAATTATTGAAAGTAAGTTTTTTTAATTTGATGAAAAAATGAGTGGTCATGATTTATTTATTTTAACTTTAAAAAATTTGTGATCTATATTGAACTTTTCTCATTACATGAATAGGATCCGTAAAAAAACTAGGGAATAAATTCGTAATACCCGGCAAACCGCATAAACGATTTAAGTAACCAACTCGCTTTTTTAAGTTAAATTTTGAAACGTTCAAACCAGTTTTAGTAGGTTTTTGCCCAACAACAATTGGCCTCTTTTGGTATTCATCATCATAAAACATTACAACAAGATTAAAAGCTATAGAAAATGACTCGATAACTGAAACTTATTCCTGAAATGGAAATGCCACAGCTAAAAGGAAGCTAAAAATAACGAATCCCCTAGGTAGATACGCGGCACTTAAGTCACTAGAAAAGCGAATGACCATGCTATCAATTACAGGTCCACACAAAACCTGATGGTTACTTGTACGAGTCTCGTTAAAACTATGAAAACTAACAGGAACCCAATCAGTGATGCTGAATTCGGCGTTAAATGTGACAGAACGTTTCTCGCTTGATCCAACGCCAATGCTCCTCATTGTAAAGTTCCATATCTTGTTTCCCACTTGAAAATACACTAAGAAATCTCCCACACATGAGATGTTAGCATCACCCATGATAAAATCTATAGTAACTTGCCCGTGTTTCAAAAAGTTTATATTATGTAGAATGGCCGATGGGTTACCAAAAACCAGCTCGACTGCTCCACGTCCTCGTGGGAATGCATAGTGTTTTAATTTGAGTCTATATATTTTACTACGCCTAGAATGGACCGTTCTTGTAGTGGACAAGCATATAAATAAGAACAAGCATATATAGAATAACTTTACTCAAGAGGTTACTTATATGACTTTTTAGGAACTAATGCAGATTGATACATGGTCAACTTGTGACATGTTACATGCATGTGGATATTGTCCAACAATGAGTCTTTTGGGGTGAATGTATTATTGTATAAAGCCAGTGGATGTTATATACGAGCTAGGTTAAAGCCTAGTGGTTTGAGAATTTAAGGATGGTAACGTGTTGATCTGTGCATGAGAATCTGTACATAAATGTGAACACAAATGTATGAGTATATACTGTATCAGGTTAAATACTTAAATATATATCTAAAAAATTTACAAATACTGACCCATACACCATCATTTTCTACCTTATAATGTATTTCTCTTTTCGAATTTGTCTCTTTTGGTGCGCTTTGGTGAGGTGGCAAGCGTCAAGTCTGACATGTCATGCGCCTTCATCCATTTGTCGAGCTTTGATTCATCAATTGAATAAAATCCGGTGCGTTAAATGGTGAGGTGGCGGACACGCTAACCTATATGGAGCACGCCAGATCCCATAAACTTAAAAGTTGACAATATACACTCTTGACTTAAAGCAAAATGTATTTCTCATATTTATAAAGGCGGTATGCATGCGGGTGTGAGGTTTAGGTCTAGATGGAGGTTACAGTTCCGGTATAGTCTCTAAAAAGTTAAGAAATTTATATAGTTTTAGACTTCTGTAAAACATTGTAAATTTTAGTATTTCATAAATTTTGAGCATTTTAGGTTTATATATTTCATTAATACTAAATTTATACAAAGACAGATTTTAAAACTGGTAAAAAAAAAAAAAAAGCTATATATGACATTCGACTATTATACTGTAAAATTTATGTGTCACGTGTACTTTTATATGTCGATAAAAGTCAGCAACCGACATTCGTAACGAAGCACGATTAATATACACTTGTCACTGCAAACCCAGTCAGCGAGCACTAACGATGTAACAGAAATCGATTCTCAGGATCAAACATGTAACACAAATTTATATAAACCGTCCCTACAGACTACCTATTACGGCGAAAATAATCACTACGTGGATTACATAAGTAGTCTCTGCCATTTAACGGCGGTTATAAAATTCATCCCTAAAGACCAAACATGTAACAGGAATTTACATATTTGGTCTCTATAGTTTACTTGATATAGGTAAAATCATCCCTAAACTTTTATTATTCGTGAAAATAAATGTTTACCTAAATACCCTCTACATTTTAGCTCAAATTACGTAATTCCTCCATAAAGACTACTTTTGTAATAGAAATTAACATAATTCTTCACTGACATTTCAAAAATCATTTGTTAGTTTAATTTTTAAAAATCATTTGTCCATTCTTAAAACATGTTATATGAGTAAAAACTAAAAAGCAATTTAAATGAGATCTTATACATAAATTTTCGACATAAAACCCCACGCCTCGTTGTTGGGTTAATCGGGTTTGTTCACGGGTCACCGGTACGGAACATGGAGCGGGTCATGTTATGGTAGTATGTCCACGAGTCAGCAAGTAAATATGTGAGTTTACTAAGTCTTAATTGACCGGGTATTATGGAGATTGAATTGGGATTTCGTGGTGTGCATGGAGTTACTGACAGCCACGTATTATCCATGGCCGTCTCGTGGATTTCAGTGGCCCTGTGCCATTACTACAAAGAGGCCCTCAAACACACACATAATATACATATGTATAAGTAGTGCATGAATTAATTAAGCTCGAATCTTATATTGTGTTCATATATATAATAGAAGTGCATTAAATTTGGTGGCCCTCGTCAAACGGTGGCCCTGTGCAATCGCACCTCTTGCACTCCCCTAAAGCCGTCCCTGGTATTATCTCAGCCACGTATTATCTCAGCAAAAATGCATATATATCCCTCCCAAAGTGAATAATTGCATATATATCATTTGTACAAGTTTTTTATTCACATAGTACAATGATTTTTATCCATGTTTTGGATATATATACAATTTTGCATTTTCGGGATGATATATATGCAAAAGCCATTCTTTGTTATTTTTTTGTATAAATAGAGTAGGGAATGTGTAATCAGTTGTACCAGTATTCAGTTTCCTTTTAATATACAAACCATTGAAACCTATCTTGCCGTTTTGATTGGTGTTACCGTGGGTGTGAGTCTGGGTTTAAGGAGTCTGATAACCTACACTCGTTAAGTCGCAATGGGGCGCGGGTAAAAAATCCTCCTTAGTCTCCTATTTATGTCAAACAAAACTTGTACACCTGGTCATTGATAGTATTATTTACTATATATAATCCGTAATATAAGCATATAAAAATTCCACTAGCAGATCCTGGAACAATAATAATATGTATCATGGAAACATGATGAAACTCATTTGGATATAATGAACATTATTTTTACAGAAATTGCAAAGTGCAAGAAAAAGTCATAACATGTGTGGCGGTGGTTTCAAACTTTCTGAATTAGTCGGCCAAAAGGTCGAAAACCATGGTTACCAAAAAAAAAGTCATAACACAAGTTTCAATAAAAAGATACATGCATGAAACAGGAAAAGGATTCGATATCAGAATCTATGCGAGAAATAGAAATGTGAAAACCAAACCAAAGCAAAACATCACCAAGCTGTTTTGTAGCCTTATCAAAGGTGAACCATGAGAATATACACCGTTCATGCCATCGATAACAGGTCCACATAACACATTGTTACTAGTTCGGGTCTCTTCATAGCTAGCAAAACTAATAGGAACCAGTTCAGTAGGACTTTGGGCGCTTGAATGACAATGAATATTTGTTGCTTGATCCATCACCTTTGCTCCTCGTCGTAAAGTTCCATTTTCTTGTTCCAACTTGTGCAACCACTGTGAAAACTCCCACACACGAGTCACCCGCATCACCGATATAAAACTCTATAGTAACTTGTCCTTGGTTAAGAAAAAAAACATTGTATTGAATGCCCGATGGATTACCAGAAACCAACTCGACTGCTTTAAGTCCTTCTGGGACCGTATAATGTTTTGAGTCTATATATCTTACGGTACCTAAAACTATCCAAGATTGTAGTGCTGATTGGACTTGACTCTTAGGATCAATGTTTGACTCAGCCTCTAATAAGATACCTTGAGTCGAGCTCTGGGGAAAGCTTGGTCCAATTTCGAACCCACCATCCAAAAAGAAATTACCTGTATGTCAGAAACAAAAAACTAACGACTAGTTAGATAGCACTCGTCCAACTAACTGGCCTTTGGTTTAGCAGTATCCGGGTGAGTTCAAGAGAGAACGCATGAATAGTAATGAGTATTTGAAAAAAAAACATACCTACAGATACTCTTGGATAGTTAATCCCAGAAAGTAGAAGATCATCGACGATAGGCCAACAACCACTATTACCAGCCGCGACACTTTGAATTTGTACGCTCAGATCGAGCGTTGGTATTATTTCATTTCTCCATATCACGTAAGCGTAAGTTTGCCATGTTTCTTTCCCGAGTGATGCTTGATAAGAGAATACCTTTGATACACTAGGACCTGAAACACTTACGGCGATGGCTTGTTTTGCACAGTCTGGACTACTTGGAGCAATAGTAAAGGTGAGAACATAATCGTCGCTTCCATCATATGAAAATGTCTGGCTAATCATGCCATTTGGGCCTAATTGCAAACCATGACCATTTCCATCTCCAGGTAGGGAGACATTTTTACCTGCGGTCACATACCAAACTGTACCTTGGTATGACCAACCAGAAATAGTGTTGATAGCAGAGTCGAGGAGCACGGATTGAGAGGCAGAATTTGTGTTTAGATTTGTAGGTGGAATTTCAAAACTTGGATTCTCAAGCGTAACTGCTTAGCAAAAAAAAAAAAAAAAATCACTATAACAAAGCACAAGAATACGATAATAATATGTATCATGGAAACACACCTATAGAAGACACCAACGAGGCGGAAAGAAAACATAAGATGATGACAATCGTGAGAGCCATTGTTGAGATTGTGACGCCTTTACAAAGAATAAGAACGAGTTATATAGATTCACAAATGACAAGAGTTTAGTACCTATGACTTTCGACGAAATAATGGAGCACATTACAGATTGATACATAGTCAACTTGATACAAGTTATATTTGAATATTGTCTAGTAAATTTTTTAAATTGACTGAATCAATATATTTGAATACAAGTTATAAGAATGTTTGCCCGAAAGATAGAAAATAATACTTTATCCAGCAATCGTGCTGTTGTTTGAGGCGGTGGACAGTTGACATTAAACTTTATGCATGCATCAACAAGATACTTATTGGCCTCTTCACTAGCAAGATCTTTGGGTATGCTAAGAATTGCTATCTTCTCCAACTCAGGAACCATATCAATCCGTCTAAAAACATTCAAATACAGTTAGTGCATTCACGTGCAGAGAAAATTATAATGGATCGGAATTTTTGTGTAAGTAAGCAAATGACCTGAAAGGAGGAGTGAAGTCGATTTCAATAGGTTCCTTATCATACCCATTTGCATGATATACAATCTTGTAGCCACCTGTCAGCTCCTTCACCATTTCTGTTTCATTTCGTTTTATTAAACATAGTCAGTAACACAATGAAAGTGACAATTTTGGGCCGTTTAATTTAAAATGGGTCAAGTTAAGTAAATACTAATAAGTACTTTAACCGGAAGGAAATGGGTCATACAGTTTAAAAATTTTTACCCACATAGAAAGTACTTATCTCGGGTAGATATTCAGCCGATGTAAATTTTTAGCTCTTAAAAAACAACCGAGATCGTTTTATAACTTGTATTTTATAACGGCAATGAATTTGTTTACTCATAATTGACCCACTTAAAAGAAATTTAGAATTTGGATTTAGGGTCAACCCGTCACAATGTTCGTTCAATCGATCTATGTTGTTACCCTCTATTTCAAACAAAATTTAAGACGTACCGCTCAACAGCTCTTCAGTTTGCTTCATAAGGTCTTCGTAGTCGGAATATGCCTGATAAAATTCACATGTTGTGAATTCCGGGTTGTGGGTCAGATCTATTCCCTCATTCCTGAACTGTTTCCCAATCTCATATACTCTTTCAATACCACCAACAACAAGCTGCTTCAGACATAGCTCAGGCGCAATGCGCATGGAAAGTGTCATGTTTAACTCATTGTGGTGAGTCACAAATGGACGTGCGGCAGCCCCACCAGCAACCACGTTCAACGTTGGAGTTTCAACCTTAATTAAGAAAAAATATCAATATTAATAGGAAAGTAAGAAACCAACATGACGAAGATATATCAAGTTTTGTGTGTTACCTCCATAAATTCACGTGTGTCTAGAAACCTTCTGATAAATGATATGATCTTTGCACGGGTACCAAATATACGTATGGCTTCTGGGTTTAGCATCAGATCCAGATACCGTTCACGAAATCGTATTTCCTACCACAAAAAGATATTGCTTTGTTAGGGTTATGGTCGATCCAACCCAAACCTGTTGGAACCGTATACTAATAAAGGCTGCGGGTGACAGAAAGAAAAAACAAAACCGGAGGAAGATGGAATACCGGATCTTTCAGTATGCATGCATCAGGATTTCTACCACGTCCTGGAGTCCAAGCATTACCTGCTGAAGCTGCACTCTTTGCCTTTTGAGGCGTATGGAGACACGGGACTAAAATAGTGAACGTTTTAGGGAAGATACTCAACTCCCCCTTTCCGGATTTTCCTGTGATAAGAATAAGAAATGAGAAAATGTGTCATAGCTTATATTACCTGAATCCATTGTATAAGATGAAAAGAATGCAAAACTGCTAACTGAAAATGCACACCTGGAAACCCGACAATGCCAAGAATATCTCCTGCTTTCACACTATGTTTAAACTTTGAAAAATCAGATTGCTCAGGACGCCTGCAACAACATGTTACACGTGTACTTTAGTATGTGTATATTTTGCAACAACATGTTACACGTGTACTTTAGTATGTGTATATTTTCTGTTGTTCGCAACTAATAAAAAAAACGTACGAAAGCAATGACCAGTTGAAACCCAAAACCATGTACAGCCGTTACCTTCGATCCACCATGACTTGCACTTTCCCACCAGGACCATGCAAATCACAGAAAGTTACATTTGGTGAATACCGTATGTTCCTCACACGGCCTGAAAAGAATGCAATTATCAACATCATTATAAAAGGAACATATATAATTATAAAATGTAAGATCGTGTACCAAATTATGCTTACCAGCCAAGGATTCTTGTGCACCTTCCCGATGCTCCCCGTTTTCTAAGTTTTCATACTTCTGTCTATATTCAGGAAAGGAAATTGTTTGCTGGAATTTGTGAGGATACGGGTTTATTCCTGCTGCCTTTTGAGTAGCAACTCTCAGCAGATTGTTACGATATTCCTGCAAGCAAAAAACGGATACGTGTGATCATTTATACATTCAAGACTTTGATGGGTATTTTAAACATCCAATAAAACATATATCAATTAAGTAGTATACTAAGAAGTATTCATGTTAATTTACTTAATGCTATTATACTACTCTTGTATATGGCTATAAGTCGAACTATACCGTTGGATCCTCATCGACTGCTGATAATCTCGGCATTATATTGCAGCAGCCTGAAAAAGAAAAATCACAATGTCATGGCGAAACTTAGGTTTTAAAGTAACTAGCAAACACAATAACTCCTTAATGGAAATCACACACACACTTAAACTCAACAACATATAAAAAAAAATCCCTAGTAGCGTATACCAAATACCACCAACACATTATTCCCTGAAAATATATAGTACAACGCTCATCGTAATGCAGCAAATTAAAACATTCTTAACATTAACAACATCACCAATAGTATAACAAGCAAAGAATCCTTCTTAGAATCAAACCCGACAACCATTTATCAAATATAATCCTTAAAAAGTACTAATATACATGTAAATTTGTTTTTTTAGCTTAAGTTTGTATATCACCTTTAAGGTAGATTTTAACAACACCTATGTCATCTTATAGCTAGTTTTAGGAAAGAAACCAATTATAAGTATTTATAGTATTCGGTAACTCAAATGTATTAGATTTGAGTCCCCGGATCGTTCCTAGCGAGGGATGAATGGAATTAACAACTCACGTCGCGTAATTCGGGATTTGAATGGTTAAAGAGGATTTTGATGATTTCTAAACTACGGGGCAAGCAATAATAATAAAAGGCAATTAAAACTATTAAATCTAAGGTGCAAACAAGAAATTACAACTAAGTATGCAAATTTTTACTAAAAACATAAATTACAATAATGAAAAAACGTATATTAAAATGGAATCTACATTATCTAAACCTCTAAAAATGAACTAATATTTTTCTACAGCTAAAAATGTGATTTAAAAATTATTTGAAATTTAAAACTAATTTTTTTGGTTTTTCTTGATTTTATTTGAATTAAAAAACTATTTTCGGACTTTTAAATAGACTTAAAAAAGCTAGAAATTATAAAAACTTATAAGAAAATTACAAAACTATTTTTCAAAAATCTAATTCAACTAAAAATAATTTTATAAACTGAAATTGTATTTTTCTGACTTTTCTCAATTTATTATGAATTTAAAACTGAATTAAACTAATTAAATGTCTAGAAAATACTATTTAAACTAGGAAAAATCTGGAAAAATATTTTTTATGACTTTTTGACTTTTCTAAATCTAAGAAAATTAATTTTGTATTTTTTTTTACCATTTTCTGATTTATTTGAATTAAGAGCTATTAAAAAGTGCAAAAAACTGATTTTAAATTAAGAAAAATAGTAAATGGCTAAGGAAAATTTATGAAAAATTACAGAAAAGTCCTAAATTAAATGGAGAAGCTATGAAAATTATGAAAAGCAATTAGTGAATGCAGAATAAGCATTTGGGCATGAAGCTGTTATGAAAAGCTAAAGAAAATAAGCTAAAAGCTACAATTACTCTACCAGAAACTACATTAAGCTAAGATAAGCATTAGCCAACTAGAATACACCTACTTCAACTGTGAACAACCAAATAAGCACAGACTGGAAGCTAAAAAGCACTTGACTAAATCCTAAAAGCAAACAGAAATTAGTCCTGAGGGGTCTACTTTATGCCTATGAAAAGCTAATAAGAAGCTAGAACTAAAATTTGTAAAAATTTGCAATAGCTAGACAAGCAACCAGAGATTAACCATGCCAAACCTCAGATCATTAAGACTAATATTCAGCAAATTAAAAATCAAAAGCACATGGTACTTAGGCCTTTTTGCTGTTGTACAGGGCATATCAGCAGACTAAATAAGAACTGATGACCTGATGTGAGCATGAAAAAGCTAAACTAGGCAATTTAAACTAAGATAGGACTATGAACTAATCATAAAACAATAATCATACATAATAAGCTAAAACCGAGCTAGAGAGAGGCTTATGACAGTGACTACAAAAGGCTGCAGTTACATGATAGATAAGGGAGAAAAGGGTTGATTAGCAAACTAAATTTAGCTAAGAAATGAGCACTAAAAAACTGATAGAGAGAAAACAAGTTAAGTCTAGACTTATCACTACCTAAATGAGCAAAAATGAAACAGAATCCTCAAATAAATGAGCAAATAAGCTGCTAGGAGAAGGTCTAATGGAACAGTAACACAGATCAAGGATGCAGTTATGATACTAAACTAGGCTTATATAGAGACTAAATTGAAGCAAGCTAAAACATCTTATTGACTAATAATCTGAGAACAAAAAAATTAAGGTGCATAATCAACTATAAAAACAAAGTTAAACAAATTTTAAAACACCTTAAGACCTAAAAATTGACATATTAAAAACTGAGGTGAAAACAAAAATGGATTTGAAACTTGAAAACACAATACTTGACTTGCAGACTTCAAACTATGATTAACAAAAGTTGTAAAAACAATTTATAAACCTAATGACTCAGATTAACACTAACCAAAATCATGTAAACATCAAATTCAGACCAAATCCAAACACTCCCTTAAATCACCAAATTGCAAATGAACTTTTAAAACTAGATGAAAATGGACTACAACTTACTTCAATTGATCATTAAGCATGTAACTCAACTTTAAAACAGAATTAAAACCAGAAATTACCCAAAAACAGCTTGACTTTGATCTTTGACTTTTGTTGACTTTTTAAGTGAATTTGAAATTGAAGCAAAATTAAACAGCAATCAGCTCACATAACTGTTCAAGAAATATCATAATACACGCGGACATACAACTTCTTAATATCAACACATATTTCAAGGGACATATATATCTAACAAACACTCCTTACATACATCGACAAATTAACCTTTTATCTAAAGAGAAAATTACCAAAAGATGCCAAATATCCAAGGTTTGTTCATTTTCTAGACACTTTTATCATCTCTTTCCCATTTAATCCACGCTCAATCCGAATCCACCCAAATTTTGACACGTGTCATTCCTTTGTACTTTTTTAAAAAAGTACAAAGGAATGACACGTGTCAAAATTTGGGTGGAGTCGAGCAGTTGAGCAGTCAAGTCGAACAGTCAAAGGATTGACACGTGTCAAAATTTGGGTGGAGTCGAGCAGTTAGTGTGGCCTAAATGAGAAAAAGATGATAAAAGTGTCTAGAAAATAGACCACCTTAGATATTTGGCCTATTTTGGTAATTTTCTCGAATCTAAAAGCTAACCCTAAGAGTTAACTTATCACTACAATATCTAAATCAACTCATTCTGTTAACATACAATATACAATGCTGGCATATCAAGCACGTGAAGGAAAAAAAAAAAAAAAAAACACTATTGTGCATACCGGAGGCAACTAGGCAAGAGATGTAAAGCTTTGGAATTAATTGGCTACAGGTTATGGAGTGATGTATTGCCCTATTTAAAGGCTTTTTTTAAGCACTAGTTCCCAAACTTGGTCATCAAGTTTTGAAAACTTGTAACCGAAGTGTCGCAAGAAAAAAAAAAATATTAATTTCCGAAATACTGTAACAAGAATATTGATAAAAAAACATTGTGACAATGTGGTTAATACTTAATAACCACACGCTCTACCAATTTAGCTAGAAGGATAACTTGTTATATTACGGAGTATAACTTTAATCTTTAATTATACAATAGATTTTTTTTTTTTTTTTTTTTTTTAGAACTGGGGTTTCAATCTTTTATATAATAAAAGAATTACATTATTTTTGAAGTGATTTTGTCAATTCATTTTTATTGAAAAAACAATTGGGCCAATAGGATAGCTCAAATTCGTCACGTAAGCAAAATCGTGTGATGTGATTGGTTAATAAAAGTCAAAATTAAATTGATTTTGGTCAAACTTTAATAAATTTTGTGAAGAAATTTGGCTGATAAAAAAAACACATAAAAATATAGGTGTCAAATTTGTGAAAACAAAAACTTAAAAAAAGAGGAGGTAATTAATAAAATTTTAATAGTTGAATTTATAAAAATTATATAAAGTTAAGTGTAATATTATAAGCGTCCATATTTTTTAATAACTTTGAATAATAAACAAATAACCCCTTATACTTTATAGCCTTTATACTTTGCATCTTAAAAAATACAATATATATGTTGTTTTAAAATAACAACATATAAATTTGCATATGATTATAAGTATCAATGTTTTTACTATATACATTCAATAAAGACTCATTTATTTCATTTTTAAAAGTTTAACCTATGTGGACACGAGTTTACATTCTAAATACGGCTAAATTACTGAAAACGGGAATATAATTATCAAATTGTAAGCACGGGTTACTTTAATATAAAAATAAATACACACAATTGTACTTATAACAATGACTCGTGTATTTCTTATTTATTTATATAAGGGTATCTAGAAAAACGTTATCAACACTCATTATGTGCTATTAAACGTGCATCATGTGTACAACATAATATCAGTAGTGAAATTTAAATAACAACATCAACATCTTTGTCAGCTAAATAAAATTAAATCTTAAGTTACCTAACAGAAATTTTTACAAATATTTTAACAAATTCTAATTGATATTAATGCATAATGAAAAACTCGTGCATAAGTATTAGTTGTCCTTATATCACAATTTTCATGGGCAAATTCTTATATGTGTATATACTGAACTAAAATGTTAAAATAAATTTGATTTATGTGTAAACTTCGTGCGTGCACGAAACTTATAACTATATATTTTTTTTGCCAAAACCCCATGCATGCACGCACGGGTATTATAACTAGTTCAGCTAAATGGATAACTTGTTATTTACGGAGTATAAGTTTAATCTTTAATTATACAATAGATTTCGTTTTTTTTCCTTTTATTATTATTTTTTTTTTAGAATTGAGGTTTTAATTAACTAATACGGAGGCTCGATTGGAATACTGAGCACTCTCGTTATTCAATTAAAAAGTCAAAATCAAGAAATTCAGGTCAATATTGTAAACTTTTTCAATTTTTATTAATAGAAACATTGATGTGTCAAAATTTGAAGAAAAAAACTTCGAGAAAGTGGGGGTTATGTATAAAACTTTTGTGTCACTAAGCTTACAACATTTGAGAATCCGGATTTTTTTTTTAATTTTAAATATAATAAAATACATTGCATTTTACCCAAGGCTTTTGGTCTAGTGCTATGTAGGTGACCCATCAACTTAGAGGTTGTTGGTTCAAGCCTCGCCGAAAATCTATACGTTTTAGAAAAAGTATTTAACTACAATAATATTTGTTTCTAAATTTAAAATACAAAAAAAAAACTATTAAAATTACTTTATGTGTATCTTTTGTTCTTTAAACCTAACCCTAACGTAAAGCTTATATATACTCGAATAAAACGTGAGCTCATCATTCATTAGCCTACTAACCTTTGTGTGTGTGTCTTTTTTTTTTACATGTAAAAGATGTCGACAACCGCACTTTCTGAGCTGTAAGTGCATCATCAAAGTTAAAATCATCTCTCTATGAAACCAAAACGCTAAAAACACTCCAGATCTGTTCTAAACACTAATGTTAAAAATTCACGCATCTATTAATAATGATGATTATCATATAGACAACTTCTGTTATGTTTTTGGTCGATTTGGTCATAACATTAATATCACGGTTATAGATACCGAAAGCAAGCCTAGGCATTTTTAAATTAGGGTTCAGACTACAAGATTTTGGGTAAGATACCAACTATAATAACTTTTTTTTAACGGTAATTTTTTTCACACCTTATACCACCTATCTTTTTTTTTTTTTTTTTTTTTTTTTTTTATACCACCTATCTTATAATTGCCTCAACCGAGACTTGAACACACAACCTCTAGATTGGTGGGCAAATCACATACTACTAGACCAAAGGCTTAGGGTACCAACTATAAAAACTTTTTAATAATATTGGTTTTAATATTTTTTTCTTTATTTGTATAGTCACGTGACACTCCCATGCACACTTTAGTATGAACTAATTTTTATCATGGCAAATCAAAGCACACTGTAAGTATTTATTATAGAATTTAATTTTATTCATTCAATTAGATGTTACTCCGATGTTAAACCTAATTCAAAGTATGAATTACATGCATTTGTCACACTTGTTTCATATTGAGTTGTTGGAACAAAGTTGATTATCAATGAAAAATAATACGTACACATCACAGACTTCAAAAATATAAGTATTTTATTATTTATTAAGGTAAAATAAATTATAAGAATATTTATCCATTTTTAAAAAAAGTAAAACTGTACATAAATATAATTATTCTCATGGAAACTAACAATATTATTAATCGTTTATTTATTATACAATATCGAAGAGCAAGCACATGTTCAAGACATGATGATGTTTTTTAAAAGATATGTCATCAACATATTCATTTGATGATTTCATTTTCATATATTAATAAATTGTTTGGTTATTTGATAATCATGTGTTTTAAGATTAGATATGAACACATGTATTTTTTTTCTCTAATACAAAATTTTTTGACTTTTTGTGGTTCCTATGAAGATGTTGAATTAGATCCAAAACATTTCTTTCTTAAGTGATTCATAAAAATGATGATTGTATAATGTTTTCAGCATAAGAATATACTATGTGTTTAAATTTTTGTTAATCACTCCTAGACACAAAACTTACATGAAAAAAATCGTTTAAAAATGTTTATCTTCTTTAACCCGTAGCAAAGCATGGGCATCAACTCCTTGTCTTTCACATTTTTCATGGTGACCTCGGATAATCGTTTACACAACAATCATGCCACTAGTATAGATGTGTGGTACCTTAAGTTGCTTAGCAAATCTTTGTCCTTGCACTAATGGATCATTAAGTTGGTGTATGCATCCGCCAGCTGAGAGACAAACAAATACTACTACGTATAAACCAATGGTTAATAGAGTCTAATCAAGATATATCATAATAAGAACCGATTAATTCGAGACCATTAAAGTAAGACTAGATTAGGTAAATACCTCGCTCTTGTTAACAAACAATTCAAAACGTTCTGTCAATCCTGGTATGTCTCGATGCCACTTTGCAAGCGACTCATTATATCATGATGGTTGATAATAAACAAGGTTTCATTGACCCTGTGTTAATTGCCACGTGTTTATATCAATATATCATTGCAAAATTTAAATTTATATGAGTTTAAACATAAACTAAAAAGTTACATAAAGTCTAAGCCTCAAAGGGAATAAATTATTACGAGTACATATTTTGTGCAAAATTTAAATTTATACGAGTTCAACCACAAAATCAAGATTAGATGAGTTAAAGGGAAAAAATCATAAATATAAAATAAATAGTACAATTTTGGGATAATACTTTTAAAAAACATTATACTTGTCTAAAGATACTTTTTTGAATAACAAAAAAAAAAAAAAAATAAATAAATAAAATAAAATAAAATAAAATCTGAATACTAATGTTGACACTTTTGTATTTATGTGGATAGTTTGACCATTTTACCTTTTCAAATATCATAAATGATCCTTGTCGGTTTGCGAACTTATAGCCACCGTACTTAGGGTGAATTACATAAATGGCCCCTACAAAAGAAATCGGAATTTTTTTTCAGAATTTTTTTTTTCCAAATTTTTTTTTTCAAAATTCTTATTCAGTTTTTTTCAGAATTTCTTTGCCGAAAAATTTTTTCTGAAATATTTTTTTTAGAATTTTTTTCGTCACATGTGAAAATAAAGTTTCAGAATTTTTTTCTACACATGTGAAAACGTATAAAATCAGATAAAAACGTATAAAAAAGGATGAATAAACTTGGAAGAAAACTTAAGAAAACGGACGGAAACTGTAGCAACTGGCATTTCTGGGGCAATACTTGTTCAGAAAACTCAAAACTATTTATTTTGAACAACTACTTCATTACTCTTAAGTTAACCGTTTAGTTAAATCGGGTAATTTAAATCTTCCGGTAAGCAAATACCTGTAAGGCACATACTATTATTTTATTAGTAAAACAATTATTTTTATCATAAAATATAAAATATTAATTTTCTAACAATTGCTGACTATTATAACTCAAAAACGAGAAGTTATCTCGTTTTTATTGAAAAACGACCCCGCACGCGTACCGACACTGTATTAGTAATGATTTAAGTCCAATAATCATTTTTCGTAGCCAATAATATTGTTTTTATATTATTTTATAAAAAACATTCACAAAAATGTATTTTTCGCATTTTTGCCAAATAACGCCAAACCAAAGTACCGCAATTACACTTAAGGTCAAACGATATCCGAAATATACTAAATAAAAACATTATTAAACTTTGGTCAAATTTTTCTTTTTTCTTTAACCGTGTGCATCGAGCCTTACCTCACGTCACATTCAAACATAGATTCTATATATATGAAAGCGACATTTCATTTACCTTTTGCTTTATCTATACTGCTATATAAAATATTTAGGACATGCTATTAATAGAAGGCTTAATTTTTAAGATTCAACAAATTACTTATATTAGAAAGAAGTGTTTTTACAAATTCTAATAAATCTATACATCAATGTAAACTTTGGCAATTAAATGAAACGTAGTAAACAGTTCTGTGTTTTACAAGAAGCAAAAGTAACAACCCAGGAAATTTAATAGCCCATTTATACAGCCCAAATGAAACAGTTATGTGTTTTACAAGACTTCACCCATCCAGCTTTTCTCTCTATTAAAAAGGGCTGCAAATCAGAAATCAAATGAAACAGTTCTCTGTATTTACTCCCTCCACCCATCCAGCTTTTCTCTCTATTAAAAAGGGCTGCAAATCAGGAATTCCTCCTCTAAAATCATGCCTTACATAATGCAAAATCCTACCATATACTTAACAAAGTGCCACTATAAAAAGAAGGCACAAGATCATGGTTTAGGCACAATAACATATCAAAAACTCAACTTCTGTTACATTATGGATACTCATCAAACTGAAATAACAATGGTCCTGTCATCTTTGTCCCTTGGTCCCACTGTTGAGGTTCGACATGAATCAAGCAGTAGTCCACCCCATGATCTATCAGGCCTTTTGTCCTCTTTAACGCTTTCTCCACTGATCTTGAACTTCATCCCATTCCAGCAGCCCTTGCACCTCTTCCAGCCCTTGAACTTCATCCAATTCCAGCTGTCCCTGAACCTCTTCCAGCCCTTGAACTTCATCCATTTCCGGCACATCTTGCATCCCATGCAACTCTTGCAGCCCCTCTTCCACTTCAGCTACAAATAAATCGAGCTCTTGAGGTAACAAACTTTTTCAAATCTTTATATTTCTTCAACAAACATTTAACATACATGCATGTTCAATATAACAACATTACTAATTATTAATGTTTATTTGTTTTATATTTCACGTTCAGAAAAAATGTAAAAGGTTCATAAACTTGATGCACTGGAAATGGGACGAAGTCATTACCTTTGATGATGATGAAGAAACCCCGCCCGAGGCTTCCTCAACAAGGAGTGTGAAACACAAAAGAACCAATCCTGTTTCAATCTTTGGCAATAAACAGGTTAATTGTTTCGGACACGACAACAATGAAGAAGATGCATAGAGTTTCCTGCTTTATTTTTGTTTGAAATGTTATGCGCTTTAAAAAGATTAATAAAACTTGTTCATTTCATTATAAATTCCATAATTTGTACTATTTGGACTTTGAAACATACCTGGTACGAGAAGTCTGGTTCAGGTACTGGAATATAAATGGCCAATTTTTGAGTTATGGTCCCGATCCAAACACTCCTAATCCTTCTCATAAGTCAAAACTAAGATCGAACAAGTAACTAGACATTCTGTATTATAACAAAGACTGTAGAATAATTACAACTAAGGGGCCGCTTGGTTCGTTTCAAGGAAAGGCAATGATAATGGGAATGGGAATATTAAGGAATGCAATGAAGTATTATCATTGCATTAGGCATGCTTGGTGAAACATTAGGATACTACTAACATAGTATTAACTGACATTTAACATTTAAGATTTAAAACAATAAACTTCAAATTCAGAATATATATTATAAACATTCACATATATCTCTAAACCAAGTAGTTGAAATTTCCAGTCACTTATCATAATTCCAGTCACTTGTGATTGGTCTCGTTTAATTCCAGTCACTTATCATAGTCACTTATAATGCCAATCACTTATCATAATCCAGTCACTTATCATTGGTATCGTTTAATTCCAGTCACTTATAATTCCAGTCACTTATCATAATTCCAGTCACTTATCATAATTCAGAATATATATTATAAACATTCAGAATCGTAATTCCAGTCACTTATCATTGGTCTCGTTTGATATTTCAAATGTTGCAGTATGAAAAAAGGGGAAAATAATACTTGAGAAGTGGAGTAGTGGATAAAACTGTGAAAGGGAGGAAAGTGGGCACTAACTTTTCAAATGTTGCATCTGAATGGACTTCAAACGACTTTCGACCCATTTAACCCTGGACAGTTTCCTTAGTAGTTGACTTTTCTGCTTTACCCATTTGACCCATTATCAAAAAGTTGCAATTCGAATTGACTAAAATATAATTGCCACATCTATTATGAGTGTTACTTACCCTGCCATGATAAGCAACCAATTGTTCAGCAACATCCTCACGAAGTGGAAGCCAATCAAGACTTCCCCCTTAACGAGCAAACCAATGGACTCTTAGAACACGACGATTGTCTCCATCCCGATAAACAGGGAAACAATGTCTCCTCACCAAGTCTACCTGCAATCAAACACAAAGTGAAGACCCCAGTATATTTACATAATTATCACAAGACTCAGGGGTGTGTGGTTCCAGGGGTATGGGTTTGATAGTGTTGGAGTATGTTTAGTTGATGGAATGGGGTCCTATGTACCCATTTCCGTCAACCAAGTTATCAAACCCATACCCATATTACACTACCTGCAAGAATGACGCCTCTATTGTGAGAGAATCTCTAATACCAAAGCAAGAATAATCATTCTTCTCTACCGTTTCGGCACGTGGAACAGAAGCAGCTACTTCTGTAGATAACCGATGGAATCAATATGCAAACCACAAAAAAATGTTATCAGTATTTGACTGATTTCAATATATTTTAAATGACAATGCATCACTATGTATGACATGCTTCTTCAATTAAGTGATTCATAACTACTTAAACTTATTCGTCCTTGCGCAAAAAAGACACCCACCTTAACATTAGAATTTATGGAATTTCATTTTGTTTACGTGTATTTAGGTGGTCCAATATTAGCCTCGTAAATCATTTAAATTATAATGAAACCCTTTAAATTTTTGTTTCATAATTTGTTAGCAGTCATTTTATTTTGTTAGATAAAACGTGGTGTATCGTGAGGTTTTACATGATGACTAACACATGTTGGCAGTCATTTTATTTTGTTTAAAAGCACTTTTATAATAAATTACGTTTCTTTTGTTATAATGAGTAACATTGAAAAATTCATGATTTGCTGTATTATATAACCCATGTATGCCTATTGGACTTTTACATCAAACAAATTCACATATTCCTACTAATTGTGATAACCTGATTCAAACATTCAACTAATGTAATAAAAGAGAATCAATTATTATTACCAATAAGCAATTTGTTCAAACATTCAACTAATGTAATAAAACAAATTCACATTTAGCAGCCACATTGCTAATTCAAACACCGCTAAAAACAATTTGTTCATACTTCTAATTTACCAATAAGCCCTTCCAAATTGACAAGTTAATTTAAAAATTACGCCCTACCAAATTGATAACGTAAATTAAACATTTAAAAAAACAGCTATTATGTTTTTACCTCAGCATATAAAAAATAACACTCGAATCAAGATATCACAAGCTTGTGTGTTGACTTTGTTGTTCTTCATCTTGAATCCTCGGTGTACTGGTAATTAATTTGTTGTTATCTTATCAGCCAACGTTGTTGAGCAAAATGTTTAATCCAATAGTTATTATCTTTTTTATATTAAACGTTGTTGAGGTATATGGGGATGATTTGTTTTTTAAGGTTTAATCAGATTTGAGGTATGAACAACAACGTTTGGAAAACCAATAGTTTAATCCACAACTGACCAATATACACTCATATAAAACCTTCATCTTCTAATTAGTGATGTGGGTGAATTTATTTTGGGGATGACGGTGAATCAGTAGAGTAGAAATATAAAATTAGTTTGTGATAAACAATGATTTGGATAAGGTAGGTAAAAATATAAAAAAGAGTTCTTAAATATACATATGAGCAAAATGGTTTTACAAATAAAAGTCAGAGTATGTGTTTGATTTTATTTAGTGATGAGTATTTCGACTCGAATTTCGAAACCGAATCGGAACTGTATCGGAATCGTGTCAATTCCTGATATACGGTATGGTATCGGGACTACGAAATAAGGTGAAAAAAATCGGGACCACTAATTCGGTACGAGACCGATACCAAATCGGGAAATTCTAGAAAAAAAACGAGGAAAACCTGATTTCCCGGTACTGGTACCGGTACCGGTATCCGAATCCCGTTCGGTACGGTACCGGTACTAATAATTATGCTTTCGAGAAAAATCGGTACCACTAATTGATGCGGGATCGATACGGGATAATTCAATTTGTAAATTTATAAAGCTTAACTAATATATAATATTTTCTTTATTAGTAATTTTACCTATAAGCATTATAAATAATTCAATTTGGCAAACACTAAAAAAAATTGATTATTTTATTATTGCGATACCAAATAGCATAATCAAATCCAAACACCATGTTTTAAAATCACGTTTTGTAACAACTTAAATCTGATTATTCGCTTTCAAAACGCATAATCTATTTTCAATAATCAATCCCAAACACCCCCTTAACCTCTTGTGCTTTGGGCCGAGTATGCATTGATTTCAGTATGGTTTATAATTGGGCTTGTACCTTTATATGTTTATTTGGATATGAAATAGTTTGCATCGTTATGGTTTATAGTTATTTTAATAAAAAATTATCATTCGTTTGTCAAGTTATTGTTAAAAAAAACGTATAAATGAATAACATTTGCTCGCAATAAAATTTAGTCACAGGGTACCCGCCGCCGTATCGCGCGGGTACCCTGCTAGTAACTCTAATTGAAACACCTATCAATTCACATACTTTGATATTAAACGAAAAATTATATTCCTTCTCTATGTTACTGTATGAACATACACACCCATACATCTTCATTTTTCAAGTAAACTTCAAAAATACAAAGTTCTTAAGGGTTTTGATTAAAGCTTGGATTGATTTTGGGGTTGCTTAGTACTAGCTCGGAAAATCTTGGGTAAATTTGGGTGTTCCTTTCCTTCTCCTAGTCGACACACTCACACTTCTCTTTGTAAGGATTCTTTAAACTCAAAATCTTGTGTTTCTTGGTTTACTATGTTGTAAATATCAACTCTATTTAAAGTCTTTGTGATAATCTAAGAGTTAAAAAGGTACATGTTGATTTAGGATCTGTGAATGAATCGACATGTAAAACATAGGAGTAAAGAGATTTTGTGTTGTGTACTACTTGTGCTTGTGTGGAAATTTTATTACCATAACATATTAACTATCACACCAACAATAAGCTAAAATTTATTTGTATTAGTTTCGCTTCATATATATATGATTTTCAAGCATATTATATATTATTATTATTATTTTTTTTATTATAAACATCACTTTCATTAGAAACAAAACCATAGGATTACAAGAAATTAGTGAGGAGCCGGGAAACTATCTGAGCCCTCACACCTTTAGCAATAGCAAAACTAATCCTACTGAAGATATGAGTAGCACATATTATTATTATTATTATTATTACTATTATTATTATTATTATTATATAAAACATCACTTTATTGAAAACTCAAAGGATTTACAAGAAATTAGTGGGAAGACGAGAAACCAACTAGGCCCCCACTCCTCTAGCAATAGCGAAACTAATACGACTAAAAATATGATCCGCAGCACGAGCACCAATGTCTTGCGTCAAGGAGAAAAGTCTAATACGCTTTAGTAAGGCTACCGCCTCTTTCTCAAGTTCTCCAAATGAAGAAAAAGAAAATGGGAGGAAGCCATATCCGATGTCAGTACATTTAGCCTCATACTTGACACGTTTACGTCGTGCAGCCTCACTAATCGCACGCCCTGGCACAAAATCAAGCAACCCCGATTGCGTCAAGGGAGACGAACCTGTAAGATCAACACAAACATCACGCCCGCCATCCCAAGAATAAAACAATATATCAGCCGGTCGCAAGGGTCTGTCCATATCTCCATGAAGCCCAATATCCACCTCCTTACGAACAGAAATCCCGGACCGAGAGCATATATCAACAAGAACATCACGTACAACGTTATGGCGATGTTTAATACCAACAATACCCGCACATGAAACTGCATGATCCCCATAAATATCTCCAGTAAAAACCTTAGAACATGCCGAGCACGGTACCTGGACAGTGAAAAGGGGAACACCCAATCGGTAACACAACACACAACGATAAGTCCTGGCGTTCATAGTTTGTCCCAATCCAGATATAGGAGCCACCCTAAGCCAATCTGAAGTATGATCCTCCTTTAGTGAGCTCCATAGCGCCACCTGTCGAGGAGATAGGTGGAACGTAGATTCAACATTTTGGGTAACCCGATCGAAATATATGTCTGCCAATTTCTTCATAAGTTTGGGGGCAGCGACCTCGCTAGGGTTACTCAAAAGGTCAATATCCATATTAGAGTTAAAAGTACATAGAGCATCATCAAAAGAGGGACAGTAGTCACAATACCAACACTATGGAGAAGCTTAGTCTGCAGACTAGCAGATTGAAGTATCGAAGCAAGAAAAGCATAGTTCAAAACATCACCTGCAGAATATAAACCAAGCCCCCAAAAGCAAAGGGCAGGGTGGCAAGTCTCCATTGCCGATCACCAAAACCAGGCCCGAAGCGTGACAATACGCTCCAAGGAAGAATGAAGAGCCGCATCAAAAGAAACCTAGGCACACTCAAAGACTCGAGGTGAACATGTACGCATAGAAAAATATAACTTCGAAATACCAGCGCATGCACGGAGAAACAACAGCTCACATTGGGGGTCATTAAGTATAGCAACTGCATCCATAAGTTCAATAGTTTTAGCAACCCTTTTCGTGGACAAGCGTACTACACCGAACTCAAAATCCACACAAACTGGCCCACCTAATAATTTAACACCGTGTAGGGGACGCGAAATATTAGGGGGAAAAACACCTACCAGTCTGCTTCTTGGGTCCTCCTGTGGCAAAAAACCTCCGCTTTTATCAACATTGAGGTGTAGGCCCCGGCTAGGTCCATCCATCATAATCAACTCTAAAACTTTTCCAACCACCAAAGTATCACCAATAATAGTGCCGTCATCCAGATACCAAGCATGAAAGGAAAGGTTAAAAGAGTCTCTAATCTTACATGCCAGAGGATGTAACATTAAAGCAAAAAGAAGAGGCCCAAGAGGATCACCTTGTTGCACACCTTGATGAAACCAAAGAGTATGCTCACCATAATATAATCTGGCAGGACTGGAGTAACAAAATTCCACCCAACGTGACATAGCCGGTAAATGAAGTCGGACCTCACGCAACATAACAGCCCGATCCACCATGTTGAAGGCATTTTTGAAATCAACCAACAACATGGAAAGACCAACATCACCCCCACGGTCCTCAACCAAACGGTTCACAACATGAAGAATAGCCTCCCCTCCCCCCGATACCCCAACACCAAATTGTAAATCATCTAAATACCCGTCTGAGGAGTAGCCAATCATGGACGCACATACCTTGGAAACTAAACGCCTCCAAACAGTTCCAACAGCAATGGGACGGATACCTCCTCCCGGCTTGACTAAGGGTGTGAGAGGTGCACTAGCAATGTACTCACCCAATGGCCTAGGGCATTTACAAGCAAGAAAAAGGTTCACCACTTGGGTAATAGAAGCGACCAACTCATCAGAAATAGCCACAGCAGCACCATTTAAACAATCCAAAAGGTGTTGGGCGCGCAACCCATCCCGCCCACAAGAAGTACCACGAGGAAAACTCCTGATCATGTCAAGAACCATAGAAGGAGAGGCGGTAAGGTGATGATGATCAATAGGTATATCAGGCAACAGAGGAGAAGACTGAAAGGGGTGCTTAGCTTTTAAGTCCTCAAGAGTAGAAACATCATACGGTGCAATACCAGAAGACGAAAGAACTCTGACTGCAGCAGTATAATGACCATCACAAATCTTCCTCTTACATTGCTTGACATTACGATCACCCAAGTCCAAACTATCATCATCAATATTAGACCATAATGGAGAGGGTTCGGCTAAAACCTCCCCACGCATGAATAGCATTAACAATGTACTCTTCCTGGCGTTGCCGCTTAGTGACCGACCTATCTTCTTGACTACTCCTCGGGAGAAAGGTTTTGAGAAGACAAAGAGGTAAGACTAACAAACCAACCCAACATGAAATGTCATCAGGTGTGCAGATCACCTTATCTAGAGCTCTTTTCAAAGCCCGAGAGAATTCCAAACGGCACTTGGGAGGGATAGATTTGACAGTCCGCAGCCCCTTAGAGAATAAAGTATCAAGAAGGGGTAAATCAAAACCACCAGGATCGTCCAAAGTCAAATCCTCAATAAGGGCAACATGGGAAGGAACCTGCGGTTTGGTGAGATTTTATAATACGAACCGAACAACACCATCGCCACAATCGGGAGGAGACACAAAATCAGACCCCGTACCATGACGACACTTAGTCCGGAAGGTATGCGTTTTGAAACAACCACCACACAACCATATACCCATACGCTTAAGAGTAACCTCAGCCCTCTCAAAAATAGCCAAATCCGATAAAAGAGACTGCCTAGTGATAGTTTGAGCCTCACCACTGAAATGCCGATCACGGAGATGTGTGATCAAAGAGGTTTTAGTAAGACCATTACCACCACCATCTCGACATCCATTTAAACCAATAAAGGGACAATGAAATCGTACAGCTGGCATGGGAACAATGCAAAACCACAACCTCTTGTACCAAAACTACACGAAAAGAAATACCAAAAAAGACAACCACAAATAACTAACCGTAGCAACCAAGCAAAGCTAAGGCCTCAACAACGAGGGACCCTAGCAGAAACAACCGAACCCTGCGAATACGTACCCAAACCGGCCAAGCGAACGAAACCTGTAAAGAAAGCAAACCACTCGAAACCCAAAACCAACAAGCAACCAAAGCGGCCTAAACGCAGCAGCTAACCAATTGTGTTAAAGACCACGACATCACACATCAAAAGCTCGAAGACCTAGCGCATGAGAAGTTCCAAAACAAGCTTTCGAAAAAGACCAGAGATAGAGTACAAAACAGGGAGGGACTACTGAAGGGAGCCCACGACCAAGCGCCAAAACCAAAGCAAGGCAGCCAAAAACAAACGGACAGCAGCAGCGTATGTACAAAGAAAAAGGAGGTTTCAAAAAGAAACCCTAAAAACAGAAAATAGAGACCTGGAGAGAAAAACCATGAGCGATATATACAACCCCGATCAAAGGCAGTCCAACTGAGTGTTGAATCACGAAAGGGATGAGATGGAGAAGATCATAGGATGGAGAAGATCATGACAGGCACTGGAGGCGCTGGGAAACCACGATCGCCCACACAGATGGAGAATTTCATTTTATTATTATTATTATTATTATTATTATTATTATTATTATTATTATTATTATTATTATTATTATTATTATTTTACTTCAAATACACAAAGAAACACAAATCCATTAAAACATAAGTGTTGGCTCAATGATGGAAGTGCTTAATTACTAGTTTGTTTTTGTTTTCGTTGTGTGTCGAGTGAGCTTTTGGGTTGAAACCCACTATTCGAGCACCCCAACAGTAGGGGGCTTGCTTTGTGTTTTACTTGCTTGCTTTGTGTTTACATATTTTTGGACAATATGTGCGTTTGATTGCAATATGTGCCTTGTTGTGTGATTTTATCATATGTGACATTTGTGCACAACTGTTTAACTCCGTTTTGGAGCCGAAGCATTTGATAGTACTATCTTGGGTAGTTCCCCACTCTGGTAACATGTGTCTAACATTTTGGCAGGTTCAGTTGTCGCATGTATCGTGGTTTCATTAAGTGCTTATATGTGTATATCATGCTCATTATTGTCCTACACTATTGTTCACAGCTTCATGGTTTTACTCTTAAACATACGAGCTCACCAACATCATGTTGACGTTTTCTAGTATCATTTTCAGGTGATCATTAATAAAGTGTTTGAAGGCATTTCTTTTGGAGTCAGAACATTGTTATCATGTTTTCAAGAATAATTGGATTCAAAGAAGACGTATGTTTTACTTTTCAAAGTTTAGATCTAAAATGTTTTGTAACTGGTAACTACCGTTGAAACAAATGTAAGGTATGAATCTATGATGTTATGCAATGTGCCTTCTCAGTTACATCTCGTGTTTCCGCCATTGACGGGGTGTGACAGAAACGTATAAAATCGGATGAAAACGTATAAAAACGGGTGAAAACGTATATAAAAACGTAACGGGTCAAAATCATAAGGAGTGAATCCAAAAAGTAGATATATATATTAGGGACTGTGGATGAAAATTTTGCTAAACCATAGGGACCATTTATGTAATTTCCCCTAAAAACGGTGGATGCAATTTTTAAAAATCCACATGGTAAAATGGTCATTATAAGTTTTTAGTACTCACAAAAGATAAAAGTGTCAATAGTGAATGCTCTAAACTCTTCATCTGCAAGGAAGAAAAGCGTTTGTTTTTTGCGCTAGTGAAGTACTTCTTTCTTTCTTTTATTTTCTTTTCATTTTCACTAGTGTTTTGTCAAATGTTAATAGAATGTTGAGTGCAAAACAAGCAATCGCTTAAAATATGAAGTATCAAAGGCAATACATAATAGTTCAAAAGATACAAAAAACATAAAAATTTCAAAGCACATAAATTATCAAAGTACTACAAACATATATAAAATTAGGACTCGACCCATTTAATCACTTTGCATTAATTGTTGCGCGATTTGATCTCTTAAATTAGTTATATATTGTCGGTTTGATGCATTCCCTTGTGGGGTGAACAACTTGATCTTTTTCATCAACTCCATCATCAACTTCAGCTAATATGTTGTCATTGTCAAGTTGCACATTTGATTGCTTATATCTAGAAAAGAGTTTATCATCTAAACCCTCTTCACAACCAGGATCCACTAAAAACTAGTGACAAACCTGTGTTGAAACCAAAACCTACACACTCCTCACAACTACTTAACCACGAGCCACCTTACAACACACATACAAAACCGTATTCCCAACCACAAACAACGTAACAATCATTGAACAATGCATATAAATCACACAAACTTGCCTAACTAGTAACCTACTTACACACAAAATTCGAACAGATGATCATTGTTCATGGAGCAAAGCATATCACCAATAACCAATAACCATTTTTTAAGCATACCAACAAGATCAAAACATCACAACAACACAAAACAAACATCAAAACACCCTTACCTTTTGCGGCGGTTGGTATTGAGGCTGAGGTGGTGTCCGGTGACTGAGGTGGTGGCTGGAGGCTGAGATGGTAAAACATATCATTCAAACGACATATACTTGTAACAATTTCTTAATAAATGACATTAAAAAGGTACAAAGATCTATTTCTAACATACCCACAACTTTAATGAAGAAATGGGTACTCAAATATCATGGAATAAAGTTCAAAACCTCATTTTTTGACATACCCACAAACGAAAGAATGAAAGAAAACCCATATCTTTTATGGCAGCTGAGATGGTGGCGGCGACGGCCGGGATGGTGGTGGCCGGCGGATGAGATGATGGTGGTCGGCGGATTGGTTGGTGGTGGATGGTGGATGGGGTGGTGGTGGCGGCTGAAATGGGTTGGTGATGGGAGGTGTCTGTGATAAAATGAGAAAGAGAGAGGGTTTGTCAAATGAAGAGGTAAGAAGAGGAAGGAGATGTCTGAATTTTGGAAGAGAAAAGAAGAGTAAAAGAAGCTCTTTTGTCTGAAAAACAACAAACAGGTTCCTCTGCGCGCCCGCAGAAGAAATAAGTGAAAAGTCGTAAGAAGCTCTTATTTTTAAGAGTTAATTGCATTTTTGGTCCTTGTAGTATGCTCAAATTGCAGATTTGGTCCCTGTGCTATGGCCAAATTGCAGATTTGGTTCCTAAAACTTTAACATCGTCTGGGCCCAGGGGATCAAAAATGCAACGGAAGCTTCAAAATGAGGACGTCCAGTGCACTTTCAAAGTTTTAAGGACCAAATCTACAATTTGACCATACCACAAGGGCAAAAAATGCAATTAACTCTATTTTTAAAAAACAAACAAGGCCTAAATTGTAATCCTAATGGACCTCACCCGCTAACGGGCCTAGCCCACACATGAAAAAAAAAGGGGGACCGACATAAGATATACTCGTAAAGAGCACGACAAAGGCATTCATTCGTATATTAACTTTGGCTGCTAAGTTTTGATCGGAGAACAATTATTAAGTAACGATAGTCAATCAATTCACATAATTGATTGAGCTTTTAGAATTTTCAGCTGTTACTAAGTTTTGTTGGATCGACAAATCTTTCTGCTGATCGATGTTACACATGGACTTGAATGCCTCGACCTCCTTTACCAGAGGAAGATATGACGCATCTTGTAGGGATACTAGAATGAACCAACGACGAGGTTATGGGGGATCGAAAAGAAGTAGAGATGTGGACGTTGACCCGATGATGCATATGTCTCAGCCGCCATCTAAGCGCATCGTTCAGGGATCTCAGAATGGATCATACGACTGGCGGCAGGTTGGTTGGAATGCCCTCCATATGGGGATGCACTCAATTTTATTATACCTTCGAAAGTCCCTCTCCAATAGTCTTTTAATGACAAGATCGTTATTGATAAAAGATACTCCCCTCAACAAGCGATTCTTCAGCAAAGGTGTTTAGGGAGAGAAGTAGGTTTAGTAATAGATCTAACAAACACTGATCGCTACTATCGGGAGTCAGATTGGACTAGACAAGGTATTGAATATGTTAAGATCAGGTGTGCAGGAAGGGACTCCGTGCCTGATAACGAGTCTGTAGAAAGGTTTATTCAGGAGGTGACCCGATTTAGCTCGGAACATGCTCTAAATTCAAATAAGTATGTCCTTGTCCATTGTACACATGGCCATAATCGGACAGGATATATGATTGTTCATTTTCTTATAAGGACGGAGTCAATCTCCCTCACAGAGGCGATAAATAGATTTTCTCAAGCGTGAACTCCAGGGATATACAAACAAGATTATGTTGATCATCTATGCAAATTTTTCGGGCTTAGAACCTTTGTTTGTCCACAAACGGCAGAATGGAAGAGGTCACCTCATCGGGACGATGATGCAGCTTCTGGTCAGGAAAATGTTTTTCAAGCAAGCCAAATGACAAATTTCGTGGGAGCAGGAGAGATGGAAAATGTTATGGTACCTAGCAAGATGACAAATGATGATAAATTGGGAGATACAGTGCCATTGAATAAGATGGAGTCAATGAGGAAGTTCTGCTATGATGTTCTTAAGCCGAAATCACAGGGACGACGAGAACCAATATTTCCAGGATCACACCCTGTATCTCTTAACAGTGAAAACTTACAATTCTTGAGGCAGTGGTACTATCGTGCCACTTGGAAGGCTGATGGAACGCGATATATGATGTTAATAACACGGGACGGATGCTATTTGATTGATAGAGAATTTAAATTTAGAAGTGTTAAGTTGCGGTTTCCATGTGGAAACGCTAATGAGGATGCATCTAGAAAAACCCATAACTACACCTTGCTTGATGGAGAAATGGTGATTGATACTGACCCGAGCACACACAAGCAGGAAAGGAGGTATCTCATTTACGATTTGATAGCAATCAACACAAAAGCACTTGTAGACCAACCTTTTAGCACCAGGTGGGAATTAATTGAAAAAGAAGTTATCAAACCTCGGAATATGGAGCGAGACACATTGTACAAGAGTAAAAATCCGTACTACAGATATGATATGGAACCATTTCGGGTTAGAAGGAAAGAGTTTTATCCACTTTCTGATGTACCTAAGCTTCTAAAAGAGTTCATTCCACGCCTTTCACATGCATCGGATGGTCTCATTTTCCAGCCTTGGGACAATCCATATGTGTCGGGCAGAGATGAATCTCTTTTGAAGTGGAAATATCCAGAAATGAACTCCGTTGATTTTCTGCTTGAGGTGGGAAACAATAATTGCCCTATGCTTTATTTGAATAAGCGTGACAGGACGGAATTAGTAAATGGAAGTCGCGGCGCTTTTAGAGATTCATCGGTAGATATATTTTCATTATCTGGGAAGATAATAGAATGTTCATGGGATTGTGAGGAAAAGGTATGGGTCTTTATGAGGATGCGACCAGACAAATCTGAACCTAACGGATTTATAACCTTCCAAAAGGTTATGAGGAGCATCGAGGATAACATCACAGAAGAGGTTGTATTAACTAAGATCCAGGATATTATTTGTCTCCCTATGTATGCTGCCAAGAATAAATGCTGATCGCAAAACCTTGGAGAGACACAAATAGTAAAGTTACTATCCATTCACAAGGGTAATCTTCCATTCAAAGAACCGGCAAACAAAAATCCAATCGAGCTGAAAGAAACTGTACGAAAATACAAAGATATGCACTAAGTGGTGGTCTATCTTATCTTAACATAATGATGATACTGATTTTGTTCCAATTTTCGGAAGACATAGGTAGGGCACCCACTTGGGAGCCAGGTGTGGCCGGTCACGAAGCGCAAATTGTTTGTAAAATATGTCTTTTTTTTGCTACGTGCAAACATTGATTTTCGCTAATAAATTACTTATGGTGCAACTTTGGTACTTATATAATCTTGGGTCGGTATAGGTTTACAAGGTGTTATAGTTCTATAGGTAGTTGGAATTCTTTGGCCAACTAATATAGGGCATGGTTTTTGACACTGATGGACACAAGAAACTACATGAATATGTTAGTTGATTTTTAATTATACCAATAGTAGCGTTCAAAAAGAAAAATAAATTTTCGGCTTCAAGTCGTATGTTTTAAAACCGGTCCGAAATTGCGAAAAATGTCAAAACGTATGTTTTTAAAACTTGCATAAGCAAAGACTTTGGCGTCAGCATCTTTTATTAGTTTCATAATAACTTTATGATCATCAAGACGCAATGTGATTTCAGTTTAGCATATCGGACTCAAAGCACATCAAACAGTAAAAGACGAAACTGAACATGTATGTATGAGCTCAAACTTTCTCAGCCGTAAAGTGATATATGCAACATACAGATAGAAAAGGAACGCTAGTTTTAATAAATGAAATATGTACTAGCTTGCACTAACAAAAATCCGTAATAAATAGTTATGCCATTAACAAAAATCCATAACAGAAGCAGATAATTTCACTAGCAGATCCTAAAACCATACCAGGCTCATTATTAATTCAATAAATACTAGAAATAAAACTAGAATTGAAGAAATAGCAATAACTTCATTTCTTGTGTAGCCCGTTTGCAGTGTGGTTAACATTTGATACTGCCGAACTTTCTACTCCTACAAGACATTAAGTTTGTTGATTAGTTCATAATTATGCACATAAACCTTATACCTTTGACAGGTGGTTCATCCTGAGGTCTCATTGCAGGAAAAGTATGCATTCCTGTTTGCCAAAAAAATGAATAAAGTTCAATGCCAATTCACAATGAATGAAAAAAATATTATAGACAAAGAAAATGCACAAACCTTGATATTCTGTGAATCGGTGAGCAACATGTGAGTCGGCCCATTCATAAGTAAACTACATTACAATATGGCACACTCTTTTAGGACGTGTGATAGTACTTTTAGTTGATCAGCAAATCGTTTGCGTTGCACCACTGGATCATTCAGCTCAGTGTATGCATTACAAACCTGATTCTTTTTTATAAACAGCTCAAACCGTTCAGTCAAACCCGCTTCAACTTGTGCCCTTTTGCCGGTGGACTCATTATCTCATGATGGTTGATTATAAACGTAGGATTAACGCATTTCTCCTCCAAAAAGTGTCCCACAAGCTAAACAAAGTACAGTTTCTATTAGCAACATGTGTATCACAAAATGAGTTATTTATAATAATTTTTGCTTGGATATTATCTAAAGAAAGAATGAGTAGCTACTTTATGGAGTAATCGTACTGTTGTTTGAGGTGGGGGACAATTTATATTAAATTTCGTGCATGCGTCCACAAGATATTTATTGGCTTTCTCACTCGCAAGGTCTTTCGGTATCCTAAGATTAGCTTCCTTTTCCAACTCTTTAATCATATCAACATAGCTGAAAGGAGGAGTGAAGTCTATTTCGATAGGATCATTATCATACCCATTGGCATGATATTTAACTATGTAGCTGCCACCTGTCAGTTTCTTGACCATCCCTGGTTGATTGTTGCATAGTTATTAACATATGACACAAGTATGGGCTCAAATAAAAAATGGGTGGATTTATGCAATCTTTTTTTCTAAAATGGGTCAAACTGGTGATATCAGTTAGATTTGGACATATTTAAAACTTAAAGCTTGTCAAAAATATAAAAAGATTTGGACAAAAAAAGTGTATTTGGGTTCACTGTTATTTAGTGGAGTATTATTTTGTTTACATATGACACAAGTAGGGTTTATATTAGAAATGGGTCGATTCGTGTAAATTCTTTTTCTTTCTAAAATCGGTCATACCAGAGATGTCGATTAGATTTGGACATAGTTAACACGAATTCTGATGAAAGAGTATTTTCGGGTCAACCCTCCCAATGTGTCACCTCCACTAAAAGTAAGACTAAAAAAGACTTACCAGTTACCACTCAACAGCTCTTCTGTAAGCTTCATTAACTTACTGTAGTCAGCATACGCCAAATAAAATTCACAGGTAGTGAATTCAGGGTTATGGGTCATATATCAATCCCTTCATTCCTAAACTGTTTCCCTATCTCGAACACACGTTGATTACCCCTCTTCAAATAAAGTTCAGGAGATATACGCATAAACAAATTCATGTTTAGGTTGTTGTGGTGAGTCACAAATGGACGAGCAGCTGCACCACCAGCAATTGGGTGCATCATGGGAGTTTCAATAATATATTCGAATATATTATTGACTTCTGGATTCACCATCATATCCAAAAAACGATAATGATGCCGTATATCCTGCCACAAAGAATTATAGTAAGATACATGTGGCAATTTCAATGACAGTAATAAATTCATAAAAAAAAAATTTGCAAGTCAACCCAACTGACTGGTCGATACTAAAAATAAACAAAAGTTAGGAGGTCAGCACAAATCCAACCCAACTATTTTGAGCCACGATCCATACTAAAATATGACCAATTTGATAACTCGAACACCTTATCTTTCAGTGCATATGAATCCGGATTTCTGCCACTTCCTGGAGTGGAAATGTCGACTGTCTGTAGATTAAAAAAATGGGACTCCAAGTCCCTAAACAACCCTAAAAACAACATCAAAACAAACTAGGTAAATAAAATTTTTCACCTTTGCATTGGGATTTTTCACTACACTACTTTGGTCAGGTAACATGTGCAGACAACGCACTAAAACTGTGAACGAGGTTGGAAATATACTAAGTTCATTCTTTCTACTTTTCCTTTCCATAAGAAATAAAATAAAATAAAATAAAATAAAATAAAAAGATTCAGAGATAATGAAGTAAGCACTCTGATATTAAACGGAAAAAAAAGTGTTAGGTCACCATAACAGAACACAAGCATCAATATGTAAGAAATAGATAAAGAAGTGATCGGTTGAACAAGAACAAACACACACGTATGGTAATATGGAAATGTTATGCGTATGATATGAAAGTAAATGAACAACCAACCTTCCAAGGAAGGTTTACAAGACTATTTATAGGGAAGGGAACTAGGGCGACATAACTAGTCCCTTCCACTAATTATTGGGCTTGGGTCAAGGCTTATGGGCTTTCTACATAAGCCTTGCCATTAATACAAACATAAAAGCCTAATTAAAGAACCTATTACATATAAGTGACTAACACTTGAAATACTAGTTAGGAGTGATTCCAACAATCTCCCCTTAAGTGTTAGGAATGATTTCAACAATATTCTTCTAAGTGTTGGTGATGATGTAGTAGCGGTTGCTTTGACGTCTTCTGACATTTTTCTTTCTTGTGAGAAGAAGTGTCTTGATTCTAACAATCTCCCCAGAGTGAGGATCTTGTTTCGTTTGAAGTTTTCAGCTTTGACGTCTTCGATTTCTTTGTTCTTTACTTCTTTGTTCTTTGTGGTAGTTGTGATAGTATGTTGTTGTCTGCTACAAGTCAGCTTCGTTGCTCCGTTGTCTCCACGTCTTTCTCCAACATGCTCATACGTCCTTTGACGTTGGATTTCATTTGTGATGAGGTTCTCTAGTCTTTAAACTTTGTAGATCCTTTGTTTGATGAAGAATCATTTTGAGTTTGTGTTGCCTTTGATTATGAGAGAACTTTCTTTATGATGTTGTTGGCATGAGCATGTGGAGAATCTGCACGATCTCTTCCTCCCGCGAGTATCCATCAGCAGTTGCATCCCAGGTACAGTCACGAACACCAATCGATCACAGTAATCAATTCATAAAGACTTGATTACTACGATTGTTTTACTGATGAATGTCTTGATTCCATTCACCTTGGTCGGGCGAATCAGCCGTCCGAATCCCATAAGGGGACAGTTGGCATTACATAGAACAAGTTCAAGTAATGACACACATATTCAGGACTCGATTCTTGAAGGAATCTTCTTAGCGGGATTTCCAGCACTTACAAGTTCGAACTTCGAGAGTGTTAACAACATAATGTGAAAACACATCTCTAATTCTAGCAAACGCTGTTCACGAAACGGATGCCCTCAAGAAGGCTAACACGATATACCAAAGTACATCTACGGTTCAGGTGAGTCAATGAGGTACACCGAAGCATCACCCCACGACTGTAGACCGTTTGAGATACACTAAGCGTAACCCACAAGGAATTACCGAAGTGGCTCTCGTCGAGGGCATTTGATGTTGACCACGGTAGGAGTTTCCATTCAATCAGGAGGATCACGGTTGTGAACCCCTCATAAATGTTCTCGACAGATTGCTAAGATCTGTGAAGGACTCTAGATTGAATCACTTGCGTTCTTATTGTTGAACGACAAGTGATGAAATGTCAAGTGTTCCTAGGAGATCTTTTAATGAATCTCGTGGCTCTAGACTCAATAGTGCGCTTTGGTTTTCCTGAGCGGAGACTAGGGAGAGGGTCTCCTTCTTCAATACCAGCAATCTCTAAGAGAAAGCCGATAGTTTACGTAGGGTTCCCTGTGATAATGAAACAAGCTTCTGTTGAGAGAAACTTGAGTGGCTAAGAAGGTTTAGTGCATGCGTCCTTTGGGTCCATGACAACTTTATTCTTCAATACCGGATTCATCTAGTGACAACCAGTAGCATATGTATTGAACCCGGTGTCTGCCCTAAGTTGAGTAATTTGGAGGGCTATTTATTTTCACCCTTTTCTTTAATTTTCTTTTTAATTCTTCAACTCCTTCTTTCTCCGATTCTCATTTTCTCCTTTTTTATAATCATACCTAAGGACTTCTAAATTCCAACTATTAGTGGTGTCCTTGGGTAGATCCCTCGCTCTGGCGGATCATAGGACGGTTATTCCTAACCTTATTCACCTTATATCTCCATTGCCATAAAACCATTTTTCATGAATAAGAGACATTTTGTAACACTTCGAGAGTTTTATCTTTTGCAGAAATACTCCCCCTCCACACGTGCTTAAGTGTTTTGACATAAATATGCACGGTGAGAGTGGAGCGCGCACTTTTTGAATTGATCGACTTAAGATAGACAATTCCTTGCTAGACACGATTACGTTGCATAGTTAAAGAGGTACATTGTCAGCTTTTATGTGACAACTAGCTTTAATAACTACCTTGAAGATGTGGACAACCCCGAAAGGTTGTCAAACCCATCAAAGTTCATGTCTATCAGGAGTTTCTCTAAAAGGTATGATCTACTCGGATGAGTCTTGGAAGACAAATCTTTTTTATGTATGACAGTTCAGATTTCGTCAATTCATGGGTTAAAGTCTTATCACACGAGAATTAATTTGCAATTCACAACATATTTCTTATCACATAATTTTTCTCCCCCTCAAAAATGGCATATAAATATTATTTTTGATGAAATTTGATATTGAATATGACCATTTCGAGTTTTGTGGGAAGATTTCCATGAAGAACAATTTGTGAACAAAGATTTTTAGCAAATACTCCCCCTCAACAAGTAATATTAACTTTTGAGGTTTGGAAAACATAAGGGGAAGTACTTGTTCTTTTGAGCAAAACTTTGAAAACTGAAAGTTTTGATAAGTTTTACTCAAAAGTAAGAAGCTTTCGCTCTCCTTTTATAGGATTGTGGCACTGATGCGTACCACAGGGTCCTTTCATTACAAGAACGGGTTGTACACTGTTATGTGTGCACAAGCCATAGTCAATTAAACAAATCATAAATATCCAAATATCAACCAAAGAAATTTTAAGGAGTACCAATCAATCCTTCAATGAGACCAGGAGTTCTTTCTTGTCGTTGATCACCGGTAAGAGAGAAACTCTGGCGACCACCCACGAAACTCTCCAAATTCCTCATCTGATCGCGACGAAACAACCTTTCATCAATCCTAGTGATGATCTTCTTCACATCCCTCTGATCTCTAGAATTCCACCGCTTCTTTGACCCGATGCCTTCATGAATCTACTTTAACCGATATGCTAACCCATCACGAACCTTTTTCAGAGTATGATCACAAAACTTGTGTAGCTCATTGCATGCCATGAAACAGTTATGGTGAAGTTCACTGCGGTAAACTATGCCAAACTTTGGTTTTTTGAGAATGGTGTACTGAGCAAGTTGGTTGATATCGAGAAAGTTTAGCAATGGTTTGGTGAGATTAACACGTTTTTGGTATGATTCCACGGCAAGTTGAAGGTCTTCAACACGTTCCTGGATCACAATGCTTCTGATGAATATCAGCAAAGACTTGATGTACTGGAGCTGGATGTTGGTGGAGAAATGTCGCATCCGACCTTGTACTTTAGCCAGATACAAGTCTTCAATGTCGTTGAGCGACAATCTCGGAAAATCCGCTTCAGAAAAATCATATTCCTGTTCGTCTTGGCGTTTAACTTTGATTGCTTTCAGGAATGAGTAGTCCCACTTAGTAGCCAGGCTGACATGCATTATAGCAACGATCCGTTTGTCACTGTACACCTCTTTGTTAGATTTAAGTACCTGGCAGCTTCTGTAGTATAGTCTTCTTCGTTCAGGCCAATGATGAATTCCATACTGTGCATCGAGCTCATAGTTTACCACGTTATCAACAAACATTCTTGTGGCTTCTTCCTCGATGGCAACATTATCGGAGAAGACTGCTGCCGGGATTTTAAAGGTGAGTGAGGTAGCATATTTCTTGCTTACATCGCTACCGTGTTGAAGAAATTCCAGGTCGTTGTTGAAGAAGTATTGGTAGGGAATCCTTTGTTGATCAGGTCGGCCAATGGTTGGTAGTGGCTTTGTCCAGTCAGTGTAGTAAGGAGTCTTGTCTTGTCTTGTGAATTCGATGTTAGATTCATGGTTGAGCCAATCAATGTTATTGGACATGGCCCGTGCGATGTTGTCGAGGTGATATTCGACTTCAATTACACTAGCAAAGCTGTCCTTGAGAAGTTGAAACCCATCGTTCTTGATTCGGCGTAACTCTCCTTTCGTCATCTTCTTCACTTTAAACTTTTCCTGAATTATCTTGACATGCTCCATGGTTCGACCATCTACCGGTTCTTGGCCTTCCGGTAATTGAGGGGTGGCATCAACAAGCTTAGAAAACCAATCATATTCTTCAGTTTCATCTTCATCTAGCCATGATACAACTGGTGTTGACCTTTTCTGCTTAGGCTTGGAGGATGATACTTTAGGCGGCTTGGTTGATGTCGGAGAAGGGGGCTGTTGTTGAGGCTCAGGAATCTCTTCGTCATCACCACCAGTGTATTGAAAATGATCATCGGTTTTCTTTGATGGTGGTGAAGACTCAGAGTCCCAAGGTTTATCGGAAGTAGGAGGACGTTGAGCAGTTCTTGTGGTGGTGGTGGTCTTTTGGGGTAGTGGAGGCATGGATGAGGATTCACCTGCTTTCTTTTGACGTTTAGGCTCGGAATCCTTGTCCGCATCGTCATCATCTCTTGGTTGCTTAACCTGACCAGCCGACTCTTTGCATGATGTCTTGAGTTGATATGCCATTAATGCCTCAAAAAGTTTTGCTTCGTCAGAAGTGAAAGTTGTAGATCGTTGAGACATTTGCATAACCCGCTTAGAGATCAATTCTGCATCAGTGACAACAGGAGACGAGATTGGTTTGATTTCCATGACCGTAGGTGTGGTAGACAGTGTATGCTTGACCAATGTCATCAGATGTGGATAAAGTTGTCTGGCGTACATTTCTTTTGTGACTCCAGGGACAGTTTCGAAAAGGAACTGAGGAGTGTAGCCCCTAATCCTTTTGTCCATCTCACCCTGAATATCCCTGTTGAGGAATTGATTGATCTGTTCCCTTTCATCTGAGAACTCGTTAATCACATTTCCATGTAAATTAACTCTGTCGGCAAGCTGATTCAATTTCTTGTTGACGACGTTTCGTTTTCTTGCTTGTCTGACAACCTTGACAATCTTGGTTTTGGCACGTGATAACCAAAGTGTCGGTTGGTTTCTTGACTGATTTGGATGTGGATCTGGTGGTAGCGTCTTTGGATGGTTTTGGTGATGAATGAGATGATGAATCTGATGAAGATGAGTCATGAGATGGTTCAGGGTCTTGAGGTGGCTCAGAAGTTCCTTCAGGATTGTGTTCAGGATTATCTTGAAGATAATTATCAGCTTCTTCTTCAGCTTTAGCCTCTTCTTCTGCTTTAGCCCGAGCTTCTTCTTTAGCCTTTAACCTAGCTTCTTCTTCAGCTCTCTCCCTATCTGCTTTCTCAATATCTTCATCAGTTATCTTTTCATCCTTTTCTGGTTCCTCTTCTTCCTCAAAGGTAAATGGAACCTCATAGTTTTGCTGCTGCTGCTCTGTGGATTCCTTAGCAGTGGCACCAGTTCACTTATCGGGTTTATTAACTGCATCACGAACTGGTATAGTTAGTGCACCACCACTGGAATCTCCAGGGCCTCTACTCTGTTGAAGATTAAATTCTGAAGCAGCATGTTGAATCCTTAGATGCTTAATTGTATTGTGGTACTCTTTATCTTCATCCTTTGGTGGAATATCATCATCAGAGCTTTCTTCTTCTTCCTCAGCAACTGGAGTCTTTCCCTTGTCTGATTTGGGACTGGGTGGTTTGTCATCTGTCCTCCATGAGGTTGTATCATCTGTTATTGTTTCCGAATAATGAACCACCTCTTCAGACTCGTTATCCTCAAAGTCTCCGTCCTCTAACTTAAGTGCCGGTTTAGGATTAGGAATGGCACTCGTTGATGAAACTTTTCTTTTGCGGGGAGGATTTCTCTTAGGATACTTGAGGGCACTCCTAGTGCTTTCTACACTTCCAGCACTACCTGACCTTCGTGTCTTCATGGTAGGAGTAGCAGAGGTCTTTTCATCCATAAACCCTACTTTGCCATTGCTCACAGCTTCAACGTAATGAAGATACGATGATAGACTTTTGATATCATCGGTGAGAAGGCAGTCCAGGATCACTGCACCTTGCTTCTTTGTTGACGAGTCCTTGAATATGACAATGTTTAGAGTGGGCTCATACAACACAGAGTGATGGTTGGGGTCATTAAGTCTCAAGGGAATGTCCCGATTATTCCCGAGAATATTCTGGATCAACAGCTTCGTGTATCTGATGAAGGGAACTTTTGTCCCAGGCTTCTTGAGGTGGGACATCATGTCTTCCCATATCAGACTGGCAAAGTCGATGCGCCTTTTGTTGACCATGCCCCAAAAGGTTTGCAGATACATTAGTTTGGGGTGCTCGTGACCGCTGTCTCTTCAGTCTGAGACTTTGCGATCATGATATCTGATGTTCTCCAAGGCTGAGGAATATTCTTTAGATCGACCGAGGAGTGCTTTGTGATAACTCCGGCAGCTTCATCATGTCCAAGATCGACCATAAATTGAATGATATCCTCTTCACTTGGAGTTGCCACATAGTCAGCCGATTGTAGGTAGAAGAAGAATTGACCGAAGATCCGCGATAACAGTGACTTCCTTATCATTGAGGTTACGGTGACAACATCTTGACCATCCACCTTTTTCATCGTGTGCCAAAATTGGTGAATGTAGATCTCTGGCACAGTTGCAGAGTTCGTAAGCATGTTGTTGTAAGGATGAGACTTGAGAATGTCCACAACATTTCGGCATGAAGATTCTGAGCAGGTGAAATTCTCAAAATCGACCTTAAGGTTGTTCTTTCCAATCTTCATGTTGTAATCAGTAGGGAAGATGTCTTCCATTGTGAGCTCGTTTGGTGCGTTGACAATTTCCATGTTGACATCCATATCATGATCTGAAAGGTATGGAGACAAAAGAACCAACATATCGAAAGACATTATGTTAGTCAAAAGTTGATTTTATTGTCCAATTATTGAATTTGTCATGTTAATGATTGTTACGAGTCCAATGTCACTTGTAGTCCAATGGTCCAAAGTTGATGTGATAAGTTTCGTGAGTATATTAATTTTGAATTTTAAAGTCCAAATTTACACTCATTCACACAACATTTTAACAAGTATAGCATATAAATGACATTTTGGTCTTGTGACGTTATGAGTAACTTATTACAAGTTTGTACGCGTAACATTTCATAAATAAAGTGAAATTTTTTGGCTTAAGCGTAGGATTGTAAGATTATGCGTAAACAGTGTAACCATACGCGTAGGATTAAGCTTATGCGTAAGAGTCATCCATAGGCGTAAGATAGCTTACGCGTAGGAACGAACCCTTAGCATGAAGCTTACGCGTAAGCGTAGGTTAGGAGCTTATGCGTAAGGTTTACTCGTAAGAGTGAACCTTATGCGTAAGAATCCAAGTTTACGCATATCCTTCACAGGATACGCGTAGTCCCAATGTAGAACCTTATGCGTATAAGTTACGCGTAAGATTGCTCTTATGCGTAACGGCTACGCATAAGGTGATCCTTAAGCGTAAGTCCATTTTTACCCTTGATTCTGATTTTGCACGCGTAAAACCTGAAATAGATCAATCATAACATCTCCATTAACAATTTATTCAACCTCTTTCAATATCACATGGTATCACAAGTTATTGTTAGTTACGCGTAGATTTAGTTTAAGCGTAAGGATAAACCCTAACAATTCAAATCCTACGCCTAAAAAATCTAAGCATGCAAATTCTACCAAATGATTTCTGGGATGTTTTAGGAGCATTATGAGTTGCTTTCAACAAGTTTTAACATCAAACACCACTTGAATCAAAAATACCCAAATGTTCGAATACTTAAACCCTAAAATTTAATTTCACCATTTTGTAGTTTTTGGGTGAGATTCAAAGGCTTCATTGGTTAATTAAGCATGTATCAAACATCTTTCAAGCCTCTAATTGTCCTAAAACACTCACAATAGAGAATACCCAAATCCCACGCATAAAACCTAATTTTAAAAAAATGATTAAAACGTTTTCTGGGTTAAATTTCTTGATGACAATGGTTTTAAAGCTAGTTTTATACATTGAAAACACAAACCATTTCATCAAAATCATCCCAAAGATATTTTTTCAAATAAACAGGTCTACGCAATGTACTTTGTAAATTGTCAAAGATACGCAACAAATTTTCAAATAATCTTCGATCTAGCTAATATGACCGGTTAGCAGCAGGTTACCAGCTCACCCTTAATTAAAAGTTACATCGTTGGTCCTCCAAACTGAACCAAATTCGCGCAGTTGATCCTATTTTGGTAACGCTCGTTAAAAAAAATTTAAAAACTTAAAATAAAAAATTCTTAAAATCTATATATTTTTTTTTTAAAATTTAAAATTATAAAAAATAGATAAAATTTTTATACATTAATTTTTAATTACGGATAAAATTTTATATTTTTTAAAAATCTTGAAAATTGTAATTTTTTTAAAAATAAAAATTATCTAGATTTTTCAAAAAAAAAATCAGATTATTAAAAAAGATTTTCCATATATATTTTTTAATTCTGGATAAACTTTTAAAGTTTTTTAAAAATCTTGAAAATTGTAATTTTTTAAAAATTAAAAATTATCCAGATTTTTCAAAAAAATAAGATTTAAAAAAAAGTTTTTTCCAATTTTTCCAGATTTTTAATTGTTTTAAACTGTCTCATTTTATATTTATTTTTACAAAATTACAATTTTCAAGATATTTAAAAAATATAAAGAGTTTATCCATATTAAAAAAAAATAGTGTATAATTTTTTTCCATTTTTTAAATTATAAATTTAATATATATATATATATATATATATATATATATAGGATAGCTTGGCTACAATTTTTGTAGCCAATTGGCTACAATCCTTCATTAAAAATACACTAGCAATGAATCGGGGGCCCACGAGAAAAGAATCGGGACCCACATAAAAAATCGGGGATCCACATTTATAGCACAATATTGTAGTAGGTTGGTACATAAATTGTAACTAATACTTTCTCATATATATATATATATATATATATATATATATATATATATATATATATATATATATATATATATATATATATATATATATATATATATATATATATATATATATATATATATATATATTGAAACTTTATTTTCAGAACATACTTTAAATGTGAGAACTACGAGAACCACTTTATAGCCATAGGGGAAATCTTAGCTACACCACATTATAAACCCCCTCGGGTACATAGTGAAAAATAAGATAAAACCCCCACACACGTTGACAGTTGCATATAAAGTCATCATGTGTAGAATCAACTTTTATTTTTCACTATGTACCGAGGGGTTTATATCTTGATAATAACTAAGTTGGCTACACCTTGGTGTAGCTAAGATTTCCCCATATATATATATATATATATATATATATATATATATATATATATATATATATATATATATATATATATATACTAGTGCCAAAACCGTCCGATGGGCCGGTATGACTTGTGATTTTTATTTTTAGGATTTAGTAGAACAAATATATACTAAAAAGTAATTAAAAGTTAAATGAGACGGTTAAAATCTATAATTGATGTTACCATAATCCATAAAACGGCTAAAACCAGGTAAGTACTTTGATTTGTGGTTTTATTTTTGGGATTTAGTTGAACAAATATATACTAAAAAGTTATTTTTAGGTTTTAAAGTGACTTTGTTGTATTCATTGGTGATAGACGAATTTAGTATTATTAATGGTTGTATCCGTCTTCCAAAATAGCAACTCCAAATACAGGTACAAGTTTTGGACTTACTTGTAGGGTATGCATTTCCATCACCAGAGAGCTTATCACCCTATTTAATCCATGATTTAGTTTGACCTCACATAAATTTTCTAAATAAAAAGTAATTAATGATTAACAACTTAGACATGACATTTCTGTAATTAGTATTATAACTTACCTTAGCAAAACATAGATAACAAATAGCCCAGTGTCTTTATAGTTATTATTGAAAGCCACACAACTCAATACTATTTGATGTAAAGAAACATGATCCAAAGTACCATTGAAAGCTAATATTATTTAGCATTTACCTGAGTTGTACTCATGAGGTTGAAGTTGCTTGGACCTTGCTTTCTTCACAAGCTCCTTTCATTTCTTGGATAATAAATAAAGATCTGACTAAAACACACAGAATAATAGACTTTGATGGATTTTCTATCCATTTGACGTCTTCATTTTTTAGTTAAAAAGGTATTCCGTATATATTTGACCCACTTGGCCTGTTTTGACCCATTTGTATTAATAGTCCAGGTAACTATCTACAATTTCAACAAAAAAAAACCCCACAATCCGTGTTAAAGTTTTAGTTTAAGCTAAAGTTTAACATTGATACGAAGTAACCATTTAGTCATCCCCATGTAATAAAGGTCAACAATTTCTTTCATGATAAATTCCAAGTTTAATTTAGTTCTTAAAACACTGCAAATGATGAAAGAAAGTTTTATTGTATATTTAATGGAAGGTTAACCATCTAAAAGTTTTAAATATTATTTTTATTTAGTATTGATAATTTGTTTATCCAAGCATGTAGTAAATACATAAATATATAAGTTGAATTGGTTAATACTTGTACTTTGGGATTGTTGGGGGCCATGGATTCCTTTGATTAATCATTATTGAACTGACAACATATACTTTGTTTTTGCGGATAATTTTATTTTACTTGTCGGGTTAACATTCAATAAAAATTTGTCTTGTCGGGTTAACATTCAATAAAAATTTGGAATGATTATAGCTTATGTTTCGTTAACTTAAGTTTTTTAACGATATTCATAAGGATTGCTCAAATCAAAATTTTCCTACCGTAAACTAATACCATAAAAATATAAATTTGAATCCCTATCCTTACAAATAATTTTCCTTTAACTAACACTATCAAAATCATAATTGACCATGTCCTTAAAAATAATTTTCCGTTAACTAACACCATCAAAATAAGTTTCATTGTACTAAACTAACTTTCAAAGCAAATTTAATATATCTCGTTGTTGGTGTATAATCTTTATTGGAGAGTAAGGATTAAGCAACTTACTTTGCTGAATCTGTCATTGTTGGGCATGTTGATGAAGTGCAGAAGTCAGTGACATTGCTATAAAGGAGGTCCACTTAGTTAAAGAAATCTACATCTCAGAAACTGAAAAACAATTTTACCATCATGTGCAAGTTACGTGAGGGTCTTTATGATCAAATTCAACGCATGTTAAGCTAAGGGACCGTGAGTGTTAACGATTTGAAAGTTAAGGACTATTTGGATCACAAAAAAGTCAAAGGACTGTATGTGAAAGTCAAGCAAAACCACAAAGGCGGTCCGTGTTATTTTCTCTTGAAATTAAGTTTACACTAACATTTAAAATGTAATTCAGATGATGTCAATAAGAAATTGAGAATGGCCATGCGTAAGTATCTTTTGTCCAGACCATTGGACCAACATATATTGCCATATGCCCCAGTAGCCGTCCTTAAACAACTTTTACGGTGGGGCTTTGAACCGAGTCACCAATACACAGACAAAGCAACCTTAATGACACAGCTAAAAAACGTTAATAAACTTGAAACAAAATTCTCAATCACTCTATCATTATTCATACCAACGTCACACAGTTTCAAGCTTCTTCTATTGTGATTTCTTGTTTCAAATACAAAATTCTCAATCACTCTATCATTATCATTATTCATACCAACCGTCGTAAGAATACAGGGCAGATATATCAGTCTAGCCATGGGAAGACCTTGGGAGGGGTTGGCAATCATGTTGTAAGAACTTCAACTCCAGTCTCAGTAACCTGCATGGTATCTAAACATGAGAAAAGCATAGACATGGGTGGACTCATATTCCTAAAATGGGTCATTTTTAGTTGCTTAGCTCTTAGAAGCAAGTTAAATAGATAAGAATTTAAGAGAGTTATCCATAAAAGGAACATCTTAATATTCAAAAGCTAGTGGCCTAACATGTGTTCAAATGCGTTTTTTAACTATTCTAATAATAGTAATAATATCTGAAAAGAAAAACTACTTGTTTCGACATGTTACCCAACCTACACCTTTTGCCAATGCCCACAATTGTCAATGGGAATGCAGTGAGTGCATCTAAGTAAACTGAACTGAAACAACTAACATGAATGATTTGCATTAGAACTATGACGCCGTTAAAAAAATAAATTAAAAAAAAATTAGACCGATGATAAAGATTTTGAGATGTCGGTTGCCTGTTGAGGTAAAAAAGTTGATATCAATGATTTCATTTTGTCACAGGTGACTAATAGTAGAACGTTTCGAGTGATCATAGATAACTTAAATTATGACAATATAATTGGACACTTTTGACAGATTTAGCAGAATTACTTAGGATTTTTTTCAGTCTGTTAAATCAAGGAGAGCGAAATAGCCTATGACTTAACATTTGATTAACGGTTTCAGTGGAATCGCCAGGATCAGAAGCTTAGAAGCGAGTAGAAGTTAGGGATTTAAGTAGCTGTGAATAATCAATCCAATCATTGTACGGTAACCTTGGATTTTAGCACAAGTGCCTTATAAACTTTCTGATTCCTTGAATATCACTGACCTCGCTTTCTCACTTACCTCTGCTTCTTTCGCGACTTCTACTGCAGTTGCTAATAATGCTTCTGGTGTGTCAGATTGATTATCTATAGTGCAATGTTATAACATAAAGGATGACCGATACATGTGCACTCTTTTCATATTTCTTAAGGAAGTCAATAAAACTGATAGGACGATTTTCATCCAGTCTTATTCCGGAACAGAATCACTAATCTGGTAGGATTATTTCCACCAATTCATTGCATCTCAATGTAAAAGCGCAAAGAGAGTTTTTAATCAATGATATAACAATGTCTGACCATCCATAAAATTGACAATTAGCCAAAACATTATATTACAGCTTTGACATGCAACACAATCAAAATTTGTGAAAAGCTCTGACACATCGACAGAATAGTAGATACAATTATCGAGTTTTGCATACAGCAGATAACCGTGACTTTTGAAGATCATTTTCCCATCTATTTGATTGTAAACTTCATCATCATCATCAAAGCAATTGCCGTTATGAACTTAATCATACCACATTTGACCAATTTAAAATGGTCAAACTTGGCCAATGTATCAGGAACTGGCTCAGCTGGTTTCTCTCTTTTCCGCAAATGTCTGTGCAACCAGTAATGGGAACGCGATAGTTGCATCACAGTGCACCTGGATTGAAGTTAACAATTAACATGAATACCTAACACCACAACAATTTAAAACCAAAAAAAAAAACCTTTTATAGATTGGTTTATAATGTTGAAACTTTTTTTCAGCTTATATAAGCTTATCATGTCATAATAAGCTTATATAAGCCGGAAAGTTTCAAAATAAGCCACAAAAAGCGAGTTTATCATGCCATAAGCCCGCTATATAAGCAACCAAACACCCCTTAAACCTAAAACAATATCCAAGTAACATACCATTATACATGAAAATACATATCAGCTAACAAAATTGTAATATGAAGGTGTTGGCCACCTTCTTCATAGCCGACATAGCCAGGTGGCGCACCCATTAACCGTGAGACCGAGAGTTTTTCCATGTATTCACTCATATCGATTCTGACAAGAGCATTCTCAGTGTTGAAGAGGTAAGAAGCTAAAGTCTTTGCAAGCTCGGTTTTACCAACACCAGTGGGACCCATAAACATGAAGCTTGTTATAGGTTTGTTTGGATCAGATAAACCAGCCCTCGACCGTCTTATTGCATTAGCAACAGATTTGACCGCCATATCCTGACCAACAACTCGTTTATGGAGAACGTTTTCCAGTGACACAAGCGTATCTCTCTCAGACTGCTGAAGATTTGATAAGGGTATTCCAGTCCATTTGCTTACAACTTCAGCAATGTCGATATCTGTAACTTCCTCACGCAATAAAGATTTCCCAGAATGTTGATAATCGTAAAGATTCTTCTCAGCTTCTTCTAGGTGGCGTTGAAGGGTCAATATGGTTCCATATTTGAGCTCAGCAGCACGATTCAGATCATAATCACGTTCAGCAGCCTCCATTTCTTGGTTTACCCTATCGATCTTTCAGAAAAACAAAAATACTAATGAACAAATAAACCAAAAAATATTATGTAATACTTTAGGAAATTGATGTAAATTACCTCCTCCTTGATTGACTGTATTCGAGTTATCAATGATTTTTCATGCTCCCATTGCTCATTAAATTCTTTTTGTTTTTCTTTATAAGCTTTTATATCGTTTTCCAGCTTGGACAACCGTTCTTTGGATGCTTTATCAGTTTCGTTTTTAAGAGATGACCTCTCCATCTCGAGCTTTAAAACAGCTCAATCTATCTCGTCCAGTTCAGTGGGCTTGGATGTGATTTCCATTTTCAGTTTCGCAACAGATTCATCTACCAAGTCAATTGCTGCAATAATAAACCAACATTAATACGTTCAATTGTTACAAATACATTTTGCATACAGTTAACTGAACAGAAAGATGTTCTAACCTTTGTCAGGCAAAAAGCGCTATGTTATGTATCTATTGGCAAGTATAGTTGCGGAAACTAAACCACCATCAGAGATTTTGACCCCGTGATGAAGTTCATACCGCTCACGTAGTCCACGAAGAATGGAAAATGTGTCTTCGACAGATGGTTGATCACAGAATACTTGTTCAAACCTACGCTCAAGAGCCGGGTCCTTTTCGATATACTTTCTGTACTCATCCAATGTGGTTGCTCCAATACATCAAAGCTCACCTCGACCAAGCATTGGTTTCAACAGATTAGCAGCATCCATTGCTCCACTCATAGCTCCTATACACGCATGTCACATTAAGACAATCATAAAATAAGGCATAATCCATAGAAAATAAGCAGGTGGTGCAACAGTATATTTGCTGACCTGCACCAACTGCTGTGTGAATCTCGTTAATGAAAAGAACAACTTGTCCATTGGCAGCAGTGACCTCTTTAAGAACAGCTTTAAGTCGCTCCTCAAATTCTCCTCTGTATTTAGCACCAGCAAGCAATGAACCCATATCCAGTAAGATAAGCTGCACCGTAAAAGAATCAAAAATTTATCAACACAAACTTGTGATTTTGAAAAATGAACGCACAACTAGTAGAATAGTAGATCTTCAAGAAACATATTAACAGCACTGGTAATGATGGTGATGAGAAAGCGATTTTTTGTAACCTTACGGTTCTTGAGGGACTCTGGGACATCTCCGCGCACAATTCTTTGAGCTAACCTGCATTATATAACATGTTTCAATACATTAACAATAACTTTGAATGAATAGATCATCAAACTGACATGAACGATGACTGTACCCTTCAGCAATTGCAGTTTTTACCACACCAAGCTCACCAATTATCACAGGGTTGTTTTTTGTTCTTCTAGACAATATCTAAATGCATCGCCTGATTTCATCATCCCGACCTATCACTGGATCAAGCTTACCCATTCTAGACATAGTAGAAGCCAACTAATGTGTTTTTTATATATTAACATCTGTACCTGCTATATTTTCATAAGACGAAAAAAGTTATCTATATATTTTCTTAAAGGTAACTGATAAACTAAACAATTGGTCAAAACGCATGTCAACATTAAAGAGTGATGACATTTAAATTGAGTGGAATTAGTCAATAGAAGATTTCATGCTATCTCACACCAAAGCAATGCCATAAAAGACTATTTGGTATACCGGGGAGGTACAAAATATCATTTACTGTATTTTTATGTTTTTTTGTCATATACGCGATTTTGTTGACCACTTGAGGTCAATAATAGCATCACTTCAAAATATAAAACATGTGTACTAAATTTCAGAATGTGTATGAGATCAACTAACTTTAAAATGGTGGCTGCAAAAGATACAAGTTTGTTCAAGAGAACTTGCAGGGAAATAGAGAAAAAACCTTGAATCAGGAGAAGATTCCCAAGTAGAGCAACTCCAGTATGCATCGCAGGCTTCTTGTGCTGATAGCTTTAAACATTTCTTCAATTTTTATCAACATAATACAACTATCAATCAAAATAGATATGAGAAAAAAATATAGGAATAATTACATTAAAAAAGATTTTGATAGTGACCGCAATGAATCTTTCATATAGAATATACCTCTTGACTATTTTCATTACGGAAGCATTGGCAAAGAAATGAGTTGCGATCCTTCTTTGTTGTCCACTCTGTACTATCTTTGGACACTTTCATTATTTCTGAATTTATTACGGTTTGTATATCCACTTTCTCATCCTTTGACAGTTGATTATCAACCTATGAAATATAACATATATCGGCAAATAATCCAAAATTAGAAAAGAGCTGAAGCTCAAGCTTTGGTCAGTCCAATAAGTAGATCACTAAGATGAATAACATGAATTTGTCAGCTTACTTTTTCCAAGGGCTGAAACATGATGCCTTCTACTTCTATACAATCTTTAGTTTCTTCGAAAACAATTACAAGATCGACACTTCTCCCGTCGCAAGTGAATTGATACAATTCAGCTCAATACAATCCATCTTCTCTAAGATCTGCGATGTACACAGTTGAAGTTTCTGTCTCCCCTTCTAATTTGTATTGGAGGCCAAGATATTCAAGTTCATCTCTGTACGGATAGGCGGGATAGCTAAGGACAAGGTTTACGGTGTATGTAGTTAGTGGGGATAAGAATTGAGTTTTGACATGTACTCTAAATCCTTTAATCGTCGTTTTATAGGGACCCGCTGGAAATCTGCATAGCGAAGAAGCAAAAAATAATACATCACTTTATATACAATTACAAAACAATACTGATGAGTAGGTAGAGGAGTAAAAGTCACCTTGAATGATAATGACGTGATCATAATGAAAAACGTAATCTTTATTTGACTCATCTGGAATCAAACACTCTGCTATGGATATCATTTCACAGTTATCTCCGTTCTCGTTTAATGAAAACCACTGTTCATTTGTTAAAAAGATAAGATGAATTAGTTATGGATATCATTTCACAGTTATCTACACTGAGTTTGGTCACAATCCCTGGAAGAATCCGGTATGAATGAAGTCTGGATCACCTCAACAACAGTTCGTGCCAGTGCTCCTGCACGAGCGCATGACCACATCAGCTCAAGCATAAGGAAGAAGAAATAATTGGTCCTCAGATTTTATTATTTGACTTTTAAGGGTCAGGTAACATGAATTTTATATGTTTGCACTTTGTAAATTATCTACATACCACAGAGGCTCTTTTACGCTAATTTTAATGCTCATCATACATGTTTAACCCATTAATGATTAAGATCAGAAAATGTTATATGCAAGTCATTAACCATCTCTCCGAAGTTAGGAAACATGAATTTCCAATCCTTTCTATAGCCATTTTATATAATGCATTGGTGAGAATTGAACAACCATATGTCAATTTTGGAAGGTCGTGTGTTAAACTATTGTCCAATCACTTCCTCAATTGGCCTTCAAGTAACATCAAAGGTAATATTTCAAAAGAAACTTACCATTTTAAAAGTTCATTAGCATGAGATGGAAGTCACGGAGGAGTCAGGACTCCATTAATCACATGAGAGCTGGACCTATCAAGCCATCCATTTGAAGCTAACATGTTATTGTCATTGGAGGTTGTAGTAGATTAGGGGCATCCCATAGGTAAGTTGTTAACTGTAGTGAAAAAGTGATGTTACATAACATTGATAATAATTCAAACATACTTGTAATAACGAACGCAAAAGAGGAGACACCCGAGAGCCTGCATAAGATACAAGTTTAGCATCATTATGTTCCCATGACAGGACTAACCTCATTCTATGCAGGGCCAATTCTACATACCCAAATATCAACTTTTTGTGTTTAACGGCTTTATAAAAATTGGAATTGTGCGCAATAGGGCTTTGTTAAAGTTAATGCAAGCTTGTCATTGTTCCCGTTACCCGAAACATGCAATTCACATTTATACGAAATAAAAAAAATCAGTACAAAATCAGAAAAGGAAAACCACCTAAGGGAGCATTTGGGATTGCCTTTAAGAGTACCTATCTGCTTAAAATTAGCTTTTAAGTGCTTGCATGCCGTAAAGTAAAGAGATCTAAACTTTTTATAAAAGCTTACCCTGGCTTTTTTCATCAAATTTGGAGTGGCAACATCAACCATGTTGACAATGCTCGTTTTGATGCCATTACCACGGACCTCGATCTTAGTGATCATCTTTGACATCTTGTACCTGTAAAAGGCATCATCATTGTTGCTCGCACCAATGTTTTGCAACGCCATGATTGGTTCATAGATCAAGTATCGGATCAATGGAATAATAGGGGTTGAATTAAAAAAATTTGAGAACGAAAAGAAGGATCAGCGGTAGAGACTGAAGGTTGCTGCAAGTTACAACCAAAATAATCAGTATAATAAAAGTACAAAACACAAAGCAAAATGGCACAAGAAGGTATAATGCGTGCACTGGTCACATAGCATTAGAGCTCGATCGTCAAATTTAGCAACACTGAAATCAGGGACCCTTCCTCACCAATTTATGTTAATGCTGCATTTGAAGGCTTTTGAAGTCCAGCTTTGAGCAATTATATTCTCAGCATCCTGCTCTGTTGAATGCAGTACCCATCGTTCATTGATGTAAAGAGTTGCAAAACATATATAGTAAAGTAAAAAAGGACAGTAACTCACCCAAGGACTCAACGTTGAGGCTGGAGTTGAAGTTTATTTCGTGTGAAAAGAATCCAATATATCAGCACGGAATTGATGGAGATCCGAGATGAAAGGTGTTCAGAACACGTATTTTCTGGTGAGGAAAGTTTCTCAAGTGGAAATATATCAGGATGCTCACATCAGACCTGAATCTAATATGCCAAAAATCAAACTGATTCAAGAACCATGGTTGCACACATGGTATAATGAAGCTTGTCATGTCTATCATACTGTAATCTCGCTCGAATCTTTGATGAAAGCTACATAGTGCAGATATCTCAGAAGTGCGATAAGAATGTTGGTAGACATGTAAAGCGACTTTCCTCACTATACATGTACCACACCAGATCTTTCACTACCGTATTTGCATCTCAAAGTGTAACATTGTTAAGAGCTTTCCAACCTTTCAGATCGGTCAAGCTGACAACAAACCGCAGTGCCATAGATGTAAGAACAACATATTGATGACCCTTTTGACATGAGTGATCACATTCTAAAAGAGTGAGGCCACATAAGAAAATCAACTTCTTTGATTGATATGTCCAATTTTTTGGCTCTTCAATGCTAGATGTTGCAAGGGTGCAAAAGTTTCTCTTCAATATGTTTTTATATATAGTATGATAACTAAGAAGCATTAATCAGTAATGGGAAACTGTAAAAATGTGTAATAATGTCAGTTGTCAAACATGTCCTAATAAAAGATCAAGTGACATGTAGGTGATAGAAACCAAAGTGTTATCAAATGCTTAAAACCTCTTTAATTGCTTTATAAAGAAGAGTAAATCAATATTTTAATCAATTAGGTTTTTTAAAAACATATTTAGTAAATCAAATACCCTAATCATATTGAAAAAAAGATTAAAAAAAAAGCATTAACAATTTGACACTCAACCCAAACCATATTACCGCATTATCTGTTTTTACCCATTACCCACCTCCATAAACTACCCTTAGTTTTAACTTTTAAGCTTTTGAGTCATACACCTCTAAGACATCAGAATCTGGTTGAGTAAAAGTTTGGATATGCAACCATCCAACTTTGGAGGAGCTAATTCAGATGCTTCTCTACGATCCAAGTTGCACTTACTTAAATCATCGAGTTCCCCAATAACACCATGCATAATAAGCAAGACCTGAAAAACCCAATAACATATAAGCAAGACCTCAAAGATCAATTTTATTCAATTAAATACAGTTTACTTAACCTATATACTAACGCATAATAAAACCTTATGTAACATGTTCATGGCATAGGTGACCAAATCTACACATATATCTTGTTATCTACATAGCCCACACTATCGTTTAATTTATCATATACAACTAAAAACACCATGCATCTATTATAAATAATCATATACAACTATATGTTACCTGATTTGTGATGAACAGGCGCTTGAGTATATTTAAAAGTTAGGGTTTTAGGAATTTGGGAGAGATAGAATGGTGCGCGAATGAAAAAGAAGCACAATAGGTTTTCTACTGAGAATTGAAGCGCTAGGGTTTTTTTTAGAGAGAGTGAGGAAAAGGGCGATTAATCAAAAAAGAAGCACAATAGTTAATGAAAGGATTAGCCGGATTTGTGTAAGTATATGAATCTGGGAATGCAATGTTTAACAAAAAAGTGGCATGCTCCAATGGTTGAAGTGTTTGTGTGGGGATGCTAAGACTTGTGTTCGAATCTTGCAATGTGCAAACTTTTTAAACAATTTTATTAATCCCGAATTTCAAGTCCTCTAATCATTTTCATTTTGGCTGATGAGGTGGCTTAATTGTGATGATGTGGCTTAATTATGATGACATGAAAATATGACATGGCTTTATGGGATGCCAAGTGGCATTATGACATGGCATGCCTCCTCTTATATATAATGTATAGATATTGAAACTTTATTTTCAGAACATACTTTAAATGTGAGAACTGCGATAACCACTTTATAGCCATTGGATTAATTGATAAAGGGTTAAAACTAAATGTGTCATTAATGTATTTAATTGAATGATTAAGCCATTATCATTCAAAAACCCTAACCACCCACCATTTTCTCTTTGAACCGCAGCCACACAAAAAAAAAGGGATGATGACAAAAATACCCAATTTTTCAAACCTACTTCACAAAATACCCCATTTTATACTCAAAAACCCAAAATACCCACTAAATCCGCAAGTTTTTTGAGAAAAATCGCAAATTTGCGAGTTTTTGCGAAATTGGAAAAAAAAAATATCAAAAATTTTCGATATTTTTAAGAAAAATCGCAAGACTTGCGAAATTTCTTAAAAATATCAAAATTTTTTGATATTTTTAAGAAATATCGCAAATTTGCGATATTTTTAAGAAATATCAAAAATTTGCGATATTTCTTAAAAATATCGCAAATTTCGATATTTTAAGAAATTTCGCAAATTTATGAATAAAACTTGCGAGATTTTTGTCAGTTTGCTAGATTTTTGCTGATAAAAGCGTGTTTTATTGTTATTTTAGCTCCCTTCACTAAAAAAACTCAAATTCTCACTAAATCGAGTCAAATGATATTGGACAACAACAACTGTGAACTGAATCAGATTAAATGGACAATTAAAAACTTAAACTTTTATTCATAAATTAAAAACGTTACATAGATAATTAAAACGCATTACCGCATCTGAAATAAAACGTAAACATTCATAAATTAAAGACTGTATCCTTGTGGAAAACCTTAACAATGTTTTTCAATGTAATGTTAAGATAATGGCCACCAAATTTAGAGGAAAACACTGAAACATTACGAAGTATCAAAACAGCACCTACGGTAATAGCCTTTTGATAACTCTCCTCTTTAAGGACTTTGTAATGAATTGTACCGAAATTATACCGAAGGATCTTTGAGTGTTCTTGTTAGGTCACCCAACGCATTCGGCGTACAAGACTTTATTATTGCTACAACCTTTTCAAGTTTCCCATTCTTCAAAAAGGTTTTCATATCGCCAAAACAACCAATTGCGATACTCCCTTCAACAGCTAGATATTGAACCGCGCTAAGCCATGGGCCACGCGTAAAATGATCATCCTCACTCGCATCCTCAATTATTTTCCTAACGTATTCTGTGCGGCATTTCACGGTCATGACCACCTTCCCTAGTCTCTGCTATTTTACGGAGCCTCGCAGCTTGTAGAATACCAGCAGGACCAGGTATTATCCTAACCGCATTTTCATCACTAAATGGATGAACTGGAGACGAAGGATGGTTCATATTTGGTTGTGATGAAGAACTGCCAACGTTATGTTGAGGACTTGTGAATGGGTTATTATGGTATGGTTGGGAATATCTTGTGTTTCAATGAGACATTTTGTTGTGCTTAAAAATGTTGAAGTTAATGGGTATTTATAAGTTAATTAAATACTTATCTTATCCTTGAATAAAGTTGTCTTTTTTGTCAGTTGTAATCTCGCAAAAAATGCAATATCGCAAATATCTTATCCCTGAATAAAGTTGTCCTTTTTGTCAGTTGTAATCTCGCAAAAATCTTATCTCGCAAAAAATGCAATATCGCAAATACTTTATCCCTGAATAAAGTTGTCCTTTTTGTCAGTTGTAATCTCGCAAAAATCTTATCTCGCAAAAAATGCGAATTTTTTTCTTAAGTTTGCGAATTTTTTAAGATATATCGAAACATTTGATATTTCTTAAAAATATCGCAAATTTTTGATATTTTTAAGAAATATCGCAAATTTTTGATATTTTAAAGAAATATCGCAAATTTTCTTAAAAATGCAATATCGCATATATCTTATCCTTGAATAAAGTTGTCCTTTTTGTCAGTTGTAATCTCGCAAAAATCTTATCTCGCAAAAAATTGCAATATAGCAAATATAGGGATATATATATAAGAGTACGCCACATATTTTATAAACATTCATCATGGATTTACCCAAGTTTTCTTGTATTAGAGTCTGGTACACCATCATACATTGGAAATACTTACGGTATGTTTGCTACATTACCTTAATGCTTTATATTTTAAAGGTAGCTAACCAATAAATTTTGTTTTTATAATGCACAGATGAATTTCCTTACATGTTTTCATTGTTAATACACCATGAAGGACGTTTCTCTAGTTTTCCAAAAAGAAAATACTTGCATGGAAAGATACATGAAGTAGACTTTTTAAACATTGATGATTTTAGTAGGGAAGACATGTATAATATTATGAAGAAAATAAGTGATGCTCTTGGCGTTCTTTGAGAATATCGAGTTGAATGATTATTTCTGCTATTTTCAAAAACCTAATTGTGACTTAGATACTGGACTACAACAACTATGGACTGAAGAAGATTACATGGATCTATACATGTATATTGGACACGGAAAGACGCAATTCCTTCATATCTACATTGTAAGCGAGGAGGTAAACGAAGACTGTGAGGCTTGTAGAGCTAGTTCAATTGCCGAATCAAAAGGCTTTATAATAATTTAATAACTATTATCATTGTCATGCAATGTAATGTCAAATTATAATTGTCATGCAATGTAATGTCTAATTATCATTGTGATGTAATGTAATGTCTAATTATCATTGTGATGTAATGTAATGTCTACTTTTCATATTGGCAAAAAATACTTAATAAGAAATAACATAGTTCAATAACACTAAAAGAAATAACATAGTTCAATAATACAATATGTTATCATATTTCTTCATACACACTAGATTCTTTAGATCTTTTTGAACCTTTCCTTGATGTGCTAGAACCTTACTTCACACTTGATGTTGTCGCAATAAAATTCTGGGATGGTATATCTGATGGGCAATCACGACGGTTATGTCCATCTTTACGACATCGTGTACATGATTTTGGTGTAGTTTCTTCACCCTTAGATTTAAAGCAATCACGGTTACGCGGCCTTCCTGGCTGACGTTTGTCCATTACAGGTGGAAGGACAATTATAAGACCATCTGGTTTCTCCTATTCTGAAGGATGCCCAACATCGTATATAACCTCGTTGTATGAAGCCCTCCAAACACTAGTCTTGAAACACGGAAATGCAAACTGATTTGCACTTGATTGGCGCAAATGTCGCATAACAGCAATAAGATGCCCACCAGGTAAACCCGATAATTGCGTATGATACACAGCTACATGTCCTAGTATTAAGATCAACTGTCCCATTTTTGTTATAGTCAACAACATTGTAAAGGTAGTTTGCAGCGGGTCTTACAGTCCATGTGGTGGATTTTGCAATTCTTTTAGCTATCTTGGCCTCCGCCCATGGTGTTAATTCATGTTTATGTTCATCTACACATGGTATAATATATGTAAGTAAAATATATATAAAAAAAAGAAACATAAATAGGCATGGTTTGGTATGTGTTTACCTGCCGTTTGTCGATGTTCAAAGTACCACTGTTGCAAAGATTTTATGAATCAATCAATCATCATACAAATCGGGAGTTTTCGAGAATGTCGAGACAATGCGTTCCGGGGAAGTGAACCCTTGCCCACTTTTCATGACCAATCCTATCAAGTTTATTAGCGGCTCTAGGCAATACATCACGTAAAGTGCTAAAACGTTCTTCAAAGTCTGAAATCCGATATGCTTTACATGCTCTCCAAAATAGCGTTTCCTTACTTATAAATCGAGGACACTTTGCACGTAAGTTCATCAACAAGTGGCGACAACAACGACCATGAAATGCATTGGGAAATACATTCTTAATGGCCAAAGCAATGGATCCAGCTCCATCAGATATGATCGTTAAGTTATCTTGCTTACCAATTATACATTCCTTGAGTTTCGTCAAAAACCAATCCCAAGATCTAAATGTCTCCGACTTACCCACTCCGTATGCAAGCTGCAGAATCGATTATTACCATCCATTGCAACTGCTAGATACATTGTACCAAAAAATTTCCCTTTAAGATGTGCACCGTCTATTATAATCAATGGTCGCATGTGTGACACAGATGTACGAATCTACATAAAAAAATCTTTCGATAATTAGAATAATAAATAGATAGCATGAATAATACATTTATTTTTTGTAATAAACAATACTTACCGCAGCACCCATGGCAAGAAAAAATATCTCAAATCTGTCTTCATCGTCAGTTTCAATATGTGTAATAGTCCCCGGTTTTTAGTTTCAAATAGTGGCAATACAAAGGGAGTTCGGAAAACGACTCCCTAGGAGTCCCTCTCAACAATTGCAATGCATAACATTTAGCTCGCCAAGCTTGAGAATATGATATATCAATTTTGAACCTAGCATTCATATCTGTCATAATCTCTTTCCCCTATAAATCCTACTATTCTCAGACATCACCTCCTTCAATATATGACCAAGGACTTTTGGGGAAGCATTACGATGATGTGGGTGAATTTGAGTTCTAGTGCATGTATGATGGTCGTGAAATGTTGTTACATAAAACTTTTTATAGTCTTTGGGTATATAGGCTCGAAAAACCCATTCACATGTGTCATCAATACATTTTGCATATACCCTTTGGGGGTCTGATCTTGGGTATCTAATTTGAAATCCTTCCTCAAGAGCTTTTCTACCCAAAACAACTTTTATATGTTCTTTATTATCAAAAGTATCATGCAAACGAACAAGACTAGATGTTCCAGAACACATACCTTCTTGGAGGCATATTCCAAAATTTATCCTTCTTGGATTCACTAACCTCCTCATCAGATTTTCTACTCTCGTCATCAGATTCACTACGCTCATCATCAGATTCACTACTCTCATCCTCGCCAGACAATCTTTTCACTTTCCCAAAAACACCACCCATTACCTTTTCTCCGAAAGGCCGTAATTTATCATCATCTAGCAAATCCCTTTCATTAGTCTTTTTGTTTTTTGGTGAACCAACAACTTGTTTTTTTTTTACGATTAGCTGAATCACTTTGAGGATCCTGCGTATGATACACAGGAATTCCAGGCACATACATAGGATTCCAAGGAAATCCATGCATATGTTGAAAACTATTAAAATTTTGATAAAAACTACTACCAGGCATTTGTGTTTGGTGAATTTGTGTGGCATGATATTCGGTTTGATATACATTTACAGACGAGTTAGCATGAATAAAATTGCTTTGTTGATTGCTTCCCGTAGTTGATAATTGCCTACCATTTACACTAGACTCAACAATACACAACGTAACAATTCTACTACTTTTAACAACAAATTCCATAAATTCATTGACTTCCAAATCATCACATACCTCTACAATATCATTATCCGAATTGTAAGTTATCATAAAACCATTATTAGCATCGATTTCTAGCCTCTCGGATACCGCTTCTAGTAAACATGAATATGATGACAACAATGGTAAAATTAGTGTACGTTTTACACAATTTAACGGCATATACTCCAACACACCATCCACTCTTTCCCATGTACCTCCTTTACATACACGTATTTTGACGGTTTCTTTGACGGAATTCATGAAAAACTTGAGTTTTTTAGTGAGAATTTGAGTTTTTTTAGTGAAGGGAGCTAAAATAACAATAAAACACGTTTTATCAGCAAAATCTAGCAAACTGACAAAAATCTCGCAAGTTTTATCCATAAATTTGCGAAATTTCTTAAAAATATCGAAAATTTGCGATATTTTTAAGAAATATCGCAAATTTTTGATATTTCTTAAAAATATCGCAAATTTCGCAAGTCTTGCGATTTTTCTTAAAAATATCGAAAATTTTCGATATTTTTTTTTTCCAATTTCGCAAAAACTCGCAAATTTGCGATTTTTCTCAAAAAACTTGCGGATTTAGTGGGTATTTTGGGTTTTTGAGTATAAAATGAGGTATTTTGTGAAGTAGGTTTGAAAAATTGGGTATTTTTATCATTATATCCGGTATAAGTGTATAACCGTCTTCCAACCCCCAAAACCAAAAAATGGCGCACACACTTAAGAACTAGTTAATTCGTCCCACCAATTTCAACCGTGTTTTTTGAAAAGGTGAGTTCACAAAATCATTCCTTATCTTATTTTGAGTATATATCTTGTGAATTTCATATCTTAATTTCGCCTAATTAACTTGAATTAAAAACCTAGGGTTTATACAAAAATTTTGGGCATTTCTTAATTATGTCGTTTTAGGTTATTATTTTTGTGGGGATATGTTAGGAAATCATTGTAGAATGATTTGCTATGAATGCCATAACACAAAAACGAGGTTTTAGTGGGTTATTTGTGTCGAACAAGCAAGAGGGTGTTCATGGCTGATGAGAGTGGGAGTGAGGCTGTTTGGTCTTCTGCATTTGGAGGTTTCAAATGCGTCAACTTGTTACAAACATGAAAAAGAAAGTCGTGTGATACATGTGGTCTTTGTTCTTTAAGTAAGATAGCTTAAGCACATCATTCTTTTATATTTGTGCATTCATTTTGGCCCTACTTACTTTACTTATCCTGTGTTTGGCAGAGAATTCGATGAGAATTTGCTAAGGAGACTTTCCGAATACTTCTATGAAGACGAAGCATCAAATCTACCATCTGCATCTGATGTTTCCGATTCTCTAATGTTAGAGGTGAGTGAATTAGACATCTATTGGTGTTAGTAATATCTTTGAGAATGTCTTACTTATTCTACGAAGACTTGGTTTTCAGGATACCAGTTTTGTACCGAATGGGAATACAAATGCCCCAGTGACAGAAGGGATGAATGGTCCTGAAGTTGCGCAAAGACTGAATCAGCAGGTAGCCTTTCCTAAGATATATGTTACTTTTGTTTGTTATGCATGTAGGTGTTGATTGGGATTGCTTATTTTTTATGCTTATTTGCTTTTCGAACATTAGCACCTGTTGAAAGGCATATCCTCTACCACTCCTTTACGATTTGACTGACCAAAGAGTAGTGAAACAAGTCACTAGAGGTGATGGTGCCCTGCCCCTTAAACATCCAAATAATTACTCAGACATTTTCTTTGGCCTGGGTGTTATTTTTTTTCAAATTGGACTTATATAATCGGAAGAAACAAACATACTGTTGGCCGGTGTTTTTTTTAATAAAAATTGATCAATGGGATCGACAGTTTTCCGGAACACAAGAACATATTCTGGTATGCTTAAAACTTTAGAGGCAACTGACTCTTTGATATTAACATGCACTTCAAGAACAAAACCCTCTTGTTCTCGCTTCTCTTATTATTTGGCAAAAGCTTGTTAATAAAACATATATGTTTTGTGTTTGGATTATAAAACATATATGTATTGTGTTTTGGATTATAAAACATATATGTTTTGTGTTTATGATTAAAAAACATGTTTACATCATTAGTTTAATATATACAAGATTGTGCATATGCGTTATGCTAGTTGTTGTGATTAATTTTCGTTTTTTATTTGTTTGTGGTTTAATTGTTTTCGTGCATGCTTGTTTCAGATTGATTGATGAAGATGATGATATCATTTAAGACCGGGAAGTCGATGAACACGATTATACATGAAGATAGTTTGCGATTTTTTGAGATATATGATTATTGCATGTGTTTTGTATTTGTAATCAAGTGAAATGTAACATTTAAGTATGTTAATCTTGTTTTTCTTTTTATAATGATTTATGTTATTTATTTTAAAAAGAATAATGATCATGTAAAAATGTTGGTAGGCTGATTAAAAAAAGTGTTAGCTAAAAAAAAAAAACCATGTATACACTTTGATTAATTGAAAACATGTATGCACTTTAACTATTTGAGAAAAAAAAACATGTATGCACCGTTGCCTATTTAAAAAAATTAAAAAAAAAAAACGCATGCTCCTTGAGATTTTAAAAAAATAATGTTTATGCATAAAAGTCATGTATGCCTCATGACTATTTGAAAACATGCTAGCATTAAAAAAAATAATAAAAAATAAATAAATAAAATCCGAATTTTAAGATTTAGAAAAAACGGGAATTATAAAAAAAACAAGAATAATATGAAAATGTGTTTTACTATTATACCTTTTTGAATTAAATAAAAATAACAAAATGATATGAAGCATTAAATGATGTACATTATGTATTATTACATGTAAATAGGTGGTTCTCGCACTTAAAGTGGGTTCTGAAAATAAAGTGCCGGGCTTTATTTTGAGAACCATGTTAAGTGCGAGAACTGCGAGAACCTTTTATGTACTCTTAGTTATGCATAGTGTGCAACATATCAATGCAACATGGCATTTTTGAATTATTCAACCTTTTTATTTAATCCAAAAGGGTATAATAGTAAAAGACAAATTTATATTATTTTTGATTTTTTAAAAGAATCATGTTTTTTCAAAAAACATTAATTTTTTTATTTTTTTTTATTTTGGCGTTTATTTTTTCTTTTTTTTTTCAACATGCATGTTTTGAAGCTGATTTAGTACATATGTGTTTTTATGAATTAATTTTATTATTTTGGTTTTTGGAATAAATTTTCGACATACATGTTTTTCGAATGAAAAGGTGCATATGTGTTTTTAGATGATATAAATTTATAACACCAAAAACATAATGTTAAACACAAAATTCGATATAGATTGAAATACAATTCAAATACAAATTTATAATACATGAATATAATATATCTTTACACTTGTGCACTAACAATAATTAACGTAAACGGACATATGTGCACAAAACATATATGTTTGAAGTTTCTCATCAGATTACTTTTGAACATGTGTGCATGTCTTCCAAAAACATACATGCACGTCTTCCAAGAACATATATGTACTTCCGGTATGTGTGCACGCCTTTAAAGAACGTCACGCCTAGAAAAAAAATAATAGACAAGATTAAATACTTTTAAAATAAAACTCAAGATAACATAACACACATGCACAAGTTTAACTAACAACACAAATAAACAAGAGAATTTTTTTATTTATGCAAAACGTATATAATTCAAACATAAAACATATATGTTTTATAATTCAAATACAAAACATATATGTTTTATGCGTACATTTACATGTTTTATACGTAAACATGCATGTTTTATACGTAAATATACATGTTCTATACGCAAACACAATAACCTGCTAATGGATCGCATCGTACCGCAAAAGACATAAATAATAATTTTCTTTGAACAAAGTATCGAGACTGGCATCACCGCCACAAAAACATACAAATTCTAACTAACGAGTAATAACTAAAGCAATATCATCAAAGTCATTTCACTAGCATGACTTAAACTAAGAATCATTCAAGTAATACATATCTAAACATCAAAAACAATATTTCCAAATATATTATTCAAGTAATACATATATCTGCCTTAGCTCAGTTATCATGCTGGTGTCACACGTCTACCGAATATTGTGAATAACATGAGATTATATACTTAAGTTACAAATTACCAAGAATAAGAAAAATACATGCATACTCACCTTGATTGGTCAATCAATTTAACATATTACTACTGGTTTAGTGGGTCGGTAGTTCTTTGTGAAATTTATTGATCTTGGTCGGTGTTATTATTTTATTCTTGATTGGTCGATCGTGCATGTTCTTTGAATATACATATATCGACTATTTTGTTTTCATTATAGACACCGTAACTAAACGATCTACACAATACTGTTTTCATTATTTTTTTAATAGAGTTACACCATAAACGTATTTGATAACAAAAACAATTATACATAAAAAGAAATCCAATAAAACCTGTTATTGACTTTGCAGATACAACGGCCACCACTCACACATCCCGTCGGAGACAAAACGCAATCGCCACAAATTGAAAAAGGGGTATTATATATCAAACGTTTTGGGTTTCGTGTTTATAGATCAATTGGGTTAAGGGATATTAATGAGTTAGCAGGAGAAGTTTTAGGAAGGAGGAGAAGTTATTGGGATGGAGGCGTGGGTGAGAGAGAGATAAAGAAGGGGATGAATTTTTGACCTACTAATATTTTGGAGATATACTATTTGACAGGATCAGTTTTTGTAAAATGTGAAATTACATTAATAACCTTCTGTGATTTTAAAATTTAATTTCAGATTTTGATTTATTACAATTATGCCACACATCATCTAAACCATTGATTCATTCATCTAATGGCTAAAAAAGAGTTCTCGCAGTTCTCGCACTTAACAGGGTTTTCAAAATAAAGTTACACTATATATATATATATATATATATATATATATATATATATATATATATATATATATATATATATATATATATATATATATATATATATATATATATATATATATATATATATATATATTAAGTAGATTTTAAGAAAAAATTTTTTAAAGTTTTTTAATTTTTTTTAATTAGCGTTACCAAAATTGGACTAAATGCGCGAATTTGGTCCAGTTTGGGAGACCAACGGTGTATTTTTTGAAAAATCTGGATAATTTTTATTTTTTAAAAAATTACAATTTTCAAGATTTTTAAAAAACTATAAAAGTTTAGCTAGATTTAAAAAAAAAAAAAAAAAAAACTAAAAATCTAGAAAATCTTTTTTAAAAATCATATTTTTTTTGAAAAATCTGGATAATTATTATTTTTAAAAAAATTACAATTTTCAAGATTTTTAAAAAAATATAAAAAGTTTATCCAGAATTAAAAAAAATTAAAAAAATAAATGTATAAAAAATATTATCTATTTTTTTCTTATTTAAATTAAAAAAAAAAAGATTTTATCTAGATTTTAAGGAAAAAAAACAAAAGTTTTTAAAATTTTTTAATGAGGGTTACCAAAATAGGATCAAATGCGCGAATTTGGTCCAGTTTAGAGGACCAACGTAACTTTTAATTAAGGGTGGCCTGGTAACCTGCTGCTAACCGGTCATATTAGCTAAATCGAATATTATTTGAAAATATATTGCGTATCTTTAACAATTTAGAAAGTACTTTGCGTAGACCTGTTTATTTGAAAAAATATGTTACGTATCTTTAGCTTTCACCCTTACCAATTTAACCCGTATATAACAAAACATGATAATTAGCTATAAATGTATCTAAGGGCTGTTTGTTTATTAAGAGGCTCTGAATCTGAATATGCGGTAGAAAAGTCTGAATCTGATTCCCATCTTAATCTGAATATGTATTTAAGAAATCTGCATCTGACTCAAATAAAACTGTTTGTTTTTATAAAAATGTATGAATGTGTTAAACTATCAGTTTTACAGTATAAATATAATACCATTGCATTCACACAATAAATAAAATTTAGAGTAAACTGCAAAATACATCCCTGTGGTTTACAGTTTTTGACACCTTACATCCCTGTCACAAACTATTGGCTAGTTACATCATTCGTTAGCCAAACGTTAGCCATTATACATACGGTCACTAACTCCGTTAGTTTTCGTAATGCTATTTTTGGTCTTTTTTTGCATACGAGGGATGTATTTTGCAAATTATTTTTATACTTTACTTTTTTTTTTTTTTTTTATTCCGAAATGTTTGTAAAAAAAAAATCCGAAAATTTTGTAAGAAAATTCTGAAAATTTTGTAAAAAATTCGAAAATTTTATAAAAAATTCCAAAATTTTATAAAAAATTTATAAAAATTCGAAAATTTTATAAAAAATTATTAATAATTCCGAAAATTTTATAAAATATTCCGATAAAATTTTTATAAAAAAAAAAATTCCGAATTTTTATAAAAATTCGAATTTTTATAAAAAATTCAATTTTTTTATAAAAATTTTCTTTTTTCTGTTTTTAATACTTTTAGACGGAATTTTTTATAAAATTTTGCTCAAAAGTATTCAAAAATATATATATATATATTTGTCGAAATTTTTAGAAAAATTTGAATTTTTATAAAATTTTTAGAATTTTATAAAAATTTTATAGAAATTCTGAAAATTTTATAAAAAAATTTATAAAAATTTTATAAAAATTTTCTAGACAAATATATATATATTTTTTTTGAATACTTTTTAAGCAAAAATTTTATAAAAATTTCGTCTAAAAGTATTCAAACGGAAAAAGAAAATTTTTATAAAAAAATTCGAATTTTTTTATAAAAATTTTATCGAATATTTTATAAAATTTTCGAATTATTAATAAATTTTTTATAAATTTTCGAATTTTTATAAATTTTTCTAAAATTTTTGAATTTTTATAAAATTTTAGAATTTTTTACAAAATTTTCGGATTTTTTTTTACAAACATTTCGGAATAATAATAATAATAATAATAATAATAATAATAATAATAATAATAATAATAATAATAATAATAATAATAATAATAATAAAATTAAAAAAAAAAAAAAAGTAAAGTATAAAAATAATTTGCAAAATACATCCCTCGTATGCGTAAAAAGACCAAAATAGCCCTCCGTTAATCAGTTAAAAAACTAACTGAGTTAGTGACCAGGGATGTATAATGGCTAACGTTGCAACGAAGGATGTAACTAGCTAATAGTTTGTGACAGGGATGTAAGGTGTCAAAAACTGTAAACCACAGGGATGTATTTTGCAGTTTACTCTAAAATTTATTAAATATAAGAAAACAAACTCTATAATATAATAATCAATTTAAAGTTAAAAGTATTTTTAAACAAAAAATGCAATTTTATTTTAATTTGACAAAAATAAACGTGTCGGAGTTTAAATTGAACTTTTTAAAACGATTAACTATATGACTCGCGTTAGAGTTGAGATATGCGAGTCTCAAACCGAACCCTTCAACTTGAAAAAAATATGAATTGTCACATATCATCTTATACATTCTTCATCTAACAAGACATATGCAATGATTCTATTTAATACTTTTAATACGAAAAAACAATGGTGAAACAAGACAAAAAAGAAATGCAAATAAAAAAACCGTAATAGAAAAACATAAAAAGAGAAAAAAAATCAAGAGGTGTTAAGATACTCCCTTCACATCTAGTTCATTTAGAGGTTTATACCTCTTACTGACTCTTAATGGTCAGATAAAAAAATAAACGCTCTTAATATAGATTGCCTCTTACTGCCTCTGAATAACATGAAAAAAACAAACAGTCTTAATGACTCAAATATCTGATAACATCTGAATGAGTTAGATTAAGATGTTGTTAAGAGGTAATTTATAGAAAACAAACAACACCTTTGGGGTGGGGGATTAGAATGACTATTATCAAATCAGGGGTTCATATATATCCTTAACATACTCAAGCGGCTCCCATTATTGGTATCAAACAAATAGCGATTCATACAAGCTAAATCTTCTAATCGATAATTAGGCTAAAAAAAAACTTTAATTTAATTAATTCATTTTTTTTCGGTCGAAATTTTTACTTTCATCCAAAAATTGACTCTAATTTTTTATCTTATTCTCCTTGGAAAATGTTTTATTTCTATGCGCACTATTCGCTATTGGACTCTCTATTGTTTCATCAATTTATCGTAACAGAAAATCAACTCGTATAAATCAATCTAATTTGTTGAATAAGTAATATTATCCTATTAAAATAAAATTAGAATTTTCATAAATCAATTAAAATTAGCATGTGTGCCACGTAAGGTATGATCATGTTATCACAAAGATAAGAAATCAAAGTAGTTTTGCACTGTCAATCCAGAAAAAACCGGGTAGCTCATCGATTCATCCAGTATTAGTATTTAAATATATAATTCATTTATCAATTTACTAGATTGAAACTTTATCACGTTCAAAAATATCGATCCAATGTCGCATTCAATAAAGATTTATGATACATGTATTGGGTGTACTCAATGTGTCCTAGAAAAACTTCAATTATTTCAATTTGTTTGAAAGGTGAAAAAAGAGGTAATGTCTATACCTAAATATTAATCTTAATTACCATGAATATTAATGACCAAGAATTGGCAATTGATACCGTAAGTAACTAGAAATACACGTAAGTTCGCGGAAGGATTTCCTTTTATGAATTGTGCAATTAATTTCAAATAAGTCGTATCTTGCTCAGACCAATAAATAGAGCTGAGGTTATAGTTAAAGCCGCTAGTAGAAAACCGAAATAACTAGTTATGGTAGGCATCAAGGAGCTAAATGAAATATGTTCTTTTTATACATATGTTTATAAAAAAGCACTTACCTGAGTTTCCTTTTTTTGCAAAATAGAAACTCTAAAGACACCCTCGGTACAATATTGACGATCTCACAAAGATTTTTCAGTGAATTTACATTTACTGATCCAATCTTTTACGGAATCGATCCCCTTTTGACTGTACAAGAATATGTGCATGTCTTTACTTTAGGTTTATAATCTTCCTTTGTGTGATTCCTTCCTGTAGAAGCATCACTAGCAGGTTTTTTCGGAAAACTTTATTTATTCTAGTGTGGGACAATTTTCAAGTTCCTGTAGCCATTTTTTTTTTGCTAATATAACTCAAAACTTTCAAATTCAACTTTTGTGTGTATCGTGTAATTTGATAAACCAAATATCTCTTTTATACCTCTTCACCCACTTATCTCTTTCAACACCTATGCATTTACAAAGGGTAAAATCTAATCATGTACAACATTAATCTTCTTCTAAACAGAACCAACCACCACCCTCCCTCCACTTCCAATCCCACCATCACCACTCTCACCACCGACCGCTTCACTTCACTCCTTAAACAAGAATGTAACCGGTTACTTATTGACTAGGTCACAGGATGCACACACAAATCAAATTTTTGAAACTTTTTTTGTTAGTTTAGCATTAAAAAAAATGGTTACACATAACTAGAAAAATTGACAAGTGGTATACATTCGTAGGTAATTATCCCTAACCAAAAGTGGTCCAAAACTGCGAAAAGGTCAAATTGTATGTTTACATATACTCCATCAATACTAAAAATCCATAACATAAGCAAACAAAAATTCCTTTATCTGAGAACAACACGTAATCAGTTAAAAAATAGCTAAGAGTAAAGCTAGAAATATAGAAACAAAAATAACTCCATATGTTGTGTAAACCTTGTCCATCATGGCTTTATTAACTTTCGACACTTTCATTTTTTCTTCACCTGCATAGCATTAAATTTGTTAGTTCATTAAACCAAAGTATAGCTGATCCAACATTGATGCAAAAAAAAGGACCTTGTACCTGTAACGGGTTGTTCAATCACCGGGAAGAGTATAACATCCTGTTTACCAAAGAATATATTAGTATGCAAAAACGTTGGTAGTGATGAACATAAAACATTAAAGAAAGTAGTTCAAATGCACAAACCTTGATGTTTTGTGAATCGGTGAGCAACATTGTGAGCCTATCAATCTCTAAACCCCAACCAGCAGTTGGTGGTAAACCATATTCAAGAGCTGTACAATAATTCTCATGCAAAGCCATTGCTTCGTCATCTCCCATGTGTCGATCCTGAAAAATTGACAAAAATTGACCCCAAACACATTTAGTCCAATTTGTTTTTACATTGTCAGGGGGTGTTTGGAATTTGCTCAGTAACTTATTTGCTTAAAAAATATGCATGTAACATTAAGTGCTTATGATAATAAGGTGTTTCATCCAAAAACTCATAACCACTTTAAGAAGCAATCCCAGACACCCTTTTAATGTCAAATAAGGATCACACAAGTTATAGTCTAATGTTTTCTATGACAAAATGATTTGTGCAAGGCAAGTACTCTTAGGGTAACTTTTGACCCGTCTCCATTAGGGTGCGTTTTTATATTTCACTTGATTTTGAACATTTAAAAAAAATAAAGAAAAAAAAATCTGCCACACACTTATAGGACAATGTGGTACCTTTAGTTGATCAGTAAATCGTTGGCGTTGCACCACTGGATCATTCAACGCAGTGTATCCATCAGCAATCTGAGGAAATAAAAAAAGAAACGATTAATGGTAAAATAAAATCCAACAAAAAGATAATCAAAGCAAATATAAGTTAGGTTCATAATACCTTATGCTTGTTAATAAATAGCTCAAACCGCTCAGTCAAACCTGGTTTGGACCTATTCCCTTTCGCCATTGGACTCATTATCTCTGGATAGTTCATCATAAACGTAGGATTAACACATTTCTTCTCCAAAAAGTGTTCCACAAGCTGCACAAATGTACAATTTCTATTAGGAACATATATAATAAATTGAGTTTCTTTCTCTTTGTTTTTTAATAAAAATGTTTGCTCGTTATTATCTAAAGAAAGAATCATAAATTACTTTATCGAGTAAATGTGATGTTGTTTGAGGCGGGGGACATTCAATATCAAACGTTGTGCTTGCATCAACAAGATATTTGTTGGCTTCATCACTTGAAAGGTCTTTGGGTATGATAAGATTTGCTTCCTTTTCTAGCTCTTCAATCATATCAAACCGCCTGAATAAACATTTGTATCAAGTTAGCAGCATAATCTCAGTAAAAAAGAATAAAATGATTTTATGTGCTAGTAAGTAAGCAAATTACCTGAAAGGAGGAGTGAAGTCAATTTCGACAGGGTCATTCTCATACCCACTGGAGTGATGTTTAATTATGCAGCTACCGCCTGTGAGCTCCTTCACCATGTCTGGCACATTGTGTTTTACTCGTATTAGTTTAAGTGAAATAAATCGGTGCATTTCAAGACCATTTATGAAAATAGTATTAATGAAGGACGGTGGTTACCACAGGTAAGCTTTAAGTAATTTACTCTATAGTTTGTACTCATATTTAACATTGTGTATGTTTATAAGAAATTTAGACAGAAAGTGCTTATTGTCAACCGGCCCAAGAAACAGAACTCTTAAAATACTTACCACTCAACATTATTTCAGTAAGCTCCATTAACTTATTGTAGTCTGCGTAGGCCATATAAAATTCACAAGTAGTGAATTCAGGATTACATTTCAAATTAATCCCTTCATTCCTGAATTGTTTTCCTATCTCAAAAACACGTTCAACTCCGCCAACAACGAGCTGCTTCAGATATAGATCAGGCGCAATGCGCATAAAAACCTTCATGTATAGGTCGTTGTGGTGAGTCACAAATGGACTTGCACCTGCTCCTCCAGCAATCGTGTGCATCAAGGGAGTTTCGACCTTAAAAATAACAACGAACATACTTAGCCATAGAATGAAAAGAACATCACAAATTGATAAAGAAATATTTGTTTGTGATTTTACCTCCAAAAAGTTACGTTTCTTGAGAAAATCTCGGATATAATCTATGGCAAATGCACGAGTTTTGAATGTACGTGTGACTTGTGAATTGACCATCAGATCTAAATAACGATGACGACACCGTGTTTCCTGCCACAAAGAAATATAGTAAGGTGCATGTGGCAATTTCAACAATTTTAACCAATTCACTTGTGAGAGTTGTGAATATCAAATACCAGATCTTTCAGTGTATATGAATCCGGATTTCTGCCACTTCCTAGAGTGCAAACATCGAGTTTCTGTAGATTAAAAAGGGGTCTCCAAGTCACTAAAGAACCCAAAAACAACATCAAAACAGCTAGGTAAATATAACAAGTTTCACCTTGACATTGGGACTTTCCGCTACGCCTAAACTTTTTTGCATTGGCAACATGTGAAGACAACGCACTAAAATTGTAAATGATGTCGTATTAATAATCAACCCCCCTCTTTTACTTTTCACTGGCATAAGAAAAAAGAAGTTAAATGAAGTAAAATGAAGATGAAAATGAGGTGACAGAAATAAGGCCCTAATCAGGATAGACGATAAGCACTCTTGAAATAAGGTCCTAATCAAAATATGTATAATGTACAACTTGAAATTACAAACCTGGAAAGCCGGTAACACCAACTATATCTCCGATTTTCACACTTCTATGTAAATTTGTAAATTTTTCTACATTCGAACCCAATTTCCTGCAAAAACATACTTTACTTTAGCAAGTGTTTATTATCTTAACTTTATAACTCATAAAATATACTGTATCAAAATACATTAAAACATAACTAGTTACTTATGAATGGTTAAGTTCCTGGATAATCTCAAATACTTCAAATAAAAAAAGTTTAGTTAAGAACGGCCGGTCAAAAGCACCTAATATCCTAACTTTTGTTATTTAAAAATCTAGGTTATGTTGTAGTAATGTTTTTGTTATAGTAAGAGTAGTATGTAAGGGAGGCAAGCAGTTTACTTTGCATCAGCCATAACTTGCAATTTGACGCCGGAACCATGCAAGTCATAAAAATATAACTTTGATGAAGGAGACCGTGTGCTCATTATTCGCCCTAAAAAAGTGCAGAGTTATCAACAACAGGATATATGAATAAATTTCTAATGTATGAGACCATGTTACCAATTTCTAATGCTTACCAGCCAAAGATACCACGACATGTTCCAAATGTTCCCCCTTTTTCAAATTTTCATAATCTTTTATAAAATCAGAAATGGAACTTGTGGTATTGAAATGAGGATACGGTTTCACGAGTGCATCCTTCTGCGAAACTCAAGTAAAAAGGATATATAAGCCCGAACATGAACTCAGATTGACATATACAAAGTATATGCACAAAATAGGTATATAAATTTAATCAAGAGAGGAATTATATAAACCTTTGGATCAATGTTTTCATCATCGGTAGCAAACCCCTCCTGAACCGCTGATTTTGTCATGGTAGCATCCTGAAAAACAAAACTCAGTATATAACATTCAAGTAAAGAGGATATAAGCCCGACCATGAACTCAGATTGACATATACAAAGTATATGCATACAGCTCGTATCCAAATGTAATCAAGAGAGAAATTATATATACCGATGGATCAATGTCTTCATCATCGGCAACAGACTCCTCCTGAATGGCTGATTTTGTCATGGAAGCATCCTGAAAAAGGAAAATCAATATACAACATTCAAGTAAAGAGGATATAAGCCCGGTCATGAACTCAGATTGACATATACAAAATATATGCACACAACTCGTATACAAATGTAATCAAGATAGAAATTATATATACTGTTGGATCAATGTCTTCATCATTGGCAGCAAATGGTAGCAACCTGAAAAAGAAAACTCAGTATACAACCTTCAAGTAAAGAGTATATAAACCCGGCCATGAACTCAGATTGACATATACAAAGTATATGCACAGAACTCGTATACAAATGTAATCAAGAGAGAAATTATATATACTGTTGGATCAATGTCTTCATCATTGGCAGCAGACGGCTCCCCTGAATGGCTGATGATGTCATGGTAGCAACCTTGAAAAGAAAACTCAGTTAATAGCATTCAAGTAAAGAGGATATAGGCCCAGCCATGAACTCATATTGACATATACAAAGTATATGCACACAACTCGTCTACCAAATGTAATGAAGAGAGGAATTATATATACCGTTGGATCCATGTCTTCATCATGTGCAACATACTGCTCCTGAACCGCTGATTTTGTCATGGTAGCAACCTGAAAAAGAAATCTCAATATACAACATTCAAGTAAAGAGAGTATATAAGCCCTGCTATGAACTCAAATTGACATATACAAAGTATATGCACACAACTCGTATACAAATGTAATCAAAAAAGAAATTACATATACCGTTGGATAAATTTCTTCATCATTGGCAGCAGACCGCTCCTGAACGTCTGATTTCGTCATGGTAGCGACCTGAAAAAGAAAACTCGGCATTCAAGTAAAGAGGGTCTAATCCTGGCCATGAAATCATATTGACATATACAAAGTATATGCACAAAACTCATATACAAATGTAATCTAGGAGGAAGTATAGATACCGTTGAATCCATGTCTTCATCATCGGCAGCAAACGGCTCCTGAACAGCTTGTTTTGTCATGGTAGCAACCTAAAAAATAAAACTCATTATACAACATCCAAGTAAAGATGATATAACTAGGCCATGGACTCAGATTGACATATACAAAGTATATGCACACAACTCGCATTAAAATGTAATTAAAAGAAGAATTATATATACTTTTAGACCCATGTCTTCATCGTCGGCAGCAGACTGCTCCTGCACTTCTGATATTGTCACCGTAGCAACCTAAAATAGAAAACTTAATATTCATCATTCAAGTAAAAAGGATATAAGCTTGGCCGTGAACTCATATATAATATAATTTAGATATACTAAGTAATTGCACACAACTCATATACAAATATAATCAAGAGAAGAATTATATATACCGATGGATGCATGTCTTCATCATCGGGAGCAGCATGCTCCTGAACCGCTAATTTTTTCATGGTAGCAACCTGAAAAAGAAACTCAGTATACAACTTTTAAGTAATGTGAATATAAGTCGAACTAAACTAAGAGCAACACATATACAAAGTATATGCACACAAGTACATAACTCATCTAAACCTATATAATAGAACTGTTCGAATTTTTTATGATGACATGTAATGTACTAATGTGACATGGTAAAAAGAAATGTGACATGACATTTGTGGATACATTAAATCTGGAAAAAATTTGAAAAACAATTTTAAGTACCTTCCTAAATTAGTGCACAATTTTTTTATTTGACTCTCTTTAACTATTAAATATTCAATGTTAATCATATTCATTATGTTCGTTTTTTCATCCCGATTAATAAAAACATAAATAAATAACTTTTTACATACCTAAAATGTTCATTAACTTTAGATCAAATGAAAAATATAATCAAGATGAGAATAATGAGAAGGAACCACAACCATAAATCTCAGATGCATTCACAAAAAAATATGCATTTCCCAATTATTTCTCTTTTCTTATTTGAATTTTGTGGCTAGAATTGTTTCTCATTCTTCTCATTTCAATAACTCTTCTCACTAGATCCATTCCCTTTAGGTAAAACCATGTAGGAGGTATAATAGTTTTTAAAAGATTTTAACTTTTAATTTATGATCATATTTAAATATTATTTAATGTTTTTGTTTTAAAATAATAAAATCAAATATTACGTTTATATAACTTTGTATTTATATTCTATGTATGTATACAATTATCGTACTTAATTGTTTAATACGATATCTTGTTTTACTGAAATTTTATTTCGGTTTGAAGCTTTATTTTTGTATATTTTTATATGTGACTATGATGATATGTGTTACATAAGATAAACTTTATTTTTATATGTTAATACTCCCTCCGTCTCAAAGTTATATTTTCCATTTCCATTTTGATAAGTTTTTTGGTTGAAAGAGTGTAGTGGTGTCACATTTTTTTTAATGTGTGTTTTTTGTTTGAGGTCAATAATATTAGTAGGGGGAGTATGATTTTCATATAATTTATTTTACTAATCCATGTTTTCGCATCTTTAGAACGTGGTTATTTAATTTTTTTCAGTTATTGTGTAACGGTTACCTGTATCAAATTGTCTATTTTTGTTAAAATTAGTGTAGTATAAAATTTTAACATGTCAACTTCATTCTATACAAATTCATAGAACTAGCCCGTTATCGGACGGGTCTGAGATCTAGTATAAAAATATAATCAAGAGAGTTATATATACCGTTGGACCCATGTCTTCATTATTTGCGCCAAACCACTCCTCCTGAACCGTTGATTTTGTCATGGTAGCAACCTGAAAAAGAAAACTTAGTATACAACATTCAAGTAAAGAGGATATAAGCCCGGCCATGAACTCAGACTGACATACACAGTATATGCACACAACTCGTATACAAATATAATCGAGAGAGGAATTATATATACCGTAGGATCCATGTCATCATCACCGGCAGTAGATCGCTCCCGAATTACTGATTTTGTCATGGTAGCAAGCTGTAAACGAAAACACAATGACATGAAAATACTAACCACAATGGATGTTGTTTTTATGCACTTATTTCGACACGGTAAAACAAACATGTAGTTATACCAAATTTTGAGATTATTATCCACAATAAATCGCTATCTTCTAACAGCAATGACATTGCTAAATTTCTGGTTACATTGCTAATTAACAAAGAAACTTCAAGTTATACCAAATTTTGAGATTATTAACAAGCGATCCTAATTAGCGGTTACAAAACAAAACTCATTGCCTATATATGAACTGTTTTTGATGTTGATCATGCAACATGTATTCAAATACCATTCCAAATATATAGACTAAAAAACAATTTTTGACATTATGTCCATCTATTTGCAAGATAGCAAATGATACATAATTTCCAACAAAACCATCAAACACCTCGTAGATAAAAAGGGCCACGCAAAGTTGAATGAACTACTATTCTAGAAGAAAAAGATGGTGACTCAAAGTCGGTAAACATACGAGGTTTTCCCTGTTTGGGCTATACGTGGAGGGAGGGCGAGTTTTTGACTTAGTTATAAGAGCCTAACGGGTGTATTTTTAACTCATATACACACGGCCTAAGCGTGGTATCTTGGTGACCCTTTTTGACAATTTCCTAGCCACCCACGAACTTGTGTCTATGGTGAGAACATCGGGTATTTGACCACTATATTAATTTGGTGGTTGTTGAAACTGCTTAAGAGGGTGTTGTTGATTGAAAGTCCTCATCACAAATAGTCTATAAAAACCTTAGTTAAGAGGGTTTTTGAAGCTGCTTATTTTTTTCTGCTTAATGGTGTTTGGATTTGCTCACTTTGATGTTTGGTTTATCCAAGCATCCCAAAGCATCTATCATCTTAAATTAAGCAGAAAATAGTTTAGTAATCCCGAACATTATCTTAGTTAATACGATGAAAAAAAAAAGATTGGCACTTCCTCATAACAAAAACACTAACCCTAGCTTTAAAACAACAACACTAATCAATAACCTAGCTTTGTCTCAAATAAACCTTGTAAACTTAATACGATAAACAAACTAATAACTAACCTTGATCGAAGAAACGATGTACACAATGGGAATAAAAGTGTAAAAGCCAAGAAATATCTAGTTTATAAAGAAACGAGATGTCAAATAAGTTATTGAAATACGTGATTTGGCCTCAATATATAAGGTAATAAGCTTATTAGAGGAAACTATATTAATTCCAGTTTATAGAAAATATACTTACTAAATATAATTTCAAGAGATAAATAATGATTTAGCAAAAATCTATTCCTTTTTTATTCAATATGTATTGCTTTACCAATTTCAGTTACAGTAGACAATAAAACAAAGGATCGAACATGGGTTCGAGAAATATAATTTACACAAATTACATGGACAAAACGATGCAAAGAACTAAGAATATGATATAAAGCTTCTTGGAGTGTATGCCACTAGAATATTGAAGGTTTGTATCATCAATCACTGGTCCACATAATACTTGGTGATCACTGGTTCGAGTCTCGTTAAAGCTATAAAAGCTAATAGGAACGAGTTCATCGTGGCTAAATTCTGCCTTGAATGTAACAGAATATTTCTCACTTGATCCAACACCAATGCTCCTCGTCGTAAAGTTCCATATCATGTCTTTAACTTGCACAAATATGGTTTGATCTCCCACACACGAGTTATTAGCATCACCCATGATAAAATCTAGAGTAAATTGCCCTTGTCTATAAAAGTATATATTTGTTGAAATTCCCGATGGGCTCCCAGAAATCAGTTCGATTGCACCACGTCCTTCTGGGACCGCAAAATGTTTTGAGTCGATGTATCTTAGTGTACCTAAAATGGTCCAGCCTTGTAATGGAACGGAAGGTTGTCTGTTGGAACCAGCCTCGAGTAAGATACCTTGAGACGAGTTACCCATAAAGGCTGGTCCAGTTTCGAACCCACTGTTTAAAATCGGATTACCTGTGGAAATTTAATTTACCATTTGCTAGATATCTCAACTACATATTAATAAACACAAAATCAAAGAAAAAAATTGCAGCTTAATCTTAATGACTAGAAGTCTCTCTAACATAAACATCAACATACCTGAATACCATATTTGAGGTCCAATCGCCTTGACCAAAAGAGCATCAACGATAGGCCAACAAGTTACATTACTACGACTAGTTGTCGTCACAACACTTTGAATTTTTACACCAAAAAAACCCCTTTTTATTTCAACCCACCCTACAGAAAAAGCATAAGTTTGCCACATTTCGGTTCCAAGTGATTCATTGTAAAAAAAGACCTTTGACACATCAGGAGCCGAAACATTTACAGCCGTGTAGTTGTTGGCGCACTCAGCACTACTTGGAGCAATTGTAAACGTGAGAACACAATCATAGCTATCATCGGGTCTAAATGTTTGGTTGATCATACCATTTGGACCCAATTGCAAGCCATGACCATTACCGGGTAGTGATATGTTTCCACCAGATGTCACGTATGAAACTGTACCTTTAAATGACCAACCGGGGATCACGTTGATTTTGTTATCGAGGAGCATGAATTGGGAAGTGGCATTTGTCGTCAGATTTGTTGGTGGAGTTTCGAAACTTGGATTTTGAAGTGTAACTAATTAGGAAAAACAAAAGATAACGTTTAAATTGAAACACAGTTTTGTTTTTTCATTGATACCAACTCATAACATTGAAGAAAATAAGGAGTAGCCGAGTGGAATATAATGTACCTTTAGAAGACACCAGCACGGCCAAGAAGTACAATGTGATGACAAGAATCGTGAGAGCCATTGATGAGATAGAGTTGAGTTTTTCTAAGAATACAAGCGAGTAGATTTTCAAAAATGACAGATAGTATACCATGAATATATAAACATCGAATCCATGTTACATTTATGTCGATCAAGTCAACTTTAATGTCAACTTGGTTCATTTATCTTTGTGGTTATTATCCGTCAATATATTTTGAAAGTGACATATGAAATCATTATAATCTCATAATCAACACAAGTTGAGTTGCAGAAGATAATATTTAAATGGATGATTTTTTATTATTTAAAAGTTACTTATCGGATCCTTCCGCCGTATATGTATATATCACAAATCTATCTCACATATCTTCGGCGACAACTGAACTTATAATCATTTAGTTGGGTAAAGTCTAAGACTCAAGTTTTGATAGAATGTTTAATTCACATTATAGTTTGTAAGTTTTGATAGAATGTTTCATTGCATATATAAAGTCAAAGACTTAAGGGCCAAGTGGTAGTAGCATCTAAATAAGATAACGTATTGGATTGCTCAGTTGACTTTAATTAATATGAACACGTGAAATTGAACAATGTACAATGAGAACAAACATGATGCAAAAAGTCGTACAGATAACTTTTGAAAGGGATATGTACCCTCGCCTACGCTATTTTGTCCTCCACTACCGGTCCATTTTATTTACACTACAACATAGTTTTTTATTAGTTTATGTTATGTATTTTTTGTCAGTTTAATACTTTTGACTTATAAAAGTTTATATTTTCTATTATGTACTTTCATGTTTATAGTTTTTTAATATAAACAAAATTGTAAAAATTAAAAAAAAAAAAAGAAAAATGAAACACAAAAGGGGGTATAAATGGTTTTTTTGGGGTACTTAGAGCACCCGGTGTCGTCTTCACAGTCCCTCGCCGTGCCATTTGGCACCTTCGCTGTCCCTCGCCATGACACCGGGTACCCTCGCTGTCGCTCGCCGTTGTGAGCCTCGTCGTCTGCATGGCGAGGTTTGCGTATGACAATGTATACGTTGGAGCAAATGGATTTTTCAAAAAATACTACCGTTTTCAAACGGTTAGTTTTTATTTTATTTATTTTTTTAAATAAACTTAACACACCCTATAAATACCAAACCATAAACCAACATTTTTCTCACTACATTTCAACCAACATATTTCATTACTCTCTATATCTCAAGTCTAAAAAAAACAATGTCTCAAAACCCGAATGAAGGAGGCTATTTCACAAACCTCCTCAATTCAAACCCACCACAATACGGGGGTTCGTCAAACCCGTCTACCTCCTCGTCGAAAAAATCTAACACATCATCGCCATATGGTACACAACAATTCAATCCCAAGATATTTATCTTAATCAACAATATGCGTTTCAACAAGGATTCACAAATTTCCCCGATTCTGGCACAAAATTTTTTTAACCCATCACAACCTCCAATGTTTCATCAATCTCTACCACAACCCCAAATTGAATCACAACCGTCCGGTTCTCAATTCAAAGTACCACAAGCACGTGAACCGTCCAAAGGTAGACGAAAAAAACCAAGGCAAAAAAATCAAACGAAACTGTGGATTTGGACGCGGACAATGACGATGATGTGGAAGCAGTAGGTCAGACTATGAAAAGGAAATGGAGCAAGGCCGAAGAAAAGTTACTTGCAGAAATTTGGATAGAAATTTCGCAAGACAAAGATATGGGAAATGATCGTTCCGAAGATTTCTTTTGGAACGACATTATGGAGATGTTCAACGTTCAGACTGCCGATGACCCTCGTACCAAAAATATGATTACGGGTAAATGCACGAGGATTAATGGTGATTTTCAAAAATTCAACGCTATTTATAAACATTTGCAGCGCAGAAGTGGTGAAAATGAGCACAATCATCTCGAAAATGCGAAGAAGAACTTTGAAAAATGCTACATGTCTCGAGGATATATTAGACCCAGACAAACGACCTCGTCCCGAAAGAGACGGCGGTAGAAAGAGTCGAGCTACAAAGAAACAAAAGTTGACTTCAACGTCGAGCGCGGCGAGCTCCGGTGGGAGTCAAACGACTACTTTTTTGGGAGAATTATCCAAAAAATATTCGCAAAAAGCCGACGTTCAAATGGGTTGTTACGAGGCGATGAGGGAGAAGGAAGTAAGGGCGTTAGAGATGAAGGAGATGAAGTTTCTCCTGCTAGATCCCAACATGACTACTGACCCGGTAAAAGCCGATATCATCCAAAAGAGACAAGCAAAAATAATGAAGAAATATCAAGATGCCGATGACGAGTAAAATGTTTAAGTTTCCTATTATTAATATGTGTTGTATTTTTTTCTCGTATCGTTTTTTTTGTATCTTATTTTTTTAGTACCGTTATTTTAAGTTGCGTGTAATCCCAACCTATATAATAGAGTGTTTTTTATTGATGACATGGCAGAATAAATGCCACGTGTATAAGTGAAATGCGAGCTGGAAAGGCCAACGTGGCAAGAAAGAGAATTAGTAAACACACGGTTACATCCCATTTCCTCATTATCTGGAAAAACGCATGTTTCTGCAGATCTTGGAGGAAAACCTAATTGGTTTACAATTCAAAAAATTATACCAAATCAACTCACAAATTATGCCTACATCAGGAAATAACCTGAACTTTTTCTTGAATACTAATTTAGGGTTTCGATAATTTTTTTTATTTGATTAATAATTCCTGATTTGATATTTATGTTTTTTGTTATTTGGAAGATTACTTCTTTATCAATTCACGACATCAATTGGCCGACTACGTTTGTGGTGATAACTTTATGTCATTCAAAAGGCTATGAGCTACAATCAGCATTTTTCATTGTATTAGTGAGAATTGTGTGGTTAATAATTTGTTTTAATCATATTAGTAAGTTTGTGTTGAGTTTTGAGTTTTTAATAATTGTTTGATATGTCGATTTGATGTAACACAAGGAAAGGACTTTGTGTAACAACCAAATTTGAATTTTTTATTTGTGTAACAAAAAAAATGTGAAATTGTTAAGTTAATTGCCGAGATTACAGATCTTTTTTAAAAAACTGAAATTTGATATATCATATCCTTAATTATAATTTCATTCTATAAAATGCAGCAGTCATTGCATTGCAAGTCACATCATCTGCTTCTCTGTACACAATCAAAGGTTAGTACATTCAATCTGTTTTTTTAAATCAATTTGAATTATTCTTAGTTGTTGTTATTAATTATGATAATGAAATTAAATGTTTACAGTTTAGTTTAGTTATTGTTATTGATCCTGATAATGAAAACAAATGGTTACAATTGTGTTTTGCATTGTTATTGATGCTGATAATGAAATGAATTCTTTAAAGTTTGATTAGTTATTGTTATTGATGATGATTTACCATCATCAAACATTTTTTGTGTGGTTGTTGTATGTGTGGTTGATCCTGATAATGAATTCAGATTTTCTAAGTTTTGTTTAGTTATTGTTATTGTTGTTGATCCTGATAATGAAAACATATATTTTATTGATCCCTAAAATGAAACCAGATTTTCTGTACACCATCATCAAACAGTTTTGTTTAGCTATTGTTATTGATCCTGATGTAGGAAATCAGATTTTTTAAGTTCTGTTTTGCATTGTTTTTTATTATGCTAATGAAATGAAATTGTTTAGTTGTATTTTGTTTAGTTATTGTTATTATTGTTGATCTTGATAATGAAAACATATCTTTTATTGATCCTTAAAATGAAACCAGATTCTCTGTACACCATCATCAAACAGTTTTGTTTAGTTATTGTTATTGATCGTGATGTAGGAAATCAAAAATTTTAAGTTCTATTTTGCATTATTATTGATTATGCTAATGATAGGAAATTGTTTAGTTGTGTTTAGGATTATAGAATATGCTTTACAATCATATAGTAGATGTTGACAATGAAATGATGTATTCCCGCTTATGTCTTGCAGTCATTATGTCTGAGAATTTCATCCCTTTGTGCGATGTTGATCTTATGACTGACAACATCAAAGTGCAAGCAAGATGTATAAGCATTTGGCGTTCTCATGCTACCTGCAAACCTGCGCCTGTTTGGAGTTTGGACTGTGTGATTCAAGATGAGTAGGTTATAAAACCTTTTAATTAACTGATTTTTAGTTTATTGATATAATCTTAGTGGTGCAACTAATCTGTAAACATTATGTATCAGGGAAATCGCATCCAGTATACTATTAGGAAACAGGATATGCCCAAGTACGAGGGGCTTTTTCAAGAGGGTGTGTGCTATAGGATTAGCAATTTTGGAGTCAGTGAGACTGGTGGTAAATACCCTTTCTTTGAGGCATAAGTACAAGATCATGTTTTTCAAAAACACCTTCGACACGCGGAACACCTTTTGACCAAAATGCAAAGGGATTCAAATTTGAATCATTCACAGATTTTGTCACTGGCTGTGATCGGGTCTGAACCGTCAAGTTTATCACACAAGTCAACCACTTGTGAATGGTCAACCGTAATAAAATTCAAATAGTCTAAAAGCAATGCAATTTCCCTTGGAATATAGTGGATTCCCGGTCGTTAAGTCCCACGGAGGATTAATGGTGCTTAAAAACGTCAGATGTCGAATGATCACTAGGATAATGATCAAGAAGGATTTTGATGGTAATTACACCTAAAAGAGAAAGTTTGTAAATTACAGGTGCTTAAATGCAAATTAAAGAAAATTAAAAAGCTAATTTCTATTAAATAAACGCTATCACTATTTTTAAAATGATATTTTTTCTTGATTTATAAAACAAAATAACTTAAATAAACTATTTAAGTTAAAGCGTAAACCTAAATTATCTAAAAACGTGACCTAGAATGAAAACGCGTCGCTATATATAAAAATTACGCTGGAAAGGTAAGAAAACGAAAATTTGTAAAATAAAAGTCCTACGAGTGTAAAACAATTTTCTTACTTACTATATGACAAAAGGAAATTTTAGAAAAAAGATTTATATTTTTTACTTATATTTTTATTATGAATTAAATACTCTTTTAAACTAATTAAATGTTTAAAAATACTAAAACTATTCTAAAAATTCTCAAAACTTTTTATAAAATACTTTATAACAATACAAAGCTAAGAAAAATAAAAAGGTGTGAAAGCTTGTTTTAATAAGCTGTAAATAAGCTAATGAACCGTATAAGCAAAATAATAGAAAACAAGGGTATTAAATGTTGCAAAGAAATACCACCAAAGACCCGGGCAACTTGTATCATGGTGGTGGTGCGCCGGTGGCCGTGGTTCAATCCCAAAGAATGGACTTTATTTTTATTTTCTTTTTGGACTTTTTCTTTTTGAAACTAATTAAGAACAATGAAATAAGCAAATTTCAAAACTAGAATTTTATAAAACCACTAATAAGCTCCGTAATGCTTATGATTACTTAACAAGAAGCAAATGGAAAAAGCACAAGGATAAGCCAAATGGCTTATAAGCTAATCAATAAGCAAAAGGTGAACCCAAAATAAGCTAGACAAATGGTATAAGCTAAAAATAACCTAAAAGCAAAATAACTTAGAAATACACCGAACAAAATCCAAATAAGCACAAGCTTAATCGTTGTACAGGGCTTTGGGTTTCTAGGCACTTTCTAGCTTATATTTAAGCACTTTAATAAGCTAGGAAATGAAAATAAACACTGGAATTAACAAGTTAACCAACTAAGCTTTCCAAAAGCTAAAGCTCTCATGTGGTGCCCCATCGATGAGCTTATGAAAAAGCTTGTAGACACGAGTAAAGACTCGTATATATTTAGCTCGGTATACAAGAATTGGGACAAACTAAAAGCTTGTTGCAGCCCTACCAAATAAGCTGCAAAATGGAAAATAAGACCGATCCCGTGAATGGCTAGGATGGCTTTCCAAAAGCCAAGGTTCATAAGTCGAGGTTCACTAATAAGCTCTTGATGAGCTTGTGAAAAGGGTCACTCAACCGTGCACTGTAAGCACATTTTAGAAAAGGACTTAAAAGAAACTAAAAATAAGGCTTTAATAAGCTAACTAGAAAATATAAAAAATATTATGATTAAGATGAGAAGCTATATTTTAATATTCCTAAAGCTCAAATCTTGAAAGCTAAAATTAAGTCCTATATAAAATTATCTATTTTATTCAAAAACTGCTAAATTGAAAATTTTGACTTTTTATATAACTCTAATAAGTTGACTTAAGTGAACTTTAAATTAATCATACTCACTAATTATGTTGTATTAACCTAAAATAAGATGGAATTAAGCTAAGTTAACAATTTCTAAACAACTATGATGACTTTTAGTTCCTAAATCCTAACAATTAACTAGATAAGTGAGATTAAAAGTATTTTTGACTTTTTCTTAAATAAGGACTGGTTTTCTTTGTTGCAATAAGATATTAGGTACTTATGTGACACAGAACAATAACAAGAAACAACACCAACACTCTTTAAAAACAGCTAAACAAGCAAATCCAAACAGTATCCTATATGAAACTGTTTTGAAGCTTTACTTACTAAAAATGTTTGTTTTTAAAGCAAGGAATCTAGTGATTATCTTATAATAACTATATTAAAACAAATTTAAACTAAAATTAACAAACTTTAAGTACTTATACTATGAAATGCAAATTATGAGAAATTGCTTACAAATTGAGTTCAAGCATAAAAAAGAGAACCAAAGTACTGAGAACACAACCTATAGCTTCCCAAGAAGCTCTAAACCCAGGCAATCCAAATTCACCTTGCTCCAACTTTTCTCTTCTTCATTCTTGATTTTTATTTTTCACTAATTTATTTGGTATTTTGGTATTTTTTTCTTTTGATACTAAAAGTAGTTTTAAGGTTACTAAAAGCTTAGAAAAGCTTTATATGAGCTTACATTAGCTTATGAGTCCAAAACAACATCTACAAATAACATTAAGCTAAATTGAGATTTTAAGCTTAAAAATGCATAAACTTGAAAATGATAATTTCAAAACTTGGAATTGATGATTGAAAAGATTTATATTACATCGAAATTGATAACAAGAGTACTTGAAAGCTAAAGAAATACACTAAAAGTTTAAATTAATAATAACGACTAAGGAAATTAAAGATTACTCTAGATTTTATTTACATTGCTTCTTTTCCCTTTATAATGATCTCTTTAGACTTTTGTCGACCTCGATTGTTTCCCACCTCATTGACCATTGAAACCTTCTAATTCATCACCACACTGCCCATTTGGCAATTTTGGCCCAAAATATCTTTTGAAAGTGGCTTTCTCAATTAATGAAGTTTGGGAGGATGTGGAGGTGGAGGGGAGGGGTATACGTGAAAAGTGGTGAGGTGGTGGAAAACCACTGGTTTTGGGATTGCAAAGAGGTGAGGGAGATAAACGAGATAACCGGTTTTGGCGCTGACTCGATGGACCCGCTTTTATAACGAAAGAGGGTTCAAAATGGGTATATTGAACTGGCTCAAGGGTCAAGGTTCAAGTGATTGGGTTGGGTTTGTGAATTGGGCCAACCGGTTTGGGTTTGGGTTTTAATAACACAAGGGTCCGCTATTTGTTTAATACACAAGGACCAATTTTGTAATTCAATCAAACTTGAGGGACTGAAACTGTCATTTTTCCAAAGTTAACACAAGGACCAAACTTGACAATCTTTAATAGTACAAGGACCACTATTGCATAAAATTCTATTTTTATAAATCCAAGGACTATTTTTGACATTTTTCAAAGTTTAGGGACTAAGGTTGTAATTTTGCAATTTTTAAACTTTGAAGGACAATTTCTTACAACTTGTGAATCCCAATGACCTTTTATGACTTTTTTCTTTATTTTGATTTACCAGGGACTAAATTTGAAAACTTTTGAAACTTGGGGGACTAAAACTGCCAATTATGCAAACTTGATATCGTTATCCGATTTTGGTATTTTTGAATTTGAAACACATAAAACACTTATTTGTGATATTTTTATCATTTTGATGCATTTCTGAGTGTTTTCAGATGTTTTTGGCATTCTAAACGGTACAAAAATGATGAGTATTTAGACACTCATCAGGCTGCATCAACGAATCTGATACAGTTGGTATGTGAAACGTTCTTTACTTATTTTACATGTACTGTTTTCATTATTTAAATTACTGTGTTCATTAAACTTTTAATATTATTGCACAAACATTTGCACATATGTCATTAGTACAATTGTATCACTTGGGGACCTTATACCCTTTAATAATCATGGTATGACCAGCCGACGCAGAATCATGCATCTTGAGGGTGTTGAGTAAGTTTGAATACAGTTTAAATGAATTAAAATTATTATGTTAAAATACAGTGTATATGATTCATACAATGTGCAATTGTATAATAACAACTATATGGTCTAAACGCAGAGGTAACAAGTTGGAATGTTGTTTCTTTGATGGAGTGGCTGATTTGTTTAACCAGTGTGCATCAAAAAGGGAATCGTCAGGCCATGTGGTTCTTATCATTCAGTTAGGGAAAGTGAAATACTGGAATGGTAAAAAAATAGTAATTTAAAAAAAACTCAAAAAAATGTAAACTGTTTTAATAATTCTGATGTTTATATTTGATATGGATTTTAAGTTTGTGAAACTTTCAGGTACCCCGTCTCTTGGCATGCATCTGTATTCCGGCAAGATCTATATCAATGAATATTTACCCGAGGTTAAGACGTTCAAGCAAAGGTAAACAACTGCATAGTGTGAATCATGTTGATAGAGATCTTTCAATTTTTTTAAACACTATATTTTATGGCAGATACCAAGCGAAAGATGGCTGTGACGAGAATGATTTCAAGATTGATTTGTTCTCTCCAACCACTTATGATTTGACTCCTCAAAACTTTTTCAAGAGTGCAACAAAGAAAATTGTCAGGTCTATTCGTGATTCCTATGATGTAAGTATTTGTGATTCAAGTATTTCCAACATGTAATTATCATTTTTAATAATATTCTAATCGTAATCCAATTCGTGCATTGTAGGAGTACAACTGTATCATCTATGCCAAGGTGCACAAAATTCACAAGGAATATGGCTGGTATTATCCAGTAAGAAATGTATCAAGCGAGCTACTTTGAATGATGGACCAACTTTCGGTCCAAATCTTCCGGTTCGTGAGCAAAAGAAAATTATGGAAATGTGATACTCATGGTGTGGTTTACAGGTTTGTCGATACATTCAAGTTATATTTCATTACATGTAATGTAAATCTGTGCCAATATATCTACTTATTTATCTTTTAGGTACAAGATAATTCGCTGCATGGTGAAGTCCTGATCCGCGATCGCCGGTCCTTTTGATAACATGGTTCAGAAACTCCTAAATGATACGTCGTGTTGGGAGTTGATGGAAAAATATCATTACGCTAATGAGGATGTTTTTCCATCATAGCTTGATGTGATTGTTGGAAAGAAAATGTTGTTCAAATTTACCTATACTGATTTTAACATTACCAACAACAATCATGTTTATCAAGTCAAAATGATATTTGATGACCATGAGATTATCAGTCTGTTCAAAGAAGGTTTTGTCCCTGCTGAGGTATGACATTACGCGCGTAACTGAAAATTATTCTTTATGCACTATTTTCAAACTGATCTCACCTGATACAATTATTTGTGTTTTGCTCTTTCAGTTTGAACAAGATCAAGAGCTTTCTACAAGCAAAGATGTTGCGCATCTGTAATCTCGATCCTAAGAATGTAATGTGAAATGACTCCTTATGTTTGTCCCTGTTAAATCCCGAATTAAATATTGCTTTTGGACTACTTTTGAAAGTGTTGATAAGAATGACTTTGTGACGCCGTAAACCGCCAAATGGAATGGAAGGACATCTAAAACCATGTTTGGTTACTGATGATGAAGGCTTTGAAGGCTAGGATTGAGGGTTCTAGTGGTGATGGAAGTTCTGGTAGCGGCAAGCGTACCATCATTGATCTTGACGATATTGCTGACGAAGAAAACGATGCTAAGCAAGGCAAGCAGGCAGATGTTGAAGTTAAGATCGAAAAGGAGTCCTCCTTTCAATGTGTGATATATCATTACCTCACATTCAATGCTTATTTTTTGTGTGCTATTTGGTTTTGAATAATTTTGTTTAAGACAATTTTGTTCTTTTCCCGTTTACTTATTTGGAAAATTATGTTTGGGATTTGTTTTTGGCATGTCAAGAACAAATTGTATTGTCTTTGTTAGTTTGTTCAAGTATGAATGTGTAATGATATATCACTTTTGTTTTATATTTTGTTTTTATCCTATTTTATTCATTTAATTTATTCATGTTATGGTATTAAAAATTCATTATTGTTGTGTAGTTTTATGCTATGCTACTAACCAATTACAAAAATGTCAATCCCAACTATAATATGCTATTACTCTAAATTTCATTTTTTGCCAATAACATACATAAACAAAAATGTCGACTATATGTTTACAAATGTATATTCGGCTAAATTCATACATTCTAACAAAAAAATCCATTTTTAAATTTGTATATAACTTTAAATACGGTCTTACCCAAATAAATGTAACAAACTATTTTCAATGTTGAATTTCATTTCTTTAAATATTTATACCTTTTTTCTAATTGTTTTTTCTCCAACAAATTAACTAAATAAACACTTATCTAATAAGTAAACTATTAAATTTTCAAAGAAAATTAAAACAAATATTAATGTTTTGATTTTAAAAGTTAACATTTCTTATCTTATAAATGGTAACAAAATGTTCAATTTTTTAAAAAATTAAGAGATAATCTTACCCAAATTATGTAACAAACTTTTACATTTCATATAATTTTCTTAAATTGATAACTTTTTATACTGTATAAATACTTTATACATTACCATCATCCATGCAAACATAAATTTTATAATTCAGTATCATTCAAGAAGCAATGGTTCTTCATCAAGAAGCAAATGTAAGTTTTTCTTTTTTATTCTTTTTTTTGGTTTTTAATAGTATATAAAGTGTATTTATAATACTCATAAATATTTCTTGAATCATCTATTTGTTTAGGTTGCCAATAAAGAAGTAGTTTCAACTTTACCTGTAGATGAATCGTTAAAAGATTAATCGATCATCATAATAACGGATGATGAATTGAGTAAGTTAAATAGTGTGAAAAATGGCAAACATGGTTATTGTGTTGTCTAATTATGTTATTTGACAAAACATACAGGATGTTACGTTCAACAACAAACGCAAACAACCTGACAAGGATGTTAATTTTCTAAACACGAAAGTTTTTCATGTCATATCTTCTGATGATGAAGACGCGTTACTTTTATCTAATAATAATGGGTTTGAAGATCGTGTTGAAAAGGAAGATAATTTGGTATGAGCATATTATGGTTTAATATCCATATTTTCATATATATATGTGATACATAAGTGCCTATGTAATGAGTATGCATGCTACCATGTAGTACTAACGTATATATATCCGCATTGATTAACAAAGGATAATGATGATGACAACCGATAAGATTTAAGTGCACCAAGAAGAAGTCGCGAACTTCCATTCCAAAAAAACATTATTTTAGTCTTATTGATGAACCTATGGATGACAATTACTAAGGTATGAACGAATTTCAAAACATCTACAATTTAGTTGACAATGAAATGAAAGATGGTGGTAAGAATGATGAAGAATTTATTGATACACCTATGAATGATGATCACCATTTGGATGATTTTATTGATGGTGAAACTTTAATTTCTAAAGATAAAAATGAGTTATGTAATGATCTAGGCATTGATGAATCTGTGGATGATTTTCAAGAATTTGACAATTTGGTTGACTGTGAAGCTAAAGAAGATGGCCAAGAGGATGAGGAAAAACATGATGCGTCTATGGATGATGGTTACCATTTGGATGACTTTAGTGATAACCAAGCTGTAGTTGATGAAGGTACCGATGAGTACGACTATAACGACAATTTCATTGATGATGAATCTTTAGTAGATGAAGATACTGAAGATGACTCTGATAGTGTAAAATGAGATTCTAATGAAATGTGTCCACAATAACTATTATGAAGTTGTGTTAGTTTTTTTATTCAAGTATGTTTAGAACTTGAAACTTTTTTTTAATAACTATTATGTTAATGTATGTGTATCGTGTTTCCACGTTCTATCAATAAATCATAAAGGTTTGTCATTTTCAAACAACCATGTTTTACAATCAATAGAAATCGTTTATGTTATAATTTTGTGTTAGCAGTAATCCACACACATGTACTTCTCATTTCCAATATAAAAGAAAACCAAACTAATGCAATTGATATGACACAGTTAACATATTGAAAGCAATAGGCCATAATCGTTGGTAAATAGGTATATACAAACAACAATGATTCATATTGAAATAAAACCAACCAAAGGATCGGTAGATCATTAAAGCATAGACATAACACTACCATGTTTACTGATGCGCGTACGAAGCGCGTTCGGGGTCAAAGGAAACTTCCTTTTCGTCGAGCAAGTTTTTCAACCTCCTAGCACTACCACATTTACCAGTTTCCCCATCGACATTTTCCCCGGCGACAAATGTCGCTGGGGAATCCGCACTAAACGACAAAAACATATCCTACGTGGCACAAATTCTCGTAGAAAAGTCGACTAAATTATTGAAAGGTTTTCCCGGCGACATTTCTCACGGGATTCCACTGTTATATTTTGACCAAAATTTCTGACACCGTGGCGGGAACTTTTCGCTAATTTTCCCCAAATGACATATCACGGGGATTCATTTGTTTATTTAAAAATTTGTAATTAGTGTTAATTACTCTTATTATGACGAGACTTTTGAAAAAATAAATATATTATGATGTTTTCCGGGCGCATACATGTCCCGGGATTCAGACTTCGTTGACTTTAATAATAAGAATAATAATTCCGTTTGACTTCGTTAACCATAACATAACGACTCATCCGTTGAACGTCTAATGTCTAACCCTAACATATCGACTCATCCGCTTAACGCCTAATGTGTAACCATAACATATCGACTCATCCGTTGAACGCCTAATGTGTAACCGTAACATATCGACTCATCCTTTGAACGTCTAATGTGCAACCCTAACTTATCGACTCATCCGTTGAACGTCTAATGTCCAACCCTAACATATCGACTCATCCGTTGAACGCCTAATGTGTAACCATAACATACCGACTCATCCGCTGAACGTCTAATGTGTAACCATAACATACCGACTCATCCGTTGAACGTCTAATGTGTAACCATAACATACCGACTCATCCGCTGAACGCCTAATGTGTAACCATAACATTGCGACTCAACCGTTGAACGTCTAATGTGTAACCATAACATATCGACTCATCCGTTGAACGCCTAATGTGTAACCATAACATAACGACTCATCCGTTCAACGTCTAGTGTCCAACCCTAACATATCAACACACACCCAAAATTTAATGATAATATATTTTTAACCATAACAACACATAACGATTCTTCCGCTCAACGCGTCTAATGTCTAACCCTAACATATCCACTCATCCGTTGAACGTCTAATGTCCAACCCTAACATATCGACTCATCCGCTTAACGTCTAATGTGTAACCATAACATATCGACTCATCCGTTGAACGCGTCTAATGTAACCGTAAATTATCGACTCATCCGTTGAACGTCTAATGTGCAACCCTAACTTATCGACTCATCCGTTGAACGTCAAATGTCCAACCCTAACATATCGACTCATCCGTTGAACGTCTAATGTGTAACCATAACATACCGACTCATCCGTTGAACGTCTAATGTGTAACCGAACATACCGACTCATCCGGAACGCCTAATATGTAACCATACCATACCGACTCATCCGTTGAACGTCTAATGTGTAACCATAACATAGCGACTCATCCGTTGAACGTCTAATGTGTAACCATAACATATCGACTCATCCGTTGAACGCCTAATGTGTAACCATAACATAACGACTCATCCGTTGAACGTCTAATGTCCAACCCTAACATATCAACACACACCCTAAAATTTAATGATAATATATTTTAACCATAACAACACATAACGATTCATCCGTTGAACGTCAAATGTGTAACCATAACATAACGACTCATCCGTTGAACGTCTAATGTCCAACCCTAACATATCGACTCATCCGCTTGAACGCTCTAATGTGTAACCATAACATATCGACTCATCCGTTGAACGCCTAATGTGTAACCCTAACATATCGACTCATCCGTTGAACGTCTAATGTGCAACCCTAACTTATCGACTCATCCGTTGAACGTCTAATGTCCAACCCTAACATATCGACTCATCCGTTGAACGTCTAATGTGTAACCATAACATACCGACTCATCCGTTGAACGTCTAATGTGTAACCATAACATACCGACTCATCCGTTGAACGTCTAATATGTAACCATAACATACCGACTCATCCGTTGAACGTCTAATATGTAACCATAACATACCGACTCATCCGTTGAACGTCTAATGTGTAACCATAACATATCGACTCATCTGTTGAACGTCTAATGTCCAACCCTAACATATCGTTTAACATGATATGTATACCAATGCACCTATACTTGGTTGTTTAACATGATACGTATACCAGTGCACCTATACTTGGTTGTTTAACATGATACGTATACCAATGCACTTATACTTGGTCGTTTCACAAAAGTTCTGATTGTAACATGGTTCTGGCTCATAGACAAGTGAGACCCGTGGTGGACAATCAAAACCGTAATGAGAATCATTCCCACAAAACTCGCATGAGTAGGATTCGTATTGGGGCTGTGGAGGTAGGTAGTAAAAATTGGGTGTTTCATTATTAGAAATGGGATCGGAATTACCGACAAATTTGTCTCGGAAACTCACATTGGTACATCGCCGACAATTTCCACCGTTAAATGGACCTCCACACCAGAACATGTTGAAAACCATGACATGAAGAATTAAACGGATAAGAGGGATAAGAGATGAAGAATTAAACGGTTATAGAGGATAAGGAATGGAGAATTAAACAGATTAGAGGATAAAGGATGGATATTTTTGGATTTTGAAAAACATGCTATAAAAACAAAGAATGAAAATATTTTTGGTGTTGTTAACACTTCAGGAAAAGTGTTAATGAACTTTTGGATTTTTTATAAACTTTACAAAAAACTTTTTACAACAGGATGGGATATGTGCAAGAATGGGTCTGAAAAGCTTAACACACGCTAAAGCCTCCCCGGCAGCGGCGCCAAAAATTTGATCGGTGCAAAACCGTCAAGTTTTCTCACACAAACCGGCCACTTGTGAATGGCCGACCGTAAGAAACTTCAAACGGTTCAAACACCAATGCAATGAAGATCTGGAGAGTATAGTGTTTCCCCGGGTCGTTATGTCCCACGGAGACTCAATGGTGTGCAAACACTTGATCAGACGATAGAATGATCACTAAGGATAGTGATCAGAAAGGATTTTGATGGATAACTATACCTAAAGAAAAAGTTTATAAATAACAACGACTTAAATGCAAATTAAGAAAATTAAAAAGTTAAAATATATTAAATAAACGCTATCACTATTTTACAATGATGTTTTTGTGATTTTATAAAACAAAATAACTTAAATAAATTATTTTAACTAAAACGTAAATTTAAATTATCTAAAAATTTGATTTAAAATGAAAACGTACGTTATTTATAAAAATTATGAAGTAAAGCAGCAAAAAACGTAAAATTTATGAAATAAAAGTCCTACAAGTGTAAAAACAATTTTTTTACTTAATATATGACAAAAGAAAATTTTAGAAAAAAGATTTATATTTTTTTGACTTTTATATTTTTATTATGAATTAAATAAGATTTTAATCTAATTAATTAATTAAAAATACTAAAAACATTTTAGAAAAATCAAAAATTTTACGAAAATACTTTTAACTTGATTAGAACTAGGGAAAAATAAGAAATTGGAAAAAGCTAAATGAGATAAGCTACTAATAAGCAAAACAAAGGTGAGACTTTAAAAAAAGAAAAAAGAAAAAGGAGTTAAATGAGTTGTTTGTGCAAAGTATAACAAGAAAGTCCCAAGGGCATAACGGTTGTGCAGTGTGCCGGGCTGATGAACTCAAGGCACTGGTTCGAATCCCACCAGTTGCAATATTTTTGAACTATTTTTTTTTTGTTTTTCTTTTTCAAACTTATTAAGTACACTAAAATAAGCACTTTTCACAACTGAAACTTTTTATAAAACTGACTAATAAGCACTGTTTCAGCTTATGATTATCAACAGTGGGCTAGAATTTGGAAATAAGCACAAGGTTAAGGCCAATTTGCTAATAAGCTAGTGAATAAGAACAAGATGAATTGAAAATAAGCTAAACACTTATAATAAGCTAATATATCAACTGAATAAGCATAATAACTTGGAAATAAGCACTTTAACAACTCAAAATAAGCATTAATTCAACTGTATGAAAGGGACATGTTTTTGAAACAAGGGTCAAAAGAAGCTTTAAAATAAGCGACCTATAAGCTAATTATATATAAGCTAGTATTTTTCTAATTTAGTTGAGCAGCTAAATATTACTATCCCAAAAGGATTTAAGCTAAAACTTAGTATTAAGTACACAATAAAATTCTAAAGTTTATTCAAAAACGGGTATTTAGAAATTTTGACTTTTAAATTTATACTACAAGTTTGACTAATATGAACTTAGGTTTGATCTTAAGGACTGAATGTGATGTAATAAGCTACTATAAGACTTACTTAAGCTATATAAACAACTTTTACACTAATATACATGATTATGCATTCTAAATGTCTAAATGATAACAAATAGAGCAAGATTAAATATGATTTTGACTTTGAAAGTCCTAGAGTGCAAAGTGAGTACCGTAGACTGACTTAATGATGCAAGTATGGACTAAAAGCGACCTAACTTATCCTAAGCTTTAAGCTAAATCTCGAGATAGGTAGCGACCCAAACACTACTTAATGAAACTAATAAGCAATTTCAACTACCTAATCTTTTACTGCTTAGTGCAATATTGAAAAAGGAGATCTAACAATAATCCTAGAGCTAGATTAAAACAAATTCAAACACTATCATGATCAAATATGGACCGAATCAGAATGAGTACTTGGCGCTTTTATAGAAAGGGAAACCAAAACTACATGAGGTCCAACTCAGATATGTTTAAACGTAACCAATAACTACACTATTCTAATCTAAATATACCCAATTCCAAAATTTCATCACCAAATATCATGACCAAATCCAACTAATGCTTATCAGCTTGACTTTGTCGGGACTGAGTGCCAAATTGAGTGTGAATTAGTATCTAAAGCTCATCGGAAGCTATCAAGCTTCTTCAAAGTGAGCTTATTTCGAGTTGAGAAATAAACTCTTTGGAGCTTGGATTTAAGAAAATATAAACTGAATTTATAACAAGAAACATAAAAACATGAACTTAGATAAAACCTTGAAATTAATGCTTGAAATGAGTTACAAAAGACTAAGTGGCTTAGGTTCAATACAAGAAAGCTTAAAATTACAATTTAGAAAACTAATTAAGACAAGAAATGAAAAACGACATACAAGTAAAACTAAAACTAAAAAACTATCAACTATGTCTTTCTTTCCTTCTATTTATTCCCAAAAAGCTTCCACGCTGGGTCTTCGACATCAAACCCACTTTTCTTTTAAGCCATTGGATCATTAGAGCCATTTTTAGCCATTGATGGTATTTTTTAAGGAAAGTATTTTTAACAACAAGTGGGTGTTGAAAGTGTTAGGGGGAGGGATCATTAATGATTCTTGTTTTGTGTTGAGGTGGAGGGACAAGTGGGAAAGGTGAAGGTGAGTCAGGGGAATGGGAGATGGTGTGGTCGCAGTGTGTGAGGTTAGGGGGAAGCGAGCACTGGATTTACGGGTTTGGTTTGTTTGACCGCATATCGACCGGTATTATACAAGGTGGGGTCAAGGTCCAAGTGGGGTCACAAGAGGAATGGCAGGGGTTCAATGGTTATGACAAAGGGTCCAATGGGTGTAAAGGTTTAATAACATAGACCTTGTTGTAAATTCCGAAATTCAAAGGACCATTTTCGCTTATTTATGCAAAGTTCCCCAAAGGACTAAAAGTGACAAGCTCCAATAGTATAAGGACCAAACTTGACATTTTCAAATTTCCAAGGACCATTTTGCTTTAACTTTTTAAACTTGAGGGACCAAAGTTGTAATTTTGCAAAATTTAAACTTTGAAGGGTTTGTTTTAACAACTTTTGAATCCCATGGACCTTAAATGACATTTTTCTTTATTTTGATATACCTGTGGACTGCTTTTTGACAATTTGTGAAACTTGGGGGACTAAACCGCCAATTTTGCAAACTTGATAACGCTTTTCATCTGATTTTGATCTTTTGCATTTAAAACACATAAAACAATTTGATTTGTATATTTTTATCATTTTGATGCATTTTTTGAGTGTTTTCGGGACAAGCTAGCTTTGGGATTGCATTAAAAATGACGCAGTATTTAGTACACTCATCAATCCCCCACACTAAGATACCGCTAGTCCCTAGCAATGTTTTGAACTTTAATGGATTTTAAAAACCTTTACCAAAAGCCATCA
>OU343225.1:24075586-24205772 GCA_910596185.1 Chrysanthemum makinoi | reverse complement strand
GAGTACTAGATTTCAATAGAAGGCCAAACTTCTCTTCCCTCTTATTCTTGAAATTCGGCCAAGTGAAGGAATCCCATTATGAGGATTTACAAGTGATATGTTCCTCTTTCAAAGGTGTTTAGTTGAAGCTATTGTGATCAGAACCTAGCTTTTCTCATTGATTCACTACTATCATGTGTGTACAGAGCCGAGGGCCAATGCACTTGTGTTAGTATTCTTGAGTGTAAACTTTGGTGGGTGAATTGCATAAACCTAATTTTTTAGGGTTTAGGTTTTATTCACTTATTCTTGATATGAAATGCGTTCTTGGATTTAAGCTAAAGATGCAGCATGTTCTTTTCAATTTTAGTAGTATTTACAGTATTATTCATGTATTACTTCATTTTGCGTACTTTGATGATGTTGCTTGTTTTTTTATATAATTGGTATGATAGAAGTAAAACCCAACATCTTGTAAGAGACAGCGGACGAAGAATGGAGACCATTCCCAACTATTGAATGGATGCGTTGTTTGGATGCGGTTATGCAGGAGGATCATGAGATTTCTCAATAAAGGCTAGTCAACTTGGGGCCAGCTTATTTAAAATACCATTATCAGCTTACGAGTACAGGGTGGTGACGATAGTATGATATCCGGAAGACTGAAAGTTTGCTTAGCATATCTCTACATGCGAGAGACCAACTTATAGTCTGAATTCCCGTGACAAGAAAAGTGTCAATGATAGGCCAACAAGTTGTACTAGTATTACCACGACTGCTGTACGTCTTTTTGATAAAATAATGATGTGGTCTATTTCTTAAAAATAGTGAACATGTTAAGTGGGTGATTTGATATTATGTCGGGTTTTCAAAGTAATGATGTTGTCTATTACAATATACGGTTTTATCACAATTGATATATTTTTTTATATAATAGTTTGCTATTGTGTAAAGTTAATTTCAACATAAATTTCTCATAAATTTATTGCCATTAAGAAAAGTTATACTTGAAAATTATGACTTGTTTGAAATTTTTAATCACAAAGTGCTCTTGGCCTTGGATTCCTATTTAGTTTCTTTGAATAAATTTAGATAGTTAAGCCTTTTATATAATGATCAATACGCTCTGAATTTATATTGTATCGTTGAAAATTATCTAATTAGCTAAGCATAAATGAACAATGACTAGAATATAATGGCATAATCTTTGTGTGTATACGATATTAAATACCAAGTGGTATTATGTTTATAGAGTATTAACGTGTTGTATATTTTGCATTGGCTTTATACAATTATAAATTAATACCAAAGTTCAACCTTATCTTCAATGTTCTAAAATTGGTTATCTATTGATCTTGTTACAGAATATATAGAAATTTAGTGATATAAATTTCTACTTGATACAAAAAAGTGTATTAAAACTTAAAATTTTAAGATTCATTATTTTATTAACAAAATGTACCATAAAGGCGAAAACTATGTACTCGCCCCTTTTTTTTCCATTGTCACCATAAATAGACTTTTACCATTTTTTTTAAATTGTGAGAGAAACATATAAAATTTTAGTGACATTTTCTTTTTATACTTTGGTGACACTTTATTACTTTAGTAACACTTTTTTGCTGTGTGTCTCTAGATGACATATTTTTTTAGTTTTTTTAAAACGACTGGCTATGAGTTAGTCTGAGATATAGTTAGTGTAGTTAGTGAGATTCTCTCATACTCCTACATGAGGAAGCCACCATGGAGGCTGAACTTAAGACCTCGTAAGGAATTGAAGAGCCCGACCAACTTGCTGGCGGTAACAATTTTTTATAGTGCTGATCGAGCTTTGAATTCCGCACTCAATCCAGAAGTTTTTTTTTTCTCAAACTAGCTTCCGGTCACCTGACCAATTCACGATTCAATACACTACTAGAAAGTGGACTTTCAATGACGAGATTTTCGACAGGATATATTTCCATTAAGCTAGTACGACCAATATTCCGGCAAGCATTGACAAGTGAGCTTTTACGGTAACTTCCAATGATTTACGAGAGAATTGACCTTCGGAAATCATCGGTAATTCAAAATCATTCAATTTCGGCCCATTCCGACATCTATATTTATTAGTCTCGTTTAGAAATGTTTTAATCTCTAAGATTTTTTATTTATGATTTCCATCGGAAATCCATTTGAAATAACTATTATTTCCAGCGGACTACGGAAATCTTAAAATTTAATAAGTACATAGTATGTTAAACTATGTCATTTCGTTCTTTTTAAAGTAAACTAAACAACCATTTTAAAATTACACTATTAATTCTTTTAGTTTGTGCTTTCATTGTGTGTAGATCAACTCATGTTTCAAGTTGCCCTCAACGCATATCATAGTCCAACAAACAAGCCTTTAGAAACCATTAAGTAAACTCCATTAATACAAATTCAATCATTCAAATCAAATTACAAGTATTAGTTATAAATCTAATAGTGTTAAAGCGTTTTCTATTTGCTCTAAATTTGCTAATTGTTACATCACTTGTATTTGGCTAGAACTAAAAAAAAAAAAAAAAAAAAAATCAAAATCGAGAAGAATATAATTTAAACTTTCACATATATTCCCAATCCCATTTATTATAAACTTAAAATATTCTCAATTCCTATTTTTTTTTAACATTTTACCCAGTTCCCATTTATAATAAAGTTTTAAATAATAAAATGCAAAATTCTTAAAGACCTTTAAAACTTATTAAAACCATCAAAGACTTTCAACTTCACTTTTATTTTAAAACACATAAAATATACACACTTTAGTCTTCCCTCTAAAATCTCACGTATTTTCATCCGTTCGTCATTCGCCACATCGCCACACCTGCCGTTCGCCGTCCGTCCGATTACTTTCATTGAGATTTAATTATTCCTTTCATTTTAATTTTGAATGTATTATTATGCCCTAAGACCTTGATTGTTTACGAGTGTGTTATTTTGCCCTAATTTTGAATGTATATGTATTTTTTATGAGTGTTTGGTTAATTATTACGGTTGAATTGTTAGGTGAGATGATTTTGATTCCTTTTGTTTATGATACTGATGATGTTTGTGATTATATGTTTGGTGTTGTGTTACGGATTGATAAGTTTGGGCTATAGTTTGTGAATTTTTATGGTTTTTAGTGCGAAATTGGTATGAAGGTGAATATATTTATTAACATTTTTGAACGAAAAGTTGTAGGTGGATATCTTGTTAAAGTGGCGTATAAATATTGTAGTTAGTTAATTTATTGACACGTAATGTTTTGATGATTGTTGATAAGCGTTGTATGGATATATAATGTGACTAGTTTTAGTAAGTTGGTTTATGTAAAAGTAGAGAAAGAGCCTTTACGTAATAGATGGCGTCGGATGTTGTTAGTTTAGTGATATGTGAAATAGTGAATTCAAGGTGCTAGCTAGTAGTTTATTAAAAAAAAACATTGTTTAATTGTAAACTATAATGTAAATACATTTTATATGAAAGAAAGTTGAGGAGAGAATAGCAGAGATGAAATTTGGCTTAATGTTTGATGTTTGTTGAGGCGAGTGAATAGATAATCTGAGTTAGTTAGTTTTACTCATGTGCTATATGCATTTAAATAGATGTTCTACTCATGTGCTATATGCATTTAAACTATAGCTTATTAGCTTCCTTGGTTCTGTTAGGTGGTTAGATTGGTGATGAAATTAGGGCCTTGAGGACTTTTTGTGTGCTTTTCCTATGATCATGGTGCTCCTTGTGTAGGTAATAATATATACAAGAATGAAAATGTTTGACTTGGCACATATAATATTGTAAAATGTTCGATTGTTTCTTAACAAATATTTGACCGTTCTTTATCGTCAATGTCTTCTGCAAGGATATGCCAAGAGAAACTTGTAGAGCTTAATTCTTTTTTAGTGCAACAACCGATACTACTTGGGAGGTTCATTGTTAGAATGGGTTGGGTATTGGTCTTCTGTGCTTCTCTCTATATCACAGGAGAAGTGTCAAGTGGCACTACTTTTAGTTGGATATGGGTGTGCATAAGGGCCGATGGGTGGAAGATGGGTCAAAAGGTGGATCTTGGAATGAATTTATCACGAAACACTTTGGCAAATAAAATTTGTTTTTGTCTTGCATATAAATTTAGATACATGGTTCTTATTGTTTTAGTAATAATCGATTTATTCAAACATGTTTTCTTAACAAAAAAAAGGATTTAGGAGTTCTTATCTTTGTAAAAATACATTTGGCGATTCAAGTTTGACACATTGACCCGTTTCCTATTTAGCTAACCTTTTGAACTCTACCCGTTTGACCCTTTAGATATGAAACACAAACCAGTCTACCCATTTGTAAGCAAAAGGTGAAATATCTTTGTTGTGAATCTGGCGGTTTTGACTCCTTATCGTGTTATTTATGGAAGCTTCATTCAGATTCAACATTTTTAGGGCTAATGGGGGCCTCTCTTGACAAACAATCATTCCTTTGAAGAAATTTTGGGAAGGTTGTGCATAAAGCAACTAGAACAAATGTGAGCTTCTTATCTTTATAGATAAATTAAATGGCATATTTAATGTTACCAATCTTTTTAGATTATCAATGGTAATTCTTCTTGTATTGGTATTTTATAGCTTTATATTCAACTAGAACAAGAGGCACCGAGGCTAGCTAGAACGAAGTCTTACAAGGTATTGGAGGCTTGTAACGAGGAGAGAATGATAATCTCTTTGGTTATGTTGCTTCTCAACCGAAAAAAAAATAGATAAATGGTAAACGGTTTAGAAAAGCGGTGAAAACCAGAGATGAAGATGATGAAGTATACTGCTCATATGCTTATTAATAACTCATTTACCATTTTTTGTAATAAAGTGATATTGATTATGGCTGTATATAGTGTTGCAGGGAGTTGGATATTTGAGACAAGAATAACGGGCTAAAAATAAACCTTCTCGCACGAAACAGATGATTCGGAGGTATTTGCATGTTATAAGTTTTCGCGCATCAAAACATAAATCAAGAGTTATGACTGTTGTCTGTTGCACCATAATTGTATAAGTCTTGATAGGCTCGGTGTACACATGTAAATAACGATAGACAAAGGTAATATTGTTAGTTATAGTTAATAACAGAATAGCGGTTATGGGTAGTTACTAGCGGTTACAAAAGTTAGTTAATTAACCGCCAAAGTTACTTATTTTAGGAAGGGACGTCGGTTCATTTATTTGATTAAAACCTATATATACGTTACATATGTTTTTAATAGTGTGTCTTGTATAACAATGTAATCCATCTTATGTTGTTTATATTATAGGATCAAATTCTTGTTAAATCTTGTCAATTCGATCCTGTGAAACCTTAAGAACTGTAAAGCGGTATCAGGCGAAGAGCTCAAGATTGGTTTGATTCAACTTTGATCAAGAAGATTAAAACAAAGGAAGGAAAAGACACAAAAGAATCTGTTGTAAAGAATACGATAGAAGAACTTTTGTGGGACTGCGGGCAAAACACAAAGTAGAAAAAGCAAAGCGTTTTGACGCTGAAAGGATGGTGATCTAGGAAGGAGAACTGCGAGAAAGAATGCTCTTAGCGTTGACATAATGAAAGAAAATTGCAAGAATACATGGCCTGACAAATGGTGAAGAGGAAGCAATAAGAGATTGCTATAGAAGGTTCATTGACATAATAAAGGTGTACCGTGGGAAACTACGTTGCCCTGGAATGAAAAGAAGAAGAGAAGTGGGAGAAGAGACCCACAAGGCAAACGAAGATTCAGAGATAGATGAGTCCTAAAGAAGAAATGAAAAGACAAGAGTTTGGGGTCATGATAGAAGGCAATGTGAAGGGAAAGCGGAGAAGAGCATGAAGCCGGAGAACAATATTTTTAGGATATATGAATGTGTCATTTAACAATATGTGGGGCGATGTTGCAATTCCTTTGGGATTGACTTCAGGAGGATGGACATAGTGTAAAGGAATGCTATCAAGAATACATAGCATTGGTTAAAGTGTACTCGAGGAAACGTAGGTCGGGGCATGGAGAGCCAAGGTTGAATATGGTCGGTGATGTACCATTTGGTATGCAAAGACAAAGCGTGCACGTAGAAAGCACAAGTAGGAGAATCTAAAGAAAAGGTTCAAGTATGCCATCCATGATGAAGTCAAGAAGGAAGAAGACATGATGCACCACAAGTGGAAGTAGCAAGAAAACAAGACTTAAACAATTATGGGAAATGTTGCACCATAATTGTATAAGTCTTGATAGCTCCATGTACACATGTAAATAACGATAGACAAAGGACCAATATTGTTAGTTTGATAGTTAATAACCGAATAGCGGTTATGGGTAGTTACTAGCGGTTACAAAAGTTAGTTAATTAACCGCCAAAGTTAGTTATTTTAGGAAGGGACATGTCGGTTCATTTACACCGATTAGAAACCTATATATACGTTACATATGTTAGTTTGTAATAGTGTGTCTTGTATAACAATGTAATCCATCTTATGTTGTTTATATTATAGAATCAAATTCTTGTTAAATCTTGTCAATTCGATCCTGTGGAAACCCCGCAAGACCTGTGCAAAATTGTCGACTGTTTATATAAGTAATGCTGGATGATCATTTTCTTCTTTATTTTTCCTAACACTTCTATATAATAGTTAATGTTAATTGACCAGTCAGATATTAATTCATATTATATTTTTGTTATAGTCTGAAGAAGAAAGATTGTGTGACCAAAAAGAATGAGAGGAGGTGGAGCGTCATCTAAGGGAAAAAGTTGCATCAAGGACGGCAAAGGTTTGGTTCATATAATCGTTCAATAATTTTGTTATCATTCAGATCTATGTGCTTAGGTGGCGTATATGCTTTTGGTTATCCACAATTCCTTCCGCGGTACTTGCTCTTGCAATGATATTCTGTACGGTAATCCATTGGAAGATGACATCATTAGGTAATTATAAGCTAGTGGTGGTATTGCTGTACATTTGCAACAGTTGCTAGCATGAACATTGTTGACTTTGAATCCAAGGGGTATAAATAGTTGCTTCGTTTTACCCTTTGTCATTATTTGAAACTGGAAAAAGAACACGTAAGATGTATGCAAAGTTTGGTGTGTAAATGCTTGATCAAGTTAACTTATGCTAAAATGTATGATTAATTTCTGATACATTGCAACAGTACAAGGAGATCACATCCATTGGTAGAAGAGATCTTGTCAAGTTGCGGGAAGAAGTAGTAGTTGTTAGTTCATTACCCTTGAGCAGGCAGGTATCAAAATTACAGCTTCTAATGGACACATCAAAACAGAAGGTTTTCAGGTAGAGATGGAGCTGAGAAGGACATGTAATGGACTCCACTCCACTGAGACAGTAAGAAATATTGATGCAAGGCAGCTTAAGCTGTAGACATTCATTTGAAAGCAATCTTCGTTCTAATCATTTCAATTATAGGGCTATTTCTACAATATCAGGTAGTTTAGTCAAGCTAGTTCCGCGTGGATGGTTATATGGGCATCTGGTTCATCCAAATTCTCAGGTCAACATATTTTGTATTACTAGTTAAAGACATATCCAGCCAAAAGATTGGGTTCTATCTTTTCATAGCTGAAGTCTGCAAGTCATCAATAGCATATCCTTTCACAAATTTGTGATTTAATGCATTGGAAAAATTATCAGCTTGGTTTCACTGGGCTGTTCTTGTATACATTTTAATTTGACTACAATTTTGTAATTTGAATGCTAAATTTCCGTTATAGATCTATTTAATTTTGAATTATCCATCTTATTTATTAGCTCTTTTTAGTTATTTTAGATGCAGGATTAAACACATTCGAGCTTTAGTGAGTGAAACTATTAGTATTTTAATGGTTCCAATGAATTATTTCCGTGACTTCCGGTGACTTATTTCCGACAACTTTCCGACAGAAAGTTTACCGACTGACTTCCGACGAGAAATTCACCAACAAAAGATTTCACGTTTTCAGTCGGTGTTTCCAACAGATTTCAATGAGTAATTACCGACAATGAATCACCGACAGCCCCTTTCCGTCACTAATCTGTTGGAAACAGCTGTTACCGAGGGATTTCCGACAGAAAAAGCTGTCGCTAATGATCTGTTATGTAGTAGTGATAGTTTCAACCGGCTGGGTCAACCAAGCTTTAAAACTTATTCACATTATTCTCATTAAGTTATAGTACGTTGTAAAATTTTAGATATATATTGTAGTTCCAATACCTTAGAATTTAGGATTAAAACCCATTAATAGATTTTCAGCTACCTTCTATATATTTCAAAACGAGTTTTGATCATCATAACAACAAATTTTACATATCCTATTAGCTACAAATAAAATTCTTTGACTATACACAAAAGTTTGAAAAACAAAAAATTGAAAAGAAATGGAAATGAGTTCAGTAACCAGAACCTATAAGACAAATAACAATAACACTGTCAATATGAAGCTGGGAATCATGAATTTGATTTTCTTGGAACTTAAGCTACTCGAAAACTGAAGGCGTGTGCTATCAATCACAGGTCCACATAATACTCGGCTGTCACTAGTTCGAGCCTCGTTAAATGTATAGAAACTAATAGGTACCGACTCACGGCTGCTGAATTCCGCCTTGAATGTGACTGAGTGTCTCTCACTTGATCCAACACCAATGCTCCTTGTCGTAAAGTTCCATATCATGTCTTTAACTTGCACAAATACGGTTAAATCTCCCACACACGAGTCGTTAGCATCACCCATAATAAAATCTAGAGTAACTTGTCCATGTCTCAAAAAAAATATGTTTGTTACTATTCCTGATGGACTAGCATATATCAGCTCGATTGCACCACGTCCTCGTGGGACTGCAAAGTGTTTGGAGTCGATATATTTTACTATACCTAAAATTTTCCAGTGTTGTACCGGGGATTGAATAGCTTTGTCAGGATCGTTGTTCCAATCATCCTCGAGTAGAATACCAGAGATGGTGTGTGGAGAAAAGTTGGTCCAACCGAACCGCTATTGACAAGATCTCTATCTGTCCAAAAATGGTTAAAATCCTTTGTTATATATCATTATCATCTTATAAGTTACTACTCATTTCAAAATTTCAGAATTTCTTTTAAACATGTACTACCTAAATTTTGCTCATAAAATACTTGCCACTGGAGGCATTTGGGAGATGTATTGTGAGGCAGGTGGGATAGGGTGAGGGAAAAGCGGTTTATATTCATTTCACCATGTAATTCATTACATATAAACATGTATTTTTTGGGTAAAGGTCAAAGACCGGTAAAAGAGAGGGATCAATACTGTTCATGTTACGCTGTAGGGTTGACATTTTGGCTTAGATGTACCCTGTCTAACCGGTATTCCCATGGCCGTTTCTAGACTCTTCGCTAATCATCCCAATATGTTTACCCATTGAGATTCTAACATGAGTGTCTTCTAAGATCTTTAGGCCGCACTACAACTAGGCCGTTTATGTTGTTATATCTTAAATTCAAAACACCAAATTATTACCACAAATTGCAGTAAAAAAATACTCAAAAGTAGAGTTTGATATCAAAAGTGAATACCTGAATACATTCTTGGAGTCTCAATACTTGTGATGATAAAAGTATCGACGACAGGCCAACAAGTCATATTGCCACGACTACCCGTCACAACACTTTGAATTTGTATTCCCATAATACCTTTTCTAATTTCAAAGCTCCCTATTGAGAAGGCAAGTTTGCCACATTGGTCCCAACTGATTCTTTATAAGAGATACTTGCTGCGAGCCAGATGGGCCGAAACATTGACTGCAGTGAAGTTGTTAGCACAATCCATGCTACTTGAAGCAAGGGTAAATGTAAGGACATAATCATAAGCGTAATCTTTATCGGATTTGAAGGTTTGGTTGATCATACCATTTGGTCCCAATCGCATACCATGACCATTTCCAGGTAATGATACGTTTCCACCAGCAGTCACATACCAAACTGTACCGTTAAATGACCAACCGGGGATAACGTTGGTTCTGGTATCGAGGAGTACAAACTGAGATGTCCCGTTTGTTGTTAGATTTGTTGGTGGAGATTCAAAATTCGTATTCTGAAGTGTAGCTCCTTAGATATAATATTTTCAGTTGCAAAGTAACATAAATCATTAATAAGGCGATAACATAAGTTTAAGCAAGGACTAAAGTAGATTAATATACCTCTAGAAGAAACAAACGAGACGAGTATGTACAATGTAGCGACGATCATCGTGAGATCCATTGCTAATGCTGATATTAAGTTGAGTTTACTTAGAAGTTTAGCAAGTATATATAGATCAACAAAAAAAAAAAAAAAAATAGCTACAAGTCAACTAAGAATTTCGAGGAAATGATTCAATGATCAGATCCAATGTAGATTGATGCTAAGTCAATAAAAAAAAAGTCAAACATGCTCATATCTAGCTTGTCCAATTCGCGATATTTTAACTATTTAGATGGTTAAGATGATTAACTAATCGAATGAGTAAAGTGCTGTATCGTGTTTGAGTCTCTATGACGATGATCTCAAATCCGAGACCTAATAGAGTTTTAATATATGTGTAACAAGATAGATATTTTATAAAAGTAAGTATATATAAATATTCATTGTGTTGAGTATATTCTGGTATAATTATTAATTAAGAATAAGAACTAGCATATTTAGAATAACATTACTCAAGAGGTTTTACTTATATTTTAGAATAATCGAGCATACTGAAGATTGATACATAGTCAACTTGTGACATGTTACATGCATGTAGATATTGTCAATAGATTCATAAAAAATGAGTGTTTTTGGGTGAATGTATTATTGTATAAGCCAGTGGATGTTATATACGAGATTACGAGGTTAACTAAAGCCCAGTGGTTTGAGAATTTAAGGTTGATAACGTGTTGGATCCTTTGACCCTAAAAAACTTGCTTCCTAAACAATGTATTATACTGTATCAGGTTAAATACTTAAATAGATTATATAATATAAAAAATTACAACAAAATATATTTTTCATATATTTTTTTTTGTTAGCAGTGGTTATTACAACAAACTAGCAAGGAGCAGAAAAATTACAAAAGCTTCATAAGCAGAGTTCCAACAATTTACATTAAGCCCTCTACTTTTTAAGGCAGAGAGAAAGAAGAAGTCCAGAAGAAATATCCTTTTCCTATAGGTGAGAGGAGAAACTTGTGCTCCATTGCAATAATGCCATAAACACCATAACAACGCCACTATGTGGCCTTTTCGATCTTTATCACCCTAGGAGCTCTCAATCTTGAACCACTTCTTGAGGCATCACAGACCAAGAAAAATGCATATCAATATCGTTCCATCTAACAAGACTCCGGACAATGTCGAAGACAAATTACGTAGAAAACATGATCCACGGTTACCTCATTGTTACACATTGGGCAAACAATGAATGGGATATCAAGGCCCCTTAAAGATAAGTTAAGCCAAGTAGGGACTTTGTCCAAAGAAAGATGCCATACAAATATATTTACCTTGCGAGGGTAAATTTTGAATAAACATCAGTGCATGGAACGAAGGGAGCAAGCAAGAGTCAAGATAAACGTGTTACATGAACCTAAAAATACCATTTTCATCCGGGCTCCATCTACCAGGCGAGGTGCGTGAAGAATATGGACTGACCTATTGAAACTAAAGAATCTAAGAGCGGCTTCTTCTACGGGGCCAGACTTGCCTCTCCCATTCCCAGAATCATTTTACTCTCGATTTAAGGGTAAGCAGCATTATTTCCATCTAGGTGATATAACTTTTTTAAACCTAGACATTAAGGTGCCATTTCCATTCCATGGGTCTTTCCAAAACCGAATAGAAAGACCATTACCCACTTTATAAACCTAGACATTAAATGTATTTTTAATATTTAGTCTCTAAAAAATGAAGAAATTTATATAGTTTTAGACTTCTATAAAACTTTGTCAATTTTGTAATTCATAATTTTAGGTTTATAATTTCTATCATTATTACTAAACTTACAAAGAAAGATTATAAAGTTGGTAAAAAAAATATAATAATTCGACTATTATAAATAAATTTTAGGCATACAAGTACTTTATATTTTTTAGACTAAAATACGCGGTGATTCTAAACGGCAAAAGCGACATTGATGAGAAAAGCCAGGCCTATCATTGCAGAGGTCAAACCTTGCCTTTAAAAGCCAAATTAGTCCTTTGCAAAGTCAAGTACGATTTTGTTTTTGTAGTCGTATTTTAGTCCATACACATTTATACTTTATAAATTTATATTTTAGCCTTGTCTTTCATCCTCGTCATCATCTCCCCAAATCATTCATCTCCCCAAATCATCATCTCCCCAACATTCATCCTGGTCATCATCTAAAGTGGGAGCTTCTTGTCTCTTTTAGCCCCTTCTTTGCAGTGCTTGTGGCTTTTGTTGCATTTATTGTTGGAATGGCGATACTCGTTCTTGGTAACCCTATGATCTTTATCTTGTTTACATTTGCTTTCCATTTTCACGTGTCAACTCTAGTTTACATCTCCGCGAGTTCAAAATTAAATTCCGGTTTGAATAAGTTTGAGGCGATACTTATTTTCTTGAGAATTTAAATAAATGTCGGTGAACTTAGAGATTGAACTTTCATCTTGATTCAAAAAGTGGAGGCGTGAAATAGTTTGTTAGTGGTGTATTTGTTTTTGCAGGGGCTAAAGAAGCGCCCCAGTCTCGCCACATTTTGCTTTCGATTATTGTACTATGCTTTAGTCTCATGTTGTTTTATGGCTCCTATCCACTTTAGTACAAGTCAAGCTTAATTTTGGTTAGATGGTTCTGGAAGAATCGACTCATAGATTGTTTTACGTGGTTTCTTGCTATGATAGTTAGCTTTCTCTCGGTTACTATTTGATTATGGTCAACCACCCGTTAATTTTTTAATCCATTAGTTATATCTTATCATAGATAATGTGAATTGGTATGCATGGGGATCTCAAATTGCTATTTTCATCCATCTTCTAGTTTTTGAAGTTTTTTGTTGAGAGTGATGATGTGATTATATCGACTTGAATCAAGTTGCAATAATCGGTTTCTAGTGCTTGGGCACCACAAACTATGATTGTCAACGTGTAGAGTACTAGAGTACATTAATATTATACCTTGTTTGCAGTTTTACTTCTCACGATTTTGTTCCTCTTTTAAATTAGAATTGTAAAACTTCAAGCTAATTTTTGATTGACTCCAATAAGATGCATTTATAGTCTTCTAGATGTAATTGACTTTGATAAACTCAATCTTTATGTTCGATTTGATTTTTTTCTACCATTTGCGCATCATCTATCTGCTTGCGATATCGTCATTATCCCTTTTATCGTGGCGGAAGATTATAAATGCTCATTTATTCAACAAAGTACTTGGTTCCCATATATGTTTACTCATGGACTTCTATCCTTACTGCGGCAATGGTTGGACACACATAAATAATACCAAACAATGTCATTCGTTGATCCATATTGGTAATGATACAATCTCATTTCATCCTAGTACACCACTACCACCCAAGATGAATGATGAATGCATCTATTATTTTAGACAAGGATGAAAGATGAATGATGATGTTGGGGAGATGAATGATTTGGAGAGATGATGACGAGGATGAAAGATGAAGGGTCTAAAATATAAATTGTTATCAAAGTATAAATGTGTATGGACTAAAATACCCTCGACTACAAAACAAAAATCAGACTTTGATTTTGTCAAAGGACTAATTAATAAAACAGGTTTGAACTTCCCAGCGATGATAAGGCGGTATCCCATCACAGCGTTCCAAGTTTAAGGACCAACATATATTCAGTCTATTTTTATATAGAATATTATATCGATAATTATAGAGAGAAACCAAAATTAAGTAACTAAGCGATCAATATACACTTGTTCTCAAGCAGAAAAAGTGTTGATGCATAATGCGGTTTTGGATTCGACGACTCTCCCTTGGCGTTATGATCGCTGCTTGAGCCCTAAGTAGACTGTCAACAAAGAGACCCGTTAGGAGTGGACGAGCCGTAGCCCGGTCCTCACGGCAGTCAGAATTATGCGATGTAGCATATATCAAAGTTAGGGTTTTGATCATACCTTTAATGAGGAGATCCAACCATGTATTTATAGGGCATGGATTAAGGTTTAGGCATAGAGTGGGCGCGCTCTGCGGGCTTGACCGTCCCCGAGTCCGGGACCATACGTCCAAGCCCCCAAGTTTAGTATGAGATAGCTCATGGCTATGTTATGCTAAACTTATTATTCTGCTTGGCGGTGGTGAAAGTGGATCCCGCATCGCGCATCACGGATAAGGGTGTACCTTTTGCGATGGCGGCGTAGCATGGTGCGACGGAAGGCGTGCTTTAAAACAGGAAGTCATGTTGTCGCGCTGACAAAGAGTCGCGGCGACGTATACAGCGGAAGTCTGCCGATAGCGGCGACAAGAGGTGCGACGAGGCGGCGTGTACGGCGTATGATCTGTACGACAAAGAAGTCGACATAAGGCGTTAATACGTAAGCGAGATCTTGTATGCAGCGTCAAAGAGGTCGCGACGGAGAAGGTAGCCTGCGGCGCGTACATCCGTCTTTACAACGGAGGGGCGTCTCCCTGCGGCAAGATAGTGCGAATATTTAAATCGATCTTTGTACCGGGTTTGCAATACCTCTTCGTGCGATCTGCTTCCAATATGCTATATGGTGATCTGACCTTGATGGTACTATATACGGTAGCCCCCCAAGTTTGGTGGTTGCTACTGGTGTAGAGCATTAAACTTATTTAATCTGAAAAACAGATGCAAAGATTAAAGTATATGCCCGCGAATCGCGACATATAAAACCGAGATGAATTGAAACAATAGACAGCACATAGCATGAATAATATATTGCACATAGCATAAATAATATATACACATACGAGTGGCGTGCGCCCGGTCGTGGGATCGCGTACCGGCGAAAATAATTAATGTGTTTTTTTAAGCGCGGATGGATGTCGTGACGCGACTTATAGAGGATGGATTGATCGTAACATGGGCTTCGAGCGTTTGTGGATGATCGCGGATGTTTATACCACGGCCTTTGGTCGGTCGCATCATGGCGATGACTAGCATCGTGGTGTTCGGCAGCGTCGCGTTCTGCAAATGATGCAGCGACGCCGCGGCCTAATGCGGGTCGATTTGCTCGCGGCTTCTGCGTTGTTACGGCGCGAAACGGGCGTACCAACCGTAAAAGCGATATCTGCTTGAATTAATTCGCGGCTAAAAATAAAATAACTCCGATCGTCGCGGATATTTTCTGCCGTCCGATCGTGCGGACTAAAAGATAAAATAGGTTCCGATCATGCGGACTAAAAGATAAAAATAGGTTCGGATCGTGCGGACTTTTCATAATCTCATGAAGAAATATTGTAATCATGAAAATATAATGCATGTACAATTAGATTATTTATATAATAAATACATTCACGTGAAAGAATATTATGATGTTTATTCACGCATCGTCCGTGGAGTATTAAAGCATGGATACTTTAAAGCATGCATGGCTTGTCGATTATATTAATTGCGAATGATATGTTAAATCAATCGATTATAGGGATTTAGAGTTACCGACTTTAGAAATTGATTACGCTTTTAGGTAATATGAGAACCGAAACATAGTTTATTATAGTGGTCCCCGGATGGCAAGCCACTTTGATGCATAATCTGGTGAGGCTGGATTCGCGACTCTCCTTGGCCGTTAGTAGATCTTCTAGACTAAGTAGAACTGTCAACAAAGAGAACCCGTTAGGAGTGGACCCGAGGCCGTAACCCCGGGGTCCACCTCGGCAATCAAATTAGTATGCGATGTAGCATATATCAAGGTTAGGGTTTGATCATACCTTTAATGAGGAGATCCGGCCATGTATTTTATAGGGCATTGATTAAGGTTTAGGCATAGTGGGCGCATCTGCGGGCTGGCCCATCTACTGCTGATCGGACCATACGTCCACAGAAATGAAGATATAGTGATGTAAATTAAGGTTGTTTATAAAAATCACGAATAGAAGGAACACTTGTTTTGATAAAAGAAATATGTACTAGGTTGAGTTGCCAAATCGATGTAAATTTTTGTCAAAAAAAAAATTAGAAATAAACCCGGCTTTAATATTTTTGTGTACAATGTCTAGGAAATTGTACTCTTTACCAAAAAGGAATTTTCGTCTTTTTTTGAAAATTTACATGAATCCTTGAGGTTTAAATCTGTTTAAAAGCAGTCCGAAAGGACTAATAATATACTAGTAACAAATACCGATTATACAGGGACCAGCGCGAATCAACCTTTTGTTTTTTATACTTACAAGCAGAGCTCAGGTTTAACTCAACTGCAAACGGTTTAGCAAGCACTAGATGTAACATAAATCAATTCTCAGACCAAGCGTGTAACACAAATTTACATAAAGTGTCCTATAGATCACTTATTATGGTGAATATATCATCCCTATGAGGTTACATAGTAGTCTCTAACGTTTAACACATGTGTATCACTCTAAAAACAAAACATGTAACATAAAATTTACCACAAGTAAGAACATATAACAAGCGAGTATATATCACCTTTACACAAAGTTTGAAAAAGAAAAAAAAAATGGAAATGAGTTTAGTTACCTATAAAGGCAAATACCAATAGCAGTGTCAATATAAGCTAGGAATCATGAATTTGATTTGCAGTTTCTTGGATGTTAAGCTACAACGGTGTATCAATCACCGGTCCACATAATACAAACATTTTCGTTAAATCATATGAAACTAATAATTTGCCATTCATTTGAATTCGCCTTGATGACGAGTGTCTCTCAGATCCAACACCAATGCTATTGTAGTAAAGTTCCATATCATGTCTTTAACTTGCACCAAATCACGTTAAATCTCCAAGAGATTTTTTTTCTTTTTTTTTTTTTTGTTTGATTAACTTTGCGGTTGAGCTCGACATTGCCAGGCGACTAATCCCAGAGGCGATTCTACCCTGGATAGCCAGTCATCATGGTGAACCTCAGTGGCCATGGGTTAATTTTCTCAAGTTTGAACACAGGACCTCCAGGGTCTTTAACCACTTTAGGAGACCAAATCCAAACCATTGGGTCACCCCATGTCACCCATAATAAAATCTAGAGTAACTTGTCCATGTCTCAAAAAAAATATGTTTGACGATTCACGATGGACTAGCATATATGTTCACACAAGTCCTCAGTGCAGTATGAAGTGTTTGGAGTCGATATATTTTACTATACCTAAATTTTCCATTGTTGTCAGGGATTGAATAGCTTTGTCAGGATCGTTGTTCCAATCATCCTCGAGTAGAATACCTTGAGATGAGTTGTGGAGAAAAGTTGGTCCAACTTCGCTAAATTGACAAGATCTCTATCTGTCCAAAAATGGTTAAAATCCTTTGTTATATATCATTATCATCTTATAAGTTACTACTCATTTCAAAATTTCAGAATATCTTTTAAACATGTACTACCTAAATTTTGCTCATAAAATCATACCTTTGGAGGCATTTGGGAGATATATTGTGAGACAGGTGGGATAGGGTGAGGAAAAGCGGTTTATATTCATTTCACCATGTAATTCATTACATTTAAACATGTATTTTTTTGGGTAAAAGGTCAAAGACCGGTAAAAGAGAGGGATCAATACTTTCATGTTCCGGTAATGGTTGACATTTTGGCTTAGATGTACCTGTCTAACCGGCCGTATTCCCTATGGCCGTTTCTAGACTCTTCGCTAATCATCCCAATATGTTTACCCATTGAGATTCTAACATGAGTGTCTTCTAAGATCTTTAGGCCGCATTACAACTAGGCCATTTATTTTATTATATCTTAAAGGGATGAGGTCGGCATCTTTCTCACCGAAAATCATCTCATACGTGTACTCAAAAACACATCTAGCTAACATACTTTCAAATTTTTTCGATCTATTGCTAATATGGCTTGTTGGTAGTAGGTTACCAGGACCTCCTGTAGCGAAAAATTGCGCGGTTAGTCCTCTGGGACTAACGACCGTTAATATAGACGATCTTGCCGTTAAAAAAAAAAAAAAAAAACTTTAAAAAAATTTTCGTTTTAAAAAAAACAAAAAATTTTAAAAATCAATTTTTAAAAATTTTTAAAAAACAAATTAAAAAAAAAAAAAAAACCTAAAATTCGATTTTTTTTAAATTCAAAAAAAAAGCGTTGTTACTAAAAAAAAGCAATAAATTTTTTTTAAAGTTTTTCGTTATCATGGATCTAAGCTAAACGGTCGTTTGGTCACTATAAATTACAAAGTATTACCTAACAGGCTCATCAATGAGATCGAAAAAAAGAAATATTAAATGTCATTTTATCACATTCGTGAATATATTGAAAAAATCGTCTAATTTTCACCCTATCTTAAATTCAAAACACCAAATTAGCCACAAATTGCAGTAAAAAATACTCCAAAAGTAGGAGTTTGATATCAAAAGTGAATACCTGAATACATTCTTGGAGTCTCAATACTTGTGATGATAAAAGTATCGACGACAGGCCAACAAGTCATATTGCCACGACTACCCGTCACAACACTTTGAATTTGTATTCCCATTATTCCTTTTCTAATTTCATAGTTCCCTATTGAGAAGGCATAAGTTTGCCACATTTCGGTCCCAACTGATTCTTTATAAGAGAATACTTGCGAGCCAGATGGACCCGAAACATTGACTGCAGTGAAGTTGTTAGCACAATCCATGCTACTTGAAGCAAGGGTAAATGTAAGGACATAATCATAAGCGTAATCTTTATCGGATTTGAAGGTTTGGTTGATCATACCATTTGGACCCAATCGCATACCATGACCATTTCCAGGTAATGATACGTTTCCACCAGCAGTCACATACCAAACTGTACCGTTAAATGACCAACCGGGGATAACGTTGGTTCTGGTATCGAGGAGCACAAACTGAGATGTCGCGTTTGTTGTAAGATTTGTTGGTGGAGATTCAAAATTCGGATTTTGAAGTGTAGCTCCTTAGATACAATATATGTCAGTTTAGCATAAATCATTAATAAGGTGATAACATAAGTTGAAGCATGGACTAAACTAGATTAACATACCTTTAGAACACACAAACGCGACAAATATCAACAATGTAGCGACGATCATCTTGAGATCTATTGCTAATGCTGAAATTATGTTGAGTTTACTAACTAAGATGTTTAACAAGTATATATAGATTAACAGATAAAATAGCTACAAGTCAACTATGAATTTCGAGGAAATGATTCAATGATCAAATCCAATGTAAATTGATGCCAAGTCAATCCAAAAAAGTGAAACATGGTCATATCTAGCTTGTTCAATTCGCGATATTTTAACTATATAGCTTGTCCAAGGGCTATATCGTGTTTGAGTCTCTATGACGACGATGATCTCAAATCCGAGTAATCGGCAAAGAGATTAAATCTGAAAGCTAATAGAGTTTTAATATTTGTGTGACTTTTAGGTAACAATATAGATAATTTTTTTAAATGCAAGTATATATAAATATACATAGTGTTGAGTATACTCTCATAATAAATATCCATTGACTTACTTCTTTGAATGGCTCTAGCTCCATTGACTTCAATTATAAACTATTTGATGATCACGTTATTTAGCAAATATTGTTAACTTTGACCATCAAAATTGACAGATTTATGTTTTAAAAGGTTGAGACTTGAGACAATGCTATCTTTTTACATCTTTTGATAATCATACGTAGAATTGGTGGTCAAAGGACTAAACCTGTAACAAGTCAAAACCTCAGGAAGAGAATCCGCAATCCTTTTTAAAAGGTGCGGACTTGAGACAATGCTCTGTTCTTTTTATATCTTTTGATAATCATATGTAGAATCGGTGGTCAAAGGACTAAACCTGAACGAGTCAAAACATCAGGAAGAGAATCCGCAAACTTTTTTTTTTTTTTTTTTTTTTTTTTTTTTATTATTTTTTTTTTTTTAAGAATAGATCTGTAATATCCGACAAACTGCAATGACTATTATTTAAGTAACTAACTTGCTTTTTAAATGTTAACATTTGAAACGTTAGACTAAGTCCAAGCCATCAAACCAGTTTTAGTAGGTTTTGCCCAACAAGAATTGGTCTCTTTTGTATTCATCATCATGAAAACCTTACAAAAAAAATAACTTAAACTTATAATAGAAATGGAAATGTCGCTGCTAAAAGAAAGCTAAAAATAATGAATCCCCTATGCAGATACTTGGAAACGTAAGCCACTAGAAAATCGAATGCTCGTGCTATTAATTACAGGTCCACACAAAACCTGATGGTTACTTTTACGAGTCTCGTTAAAACTATGAAAACTAACAGGAACCCAATCAGTGTTCTTTGAATTGACCTTAAATAAAGACGAATGTTTCACTTGATCCCAGCGCCAATGTTCCTCATTGTAAAGTTCCATATCGTGTTTCCCAATTGCAAATACACTACGAAATCTCCCACACACGAGTCGTTAGCATCACGAATGATAAAATCTATAGTAACTTGCCCGTGTTTCAAAAAGTTTATATTATGTAGAATGCCCGATGGGTTACCAAAAACCTGCTCGACTGCTCCATGTCCTTGTGGGACTGCTTTGTGTTTTAAGTCGATATATTTTACTATACCTAGAATGCATGGACCATTCTTGTGAAAGGTTTATGGATAATTATTAATATACGTATGACCGGATTCGAACTCGAGACTTCGGGATTGCATACATTACGTATGAGAATCAATGCAAATAATAATTAATATATTAAATGTAATATTTAATTATTGATTACAAATAAATACTTAACGATAGTTAATATTTAACGAGTTTTGATTATCGGTCGTTAAATGTCAACGGGATATGAATAAAAGTTAACAAGCCAGAGAAGGTTTAGGAACTCTCTTTTGGAGCTTGTTTTTGTGCGAAAACTATTGAATCCCACATCGAAATCATAGTAATCTTGACTTCCCCATAAAGGCTATAAACACATCCCCATGTATTCATCCTTGGGTACACTAGATTTCAATAGAAGGCCAAACTTCTTCTTTCTTCCCTCTTGTTCTTGGTCGACGAGTGAATCCCCATTGTAAGGATTTACGGTGACCTGTGGTAACATAACAAAGGTGTTTGGTTAATCTATTGTGATCAAGAACATAGATTTTCTCATTGATTTGCTACTAATACGTGTGTACCAGAACGAAGGGCCAATGCACTTGTGTTGGTATTCTTAGGTGTCAACTTTAATTGGGTCGAATTGCATAAACCCTAATTTTAGGGTTTAGGGTTTTGTTCCTTGTTCTTCGATATCGTATTGTGTTCTTGGTTACTGCTAAAAGGTAGCATGTTCTTTTAATTTGGTTAATTATTTACAAGTATTATTCATTACTTCGCTTGCATGCTTTGATGATGTTTACTTGTTTTTATATAGCCCATTATTATGATAAGTAAAACCAACAGTGGTATGAGCGGTTAATTTGTTGTAATTAATTACCGAAACACATAAAAATTGAATCTTTGTAATTATTACATGCTTTTATTCGTTTTTAGGGTTTTAAAAATTGGAACCCTAATTTTTTATTATAAGGGTCGATTACCCTTTAATTTTTTAATTAGGTTTTATTTTTTGTAAAACTTGTAGAAACCCTAGGATTGCATGTATATTTTATGTGGTTTTCATGAATAATTGTTATGTGTCATGATTATATGCGTATCTTGGGATTATAATTGTTATGAGGAATTCATGGTGGAACATGCATGTTTTGCCATGGATTATTGTTTTGATTAATTGTTAAGTGATAAACACATGTTTATTCATTTGATAAATAGTAAATTGGGGAAGACCTCAATATGTCTAATAAAAATTTGTTATTCCGTCATTCTTTATATGGTATATTATTGTCGGCTTTGAAACTTGCTTACGATCAACTTGTCGATGCATGTGGCTCACTTACCTTGGCGTGAAAGCCCTAGTTAATGTATGTATATGCATTATTTTACGCCTAGAATTGTTTATTAGCTTTTATCGAAATAATTATGCATGTGGCTAATTGTTTTACATATGATAAATTGTTAAGTTATATGTATATATTTTATTTGAGTTTGTTTAATTTTTATTAAAATGATTTTTTGTTTATATTGTATGACATGTTAGTAAGCAAAAAGGGTTTTTTAGAAAATTAAATGGACTAAATAATGGCGAAATTTGATTTGTTTTCTAAGTATTAAAATATTGAACTTTTAATCGGTATGCGGTACATTACTAAATGGTTAGAACGGCTCACACTAGAACAAACTCAAGGGGTTTGAAGAAGTCACTGTCGCGAAAAGATGTCTAAGGTTATGCTTGGCGCTTACAGTCCTCTGCCTCCCTATGCGTTCAGATTGGAGCTACCTAGTATAACTATTCTATGCCACGAAACATCTTAGTGCAAAGGTTTTAAGTTTCTCAACGTATCGATTAAAACTTTGTAGAATTTAATCTTAGCAATTTAAAACTATGAGTAAGGTTTTGAATTTTTTTTGTGTATGAAGATGTATGCATGCTTCTTCATACATAAGTTTTGATTACACATCAAGAATTGTACCCTTTAAAATTTAAGTTTATGCCATCTAATGATATGAAACACTTGAAGTTGTAATTTAGTTATGTGAGACCTTGAACTAGATTACGATAACAAGGTGAATTTTTATGTTGTGTGAGACCTCAACTTAAATAATTTGCAGTTTCTAAATTAGACAACTTAATTAAGTTAGTTAGTGAGACCTATAACTTAAGGCATAAGATGGGATAATTCATGCTTACATTTTGCATAATTATTTGGCAAAATTGTAAATCCCATATTTTCTAGGAATTGAAAACTTGTTTGTCAATTATTGTTCTTCGACAATTACCTATTCTATACTTTCATCACTAGTAGATCAACTGATGTGGTGAAACTATGATAATGAGGGTCCTAGATTCAAGGAAAATTATATAGTTAATATGAATATTGACCTAAGGGTATTTTATTTTTTTGAAAGATTTAATTATCGAAAATACTTAAAATTGAATTTTGTTAATTCTTTTGATTGTATTAATGCAACATTAAGCAAAAAAATTGGTTTGGAGGGCAGTAAATTGATCTAGTTCTGTTTTCAAACAAATGTTTGATCAAGAAAAATTTACTAAAAGACAAACATAGACTCTTTTCCATGGAAGAAGAGTGAGACTCAATCCTATTCCTTTTCATGATTGAGAAAGGTATGTTAGGAACATTAAAATTCGTCTAAATTCTAATATAACTCATAGCAAACTTTAATAGTTAAGAAAATTGCACACCATGTTTTCCTTAAGAGATTTCATTACCCTCACTGTTGGTGATTGAATTCTTATATGACATTTTGGTCAACTAGAAAACATGTTTGACATTTATGAGTTATTAAATTAGAAGCTAGACTAATTACCGCAAAATTGGTAAAAGACAAACTAGTATATTTTATCTAGTTGTTTTGTTTTGACTAATTGAAGGTGCTATACATCATTATGGCGATGGTAGACCCATTAAGTAAGAAATTGCATGCTCAATTTTTCAATTTAATTGCATTGATAGATGATTCTCATCATCTGAGTAGAATACACTCTTTTTAGTACCTAAGTAATTGTTACTAGAATGGTCTTACAAAGGGGTAACAGCGTAATAGCACACTATTTTTCTTGGTTAATGAAACACCTACAATGTTGTCAAATCCGGTGGGAGTATGGTGTATTCTTGAATAAAACATTATTGTAACGTTGTCTAATTCAGGTGGGAGTTACAAGATTTTATTATCTTGGTATTAACTTAATTATTTCTAGATTTTCTTGAAATAATACATTACGTTCAAAAATGTAGACATTCATATTCTCAAGGATAGTTATGAACGTTTTCTTGATAATTAAGTGGTCCTACATCTTACTTAGTAATGCTTATATATACCATGACACTATCATATTGCTCACATAAACAAACGAATGTCATGGCGTTTATGAACTACATGATGTTGTTCTATGCACAAGTGAGAGAAGTATTTATTATGTGCAAAGGAACAACACATACAAATATGATTAATGGATTCTCTTGATCGTAAGGTAAAGAGATTAACGTTCTAATAAGATTGACTTGTTTAGAACATGTGTCAAGATTATAACATAGATTACTTTTATGTCTTATGTCATTCAAAATATATAAACACTTGAAGTTACATTTTAGTTTAAGTGAGATCTTCGCTAGATTGTAATCTCAAGGTAAATCTCCACTTGTAGTGGGATCGGGCGTGGATGCTTTTGCAGTTTCTTAAGTTGGACACTTCAAGGGATGACATAATTAAAATAAAGTAATCTAATGCTACTTTAAATATTTGTGTATTCTTGGAATGACATAAATAGTTTATTAACTTGAAAATTAATTAATTGAAACCATGGCGTGGTGTTCATAATAACTTTAAATTATAAATGGTTATGTGTTTCTGTGTAAAGTCACAAACATGAAGTCTTTTAATTACAAGACTTATAATATAAAGTAAGACATTATAACTGTTATGTTTTTTGACTTGGTCAAAGAATACTTATGTTATAAAGCATGAAATTGGCTTGGATATTCTATTATACCATTAAGTTGACTTAGTTGGTAAATAGGTAAGCCAAAAGGAATATGTTTATCTTACATATTGTTAGATTGTCTTACAATATTAATTCTAATGAAATACTGTATGTATATGGTAATGTCAGTTAGAAGAATCAAACTTTTGTCATATTATTTGATTCAAGATAACTATATCTTCTTTTCTTTCAAAAGTTATAAAGGTTGGAAAATTGAGTATTGATTAGATATACTTAATAAAACTCAAACCTAGAAGATTAATAAGACACCAATTTAGTAATGTGATGGATCACATTGAGTCTTATATTGAAGTTCTGATTTGTTAAAACTACTTTTGGAGTAGGTTATTAGCGAACAAGATTTCTGAGCTATTAATGTGATTTGTAAGATCCACAGAAAACAATTTAGTGTTGTTCTAATTGCTAAAGTATTTATAGATAGTCTTTAAAATACAAAAAAGCAAGTGGGAGTTTTGTTTAGATCTTGAAGAGATTAAATTACAATTACAAAACACATAATCTTCTTAAATACACTAGTGAATATCATGATGAGGTCAAATCGATGATTACCTCAAGATGGTGGAATTCTCATTCATAGATCCGTAAGGATATCTGAATATTTGATATGATGAGAAATATGATTTACGGTCATCATGGCAAACCTGTTAATCATAATGATATATTACCTAATATTGAATTGTGGTAAATTATTCATACTATGAATGTTAAGATGTTGTCCAAAAAGATAATCAACTTTGGAAACTTGGTTTATCTTAATAAAGATGAGTTTCTTCAAAAGAAGGAAAATCCTAGTGGTTTAAATCTTTGTGTAGAAATCATATGGACAAAATTGTACATGTGTTTAATGCATGACTTGTGACAAGATTATTAATCACACTTAAGCAATTAACTGTGATTGAATATTCATTCCTTGGCACATTAAATATATAATGATTATAATTGTCATACTTATTTTCATTGATATGAGAAATGACAATGGAATATTAAAACTCTTTCTTGTGTGATTGCTTTTGAGGGCGATAAAGTAATACAAAGGAGTTTATGAATTCACATAATCTTTGGAAATGTACAGCGGCAAAAGAATCCATGAATGGATATATGCATGCACCTAGGAGATGATTCTTATGTTTAACTATTAAATCCAAGTTTTGGTTTAAAATTAAAATAAGGTAATTTCTAAGTATTCACGAAGCTAGTGGGAGTATTATGTTTATTTTCTTTAAATCTTATATGTTGTGGGTAGTAACATTCCATCCAAACTAAATGTTAAGTTTTAGTATGGGAATGAAACTTCACTTGAAAGATTTTGAAAATAAGACAAACAACCTTGGAGTATATGTTTATTATTAATAAACATGTGCGGTAAATAAATGAGTCTAATAGAACATGATATATTATTTGGATAATGGATATGTAGAACATGAATGAAATCTTAGTTTGACACAAGGATTTTTTATGTACATCATGTTATTGTTGTATCATGCTTGAATGCAAGATGATTTGACAACATTGATATCTAACGAAGTTGTTAGATAACAAGTGTAATGAATATTATAATAGAATATGTTTGAATCTAGAATTACATTCCTCAGCCTGGAGTTGCTCTCAAAATTCTATGGTGAGCAATACAACAATTGTTTAAAATTGTCATAGCTAACAAACTTGAAAGTTTGAAGGCATCAAACATTACAACTTTTATAGATATTGAAGTTTCTGAAATTTTAAAGAGCATATTATTGTTTGTATACGATGATGCTGGTTTAATTGAGATGACACTCAATACTAGTCATGGGAGGATTTCATCCTTGTAAATGGCCATGTGAACTAGTTGTGCTCAGCTAAGAGCATAGTTGCATTATACAATAAAGAATAAGAATACTTTAAACTTTAAAATGTTTGAGAGTTTGATTGTTATAAATTGGTGGTTGAGGATGTCACACATTTTATGAAATATTATGTGACAATATCAAGATATTTTGAATGCACACATACAAGAACTTCACTAGTTGAATTCTTGAAATAAGTATTCTCAAAATTACGATAGATCAAAGTTAGTTGAAATTATGCCTTGTCAACAAGTATGATTGTCATTACTTGAGACATAATTCATTAACCAGTATTATCATGCATTGATCTATTTAGTATTTGTATAAGGGATGTTATGAACAAATATTATTTAAATGAAATAAAATATTGGTTATGTTTATTTTTCATTTTCTTAATATTATATCCTATATTTGCATGTTTAATCCGTGAATAACTTATTTTATTCTAAGAAAGTCCGTTAGTTATCGATCAATGATGTGGGAATGTCATTGAATTAAGACAAATTTGAGTTTTGGTAGAATATACTTTAAGTATATTGTTGCGTGGGACATGCCAATTCACATGATATTCAATGAATTGAATATAGGGACAGAGATCCCAACTTAACATGATTGTAATTTATGGATCTTTGTCATTAAGTAAATCATGTATATTTATCCTCAGAACTTGATACTGGAATAAGCTGACCGTATGAATGTAGCACATTTGTGTAAAATAGTCTAACGCTATCCGTAAAAGGTGGTTATAAGGGCTATTTTACGAAGTGTTGCAAAGTTCATGAGTTTTGCTTGTAGTCAAGAGAATTTGCTCATTTGAATTTGTTTCGAAGCATATCTTGTTTGGGCCCCTCGTAGGGTTGGCAAGATGTTTGTAAGGTCTTACCCAAGATCTATCTGGAATATTTTGAGATGATTTGGTAATCTTGTTCAATGGATATAACGAGAAACAAAATATAACTTGTGGAATGACCGATCCATATTCGCGAGTTAATGAAATATTAGAAGTAAAGGATAAGTATAATGATGAATCATTAAAATGGTTTTCGGAAACCATTCGATTCGATCTGGGGGAATTGGCGTGTTAGGCTAGACTAAACCAATGTCATTACTATATTAAGTAATATCCAAGTAAGGAAAGGTTTATGGATAATTATTAATCACGTATGACCGGATTGAACTTCGAGACAAGATTACACATTCGTATGGGAATCAATGCAAATAATAATTAATATATTAAATGTAATATTTAATTATTGATTACAAATAAATACTTGACGATAGTTAATATTTAACGAGTTTTGATTATCGATCGTTAAATGTCAACGGGATATGAAGAAAAGTTAACAAGCCAAGAGAAGGTTTTATGAACTCTCTTTGGAGCTGTTTTTTGGCGGAATTATTGAATCCCCACGCCGAATCATAGTAATCTTGACTTCTACCATAAGGCTATAAATACATCCTCATGTATTCATCCTTGGGTACACTAGATTTCAATAGAAGGCCAAACTTTTTCTTTCTTCCCTCTTGTTCTTGATCATGTGAATGAATCCCATTGTAAAGGGATTTACAAGTGACCTTGAACATAACAAAGGTGTTTGGTTAATCTATTGTGATCAAGAACCTAGCTTTTCTCATTGATTCACTACTAATACGTGTGTACAAGAACGAAGGGCCAATGCACTTGTGTTGGTATTCTTAGGTGTCGACTTTAATTGGGTCGAATTGCATAAACCCTAATTTTAGGGTTTAGGGTTTTGTTCCTTGTTCTTGATATCGTGCGTTCTTGGTTCGCTAAAAGGTACGCATGTTCTTTTAATTCTTGTAACGCTCTGAATTTTGGTAATTGAACAATGACTAGAATATAATGGCATAATCTTTGTGTGTATACGATATTAAATACCAAGTGGTATTATGTTTATAGAGTATTAACGTGTTGTATATTTTGCATTGGCTTTATACAATTATAAATTAATACCAAAGTTCAACCTTATCTTCAATGTTCTAAAATTGGTTATCTATTGATCTTGTTACAAGAATATAGAAATTTAGTGACAAAATTTCTAACGATACAAAAAGTGAGAGCAAAAGCTTAAAATTTTAAGATTTATTGACATTTTTATTAACATAATGTGCCATAAAAGGCGAAAACTATGTACTCACATTTTTTTTTTTCGTGTCACCATAAATAGACTTTTACCATTTTTTTAAGTGTGAGAGAAGCATATAAAATTTTTAGTGACATTTTCTTTTATACTTTGGTGACACTTTATTACTTTTAGTTACACTTTTTTATGTGTCTCTAGATGACAATTTTTTTTAGTTTTTTTTAAAAACGGCTAGCTAGGTTAGTACATATATAGTTAGTGTAGTTAGTGAGAGCCTACTCTCATACTCCTACATGAGGAAGCCACCATGGAGAGACTCGAACTTAAGACCTCTCGCATAAGGAAGAGCCCCTGACCAACTTTGCTAAGCAGGCGTTGGCAACAATTTTTTTGTAGTGCCTGATCGAGCTTTCAGTTCACAGTTCAATCCGAGGTTTTTTTTTTCTCAAACTAGCTTCCGGTCACCTGACCAATTCACGATTCAATACACTACTAGAAAGTGGACTTTCAGCGACAGATTTTCCGACAGATATATTTCCGTCGCTAAGTACCGACCATATTCCGACGAAACAGTGACAAGTGAGCTTTTAAAGTAACTTCCGACATATTTAGAGAATCGATTGTATGGAAATCTGTCGGTAATTCACAAAACCTACCGTCGAATTTCCGACGCCATTCCGACATCTATATTTATTCGTCTCTAATCCGTTAGAAATGTTTTAATCTCTAAGAATTTTTTATTTTATAAGATTTCCATCGGAAATCCGTCAGAAATAACTATTATTTCCAACGGACTTCCGACGGAAATCTTAAAATTTAGTAAGTACACATAGTATGTTAAACTATGTCAGCTCGTTTTTAAAGTAAACTACGCTTAACCATTTTAAAATTACACTATTAATTCTTTTAGTTTTGTGCTTTCATTGTGTGTGTCGTCAACTCATGTTTCAAGTTGCCCTCAACGCATATCATAGTCCAACAAACAAGCCTTTAGAAACCATTAAGTAAACTCCATTAATACAAATTCAATCATTCAAATCAAATTACAAGTATTGGTTATAAATCTAATAGTGTTAAAAACGTTTTCTATTTGCTCTAAATTTGCTAATTGTTACATCACTTGTATTTGGCTAGAACTAAAAAAAAAAAAAAAAAAAAAAAAAAAAAATCAAAATCGAGAAGAATATAATTTAAACTTTCACATATATTCCCAATCCCATTTATTATAAACTTAAAATATTCTCAATTCCTATTTTTTTTTAACATTTTACCCAGTTCCCATTTATAATAAAGTTTTTAAATAATAAAATGCAAAATTCTTAAAGACCTTTAAAACTTATTAAAACCATCAAAGACTTTCAACTTCACTTTAATTTTAAAACACATAAAATATACACACTTTAGTCTTCCCTCTAAAATCTCACGTATTTTCATCCGTTCGTCATTCGCCACATCGCCACACCTGCCGTTCGCCGTCCGTCCGATTACTTTCATTGAGATTTAATTATTCCTTTCATTTTGCCCCAATTTTGAATGTATTATTATGCCCTAAGACCTTGATTGTTTACGAGTGTGTTATTTTGCCCTAATTTTGAATGTATATGTATTTTTTATGAGTGTTTGGTTAATTATTACGGTTGAATTGTTAGGTGAGATGATTTTGATTCCTTTTGTTTATGATACTGATGATGTTTGTGATTATATGTTTGGTGTTGTGTTACGGATTGATAAGTTTGGGCTATAGTTTGTGAATTTTTATGGTTTTTAGTGCGAAATTGGTATGAAGGTGAATATATTTATTAACATTTTTGAACGAAAAGTTGTAGGTGGATATCTTGTTAAGGCGAGCGTGTATAAATATTGTAGTTAGTTAATTTATTTGACACGTAATGTTTTGATGATTGTTGATAAGCGCGTGTATATGGATATATAATGCAACTAGTTTTAGTAAGTTGGTTTATGTAAGTAGAGAAAAGGCACTGTAATAGATGGCGTCGGATGTTGTTAGTTTAGTGATATGTGAAATAGTGAATTCAAGGTGCTAGCTAGTAGTTTATTAAAAAAAACATTGTTTAATTGTAAACTATAATGTAAATGTAGTTAGCTTTTTTATATGAAAAGTTGAGGGAGAGAATAGCAGATGAAATTTGGCGCTTAATGTTTGATGTTTGTTGAGACGCGAGTGTATAGATAATGCAGTTAGTTAGTTTTACTCATGTGCTATATGCATTTAAATAGATGTTCTACTCATGTGCTATATGCATTTAAACTATAGCTTATTAGCTTCCTTGGTTCCCTGTTCAGTGGTTGGATTGGTGATGAAATTGGGAGCGCAGGACTTTTCAGCTGTGTGCTTTTCCTATGATCATCGGTGCTCCTTGTAGGTAATAATATATACAAGAATGAAAATGTTTGACTTGGCACATATAATATTGTAAAATGTTCGATTGTTTCTTAACAAATATTTGACCGTTCTTTATACGTCTAATGTGCTTCTTAGCAAGGATATGCCAAGAGAAACTTGTAGAGCTTAATTCTTTTTCAGTGCAACAACCACAGCGATACTACTTGGGAGGTTCATTGTTAGAATTGGGTTGGGTATTGGTCCTCCTGTTGCTTCTCTCTATATCACAGAGGTCAAGTGGCACTACTTTTAGTTCGGATATGGGTGTGCATAAGGGTATGATGGGTCGGAAGATGGGTCAAAATGGGTGGATCTTGGAATGAATTTATCCTGAAACACTTTGGCAAATAAAATTTGTTTTTGTCTTGCATATAAATTTAGATACATGGTTCTTATTGTTTTAGTAATAATCGATTTATTCAAACATGTTTTCTTAACAAAAAAAAAAGATTTAGGAGTTCTTATGCTGTAAAAATACATTTTGACGATTCAAGTTTGACACATTGACCCGTTTCCTATTTAGCTAACCTTTTGAATTCTACCCGTTTGACCCTTTAGATATGAAACACAAACCAGTCTACCCATTTGTAAGCAAATGAGCTGAAATATCTTTGTTGTGAATGCTGGCAGGTTTTGACTCCTTCTATGCGTGTTATTTATGGAAGCTTCATTCAGATTCAACATTTTTAGGGCTAATGGGGGCCTCTCTTGACAAACAATCATTTGCTGAAGAAATTTTCAGGAAGGTTGTGCATAAAGCAACTAGAACAAATGTGAGCTTCTTATCTTTATAGATAAATTAAATGGCATATTTAATGTTACCAATCTTTTTTAGATTATCAGTGGTAATTCTTGCTGTTATTGGTATTTTATAGCTTTATATTCAACTAGAACAAGAGGCACCGAGGCTAGCTAGAAAACAGAAGTCTTACAAGGTATTGGAGGCTTGTAACGATGAGGAGAATGATCGCTCTGGTTATGTTGCTTCTCAATCGAAAAAGACCGATAAATGTGTAAAACGGTTTAGAAAGACGAGTGAAAACCAAAGAGATGAAGATGATGAAGTATACTGCTCATATGCTTATTAATAACTCATTTACCATTTTTTTTAATAAAGTGATATTGATTATGGCTGTATATAGTGTTGCAGGGAGTTGGATATTTGAGACAAGAATAACGGGCTAAAAATAAACCTTCTCGCACGAAACAGATGATTCGGAGGTATTTGCATGTTATAAGTTTTCGCGCATCAAAACATAAATCAAGAGTTATGACTGTTGTCTGTTGCACCATAATTGTATAAGTCTTGATAGGCTCGGTGTACACATGTAAATAACGATAGACAAAGGACCAATATTGTTAGTTTGATAGTTAATAACCGAATAGCGGTTATGGGTAGTTACTAGCGGTTACAAAAGTTAGTTAATTAACCGCCAAAGTTAGTTATTTTAGGAAGGGACATGTCGGTTCATTTACACTGATTAGAAACCTATATATACGTTACATATGTTAGTTTGTAATAGTGTGTCTTGTATAACAATGTAATCCATCTTATGTTGTTTATATTATAGGATCAAATTCTTGTTAAATCTTGTCAATTCGATCCTGTGGAAACCCCGCAAGACCTGGCAAACGGTATCGAGCGAAGGCTCCAAGATTGCAAGAGTTTGATTCAACTTTTGATCAAGAAGATCAAAACAAAGGAAGGAAAAGACACAAAGGAATACGCTGGCCAAGGAATACGATAGAAGAACTTTTGTGGGACTGCTGGAACGCAACACAAAGTAGGAAAAGCAAAACGTTTTGACGCCTGAAAGGATGGCGTGATACCGGAAGGAAGAGGCTAGCGAGAAAGGAATGCTCTTGAACGTGACATAATGAAAGAAAAATTGCAAGAATACATGGCCTGACAAATGGTGAAGAGGAAGCAATAAGAGATTGCTATAGAAGGTTCATTGACATAATAAAGGTGTACCGTGAGACTGCGGTGCCCTGGAATGAAAACAAAGTGGGAGAAGAGACCACAAGGCAACGAGGATCAGGAGATAGATGAGTCACAGAATGAAGAAATGAACAAGACAAAGTTTGGGGTCAGGATAGAAGGCAATGTGAAGAAAACGCGAGAACATGAAGATTCGGAGAATATTTTAGGATATATGAATGTGTCATTTAACAATATGTGGGGCGATGTTGCAATTCCTTTGGGATTGACTCGGGAGGATGGACATAGTGTAAAGGAATGCTATCAAGAATGGTTAAAGTGTACTACGAGGAAGCGTGGAGGTCGGGGCATGAGAGCCAAGGTTGAATATGGTCGGTGATGTACCATTTGGTATGCAAAGACAAGCGTTACGTAGAGGAAGCACAAGAGTAGAATCTAAAGAAAAGGTTCAAGTATGTCCATGATGAAGTCAAGAAGGAAGAAGACATGGGATGCACCACAAGTGGAAGTAGCAAGGAAAACAAGACTTAAACAATTAGGGGAAATGTTGCACCATAATTGTATAAGTCTGATAGGCCGATGTACACATGTAAATAACGATAGACAAAGGACCAATATTGTTAGTTTGATAGTTAATAACCGAATAGCGGTTATGGGTAGTTACTAGCGGTTACAAAGTTAGTTAATTAACCGCCAAAGTTAGTTATTTTAGGAAGGGACATGTCGGTTCATTTACACCGATTAGAAACCTATATATACGTTACATATGTTAGTTTGTAATAGTGTGTCTTGTATAACAATGTAATCCATCTTATGTTGTTTATATTATAGAATCAAATTCTTGTTAAATCTTGTCAATTCGATCCTGTGGAAACCCCGCAAGACCTGTGCAAAATTGTCGACTGTTTATATAAGTAATGCTGGATGATCATTTTCTTCTTTATTTTTCCTAACACTTCTATATAATAGTTAATGTTAATTGACCAGTCAGATATTAATTCATATTATATTTTTGTTATAGTCTGAAGAAGAAAGATTGTGTGACCAAAAAGAATGAGAGGAGGTGGAGCGTCATCTAAGGGAAAAGTTGCATCACAAGGCGGTTTGGTTCATATAATCGTTCAATAATTTTGTTATCATTCAGATCTATGTGCTTAGGTGGCGTATATGCTTTTGGTTATCCACAATTCCTTCCGCGGTACTTGCTCTTGCAATGATATTCTGTACGGTAAGTCCACATTGGAAGATGACATCATTAGGTAATTATAAGCTAGTGGTGGTATTGCTCGCCACATTTTGCAACAGTTGCTAGCATGAACATTGTTGACTTTGAATCCAAGGGGTATAAATAGTTGCTTCGTTTTACCCTTTGTCATTATTTGAAACTGGAAAAAGAACACGTAAGATGTATGCAAAGTTTGGTGTGTAAATGCTTGATCAAGTTAACTTATGCTAAAATGTATGATTAATTTCTGATACATTGCAACAGTACAAGGAAGATCACATCCATTAGGCGAAGAGATCTTGATCAAGTTGCAGGAAGAGTAGTAGTTGTTAGTTGTTACCCCTTGAGCGAGCTATCAAAATTACAGCTTCTAATGGACACATCAAAACAGAAGGTTTTTCAGGTAGAGATGGCAGGCGAAGAGACTGTAATGGACTCCACTCCACTGAGACAGTAAGAAATATTGATGCAAGGCAGCTTAAGCTATTAGACATCGTGAAAGCAATCTTCGTTCTAATCATTTCAATTATAGGGTACTATTTCTACCAATATCAGGTAGTTTAGTCTAGCTAGTTCACGTGGATGGTTACTAGGATACACAGAAACGCGACCGGGATGCCGTATCACGTACCCGAAACGTTTCGGAAACGGGAAACGCCGGGAAACGTCAGGAAACGCAGGGGAAACGTCTCCGGAAAAAGTAAAAACGTTTCTTCATTTAGGGTACGCCGATCCTTATCTCGGAAACTTTTGAGGAAACGTATCTCGCCTAAAAGGTCACGTTTCTTAGCTTGAAATAAGTTTGTGTCACAATAGAATAAGAAAAAAGAAAACAGTGAAGAAGCAGATTTGAAGATAGAAGATGAAGTTAGAGGAAGAAGATGATTATTGAAAGAAAGAGAGAGATGGTGAATATAAAAAGATAAAAAGTACATACACTAATGAATCTTACTCACGTGGATATCAAAACAATAAATGTATTTCGTTTAATATTAAATAAAACAAATAAATCACTTATTTACTTGCTTTAACACTTTAAACAAAACTGAGTAGTATTTGTTTCATTGGCACTTTAATTTATTTATTAATTAACTTCTTGTTCCTATTTGATGTCTTTAACTTGATGGTTAGTTTTTTTAATGAAAGAATTGATAAATGATATTTAAAGCTAATTCTCTAAGGATACCACGTTTTCTTAAAATTATTTTCGTCAAAAACAATTTGATGGTTAAAAGTTTTTAATTGATGAGCAATATTTGTTTGGATTTTTAAATGTTGTGTATTTTTTTTGGAAGACAATTTGCCATATGTTAAAATATTATAAAATACATAGGCGTTTCCTTGACGTACCCGTTTCTTGATTTTAGGATGTTGCCGTTTCCCGGTACCCGTATCCGTACCCGTCCCCGTCCCCGTTTCCGTCCCCGTGCAACTTAGGATGGTTATATGGGCATCTGGTTCATCCAAATTCTCAGGTCAACATATTTTGTATTACTAGTTAAAGACATATCCAACCAAAAGATTGGGTTCTATCTTTTCATAGCTGAAGTCTGCAAGTCATCAATAGCATATCGCTACAAATTTGTTGATTTAATGCATTGGAAAAATTATGAGCTTGGTTTCACTGGGCTGTTCTTGTATACATTTTAATTTGACTACAATTTTGTAATTTGAATGCTAAATTTCCGTGATAGATCTATTTAATTTTGAATTATCCATCTTATTTATTAGCTCTTTTTAGTTATTTTAGATGCAGGATTAAATACATTCGAGCTTTAGTGAGTGAAACTATTAGTATTTTCTGACGGATTTCCGACTGAATTATTTCCGACGACTTTCCGACTGACTTATTTCCGACAACTTTCCGACAGAAATTTTACCGACTGACTTCCGACGAGAAATTCACCAACAGATTTCTGACGCGTTTTTTCAGTCGGTGTTTCCAACAGATTTCCGACGGAAAGTAATTACCGACCATGAATCACCGACAGCCCCTTTCCGTCACTAATCTGTTGGAAACAGCTGTTACCGAGGGATTTCCGACAGAAAAAGCTGTCGCTAATGATCTGTTATGTAGTAGTGATAGTTTCAACCGGCTGGGTCAACCAAGCTTTAAAACTTATTCACATTATTCTCATTAAGTTATAGTACGTTGTAAAATTTTAGATATATATTGTAGTTCCAATACCTTAGAATTTAGGATTAAAACCCATTAATAGATTTTCAGCTACCTTCTATATATTTCAAAACGAGTTTTGATCATCATAACAACAAATTTTACATATCCTATTAGCTACAAATAAAATTCTTTGACTATACACAAAAGTTTGAAAAACAAAAAATTGAAAAGAAATGGAAATGAGTTCAGTAACCAGAACCTATAAGACAAATAACAATAACACTGTCAATATGAAGCTGGGAATCATGAATTTGATTTGCACTTTCTTGGAACTTAAGCTACTCGAAAACTGAAGGCGTGTGCTATCAATCACAGGTCCACATAATACTCGGCTGTCACTAGTTCGAGCCTCGTTAAATGTATAGAAACTAATAGGTACCGACTCACGGCTGCTGAATTCCGCCTTGAATGTGACTGAGTGTCTCTCACTTGATCCAACACCAATGCTCCTTGTCGTAAAGTTCCATATCATGTCTTTAATTTGCACAAATACGGTTAAATCTCCCACACACGAGTCGTTAGCATCACCCATAATAAAATCTAGAGTAACTTGTCCATGTCTCAAAAAAAATATGTTTGTTACGATTCCTGATGGACTAGCATATATCAGCTCAATTGCACCACGCCCTCAAAGTGTTTGGAGTCGATATATTTTACTATACCTAAAATTTTCCAGTGTTGTACCGGGGATTGAATAGCTTTGTCAGGATCGTTGTTCCAATCATCCTCGAGTAGAATACCTTGAGATGAGTTGTGGAGAAAAGTTGGTCCAACTTCGAACCCGCTATTGACAAGATCTCTATCTGTCCAAAAATGGTTAAAATCCTTTGTTATATATCATTATCATCTTATAAGTTACTACTCATTTCAAAATTTCAGAATTTCTTTTAAACATGTACTACCTAAATTTTGCTCATAAAATACTGCCACACTGGAGGCATTTGGGAGATGTATTGTGAGGCAGGTGGGATAGGGTGAGGAAAAAGAAAACGGTTTATATTCATTTCACCATGTAATTCATTACATATAAACATGTATTTTTTTGGGTAAAAGGTCAAAGACCCGTAAAGAGAGGGATCAATACTGTTACGCTGTAGTGACATTTTGGCTTAGATGTACCCTGTCTAACCGGTATTCCCATGGCCGTTTCTAGACTCTTCGCTAATCATCTCAATATGTTTACCCATTGAGATTCTAACATGAGTGTCTTCTAAGATCTTTAGGTCGCACTACAACTAGGCCGTTTATGTTGTTATATCTTAAATTCAAAACACCAAATTATTACCACAAATTGCAGTAAAAAAATACTCAAAACTAGAGTTTGATATCAAAAGTGAATACCTAAATACATTCTTGAGTCTCAATACCTGGATGATAAAAGTATCGACGACAGGCCAACAAGTCATATTGCCGTCCAACACTTTTGAATTTGTATTCCCATTATTCCTTTTCTAATTTCATAGTTCCCTATTGAGAAGGCATATGTTTGCCACATTTCGTCCCAACTGATTCTTTATAAGAGAATACTTGCGAGCCAGATGGACCCGAAACATTGACTGCAGTGAAGTTGTTAGCACAATCCATGCTACTTGGAGCAAGGGTAAATGTAAGGACATAATCATAAGTGTAATCTTTATCGGATTTGAAGGTTTGGTTGATCATACCATTTGGACCCAATCGCATACCATGACCATTTCCAGGTAATGATACGTTTCCACCAGCAGTCACATACCAAACTGTACCGTTAAATGACCAACCGGGGATAACGTTGGTTCTGGTATCGAGGAGCACAAACTGAGATGTCGCATTTGTTGTTAGATTTGTTGGTGGAGATTCAAAATTCGGATTTTGAAGTGTAGCTCCTTCGATACAATATTTTTCAGTTTAGCAAAGCAATATAAATCATTAATAAGGCGATAACATAAGTTTAAGCAAGGACTAAAGTAGATTAACATACCTCTTGAAGAAACAAACGAGACGAATATGTACAATGTAGCGACGATCATCGTGAGATCCATTGCTAATGCTGATATTAAGTTGAGTTTACTAAGAAGTTTAGCAAGCATATATAGATTAACAAATAAAATAGCTACAAGTCAACTATGAATTTCGAGGAAATGAATCAATGATCAGATCCAATGTAGATGGATGCCAAGTCAATCCAAAAAAGTCAAACATGGTCATATTTAGCATGTTCCATTAACGATATTGATGGTTAAGATGATTGAGGTGACTAGATCACAAATTCTTTAAAAATTGATAGGCAAATGTTAGGTATTGTTTTTCATCAAAATGAAAAACCTGATTTTTCACTTTTTTTTTTTTTTTTTTTTTAAATATCTTCGAGTTACGAAAAATACACCATCGCGATGAGAAATTTTTTATCTTTCAGGGGACGTACACTTCGATACATTTTTAATTTGACGATTTTTCTTTCTGGATATATCTTTAGAGTCGAAATTTTCGCCAAGAAAAATCACATGTGATTTGTAAAATCACTTGTGATTTGTTATTTTAAAAATCGAGTGTGATTTTACAAATCACATGTGATTTAATTTGTAAGATCACGTGTATATTTTAAAAATTACATGTCATTTCACGAATCACATGTGGTTTTTAAAATAACAAATCAACTGTGATTTTATAAATCACGTGTGATATTTTAGTTTAAAAAGTCCAAAAGTATGTAGAACCTGAGAAAGATAGGTTATTCTCATTCTATTTTATTTGATCGTTCTTAACGATTAACTTTGTAAGATATTTAATTTTTTTTAAAAATTATTGAAAGTAAGTTTTTTTAATTTGATGAAAAAATGAGTGGTCATGATTTGTTTATTTTAACTTTAAAAAATTTGTGATCTATATTGAACTTTTCTCATTACATGAATAGGATCCGTAAAAAAACTAGGGAATAAATTCGTAATACCCGGCAAACCGCATAAACGATTTAAGTAACCAACTCGCTTTTTTAAGTTAAATTTTGAAACGTTCAAACCAGTTTTAGTAGGTTTTTGCCCAACAACAATTGGCCTCTTTTGGTATTCATCATCATAAAACATTACAACAAGATTAAAAGCTATAGAAAATGACTCGATAACTGAAACTTATTCCTGAAATGGAAATGCCACAGCTAAAAGGAAGCTAAAAATAACGAATCCCCTAGGTAGATACGCGGCACTTAAGTCACTAGAAAAGCGAATGACCGTGCTATCAATTACAGGTCCACACAAAACCTGATGGTTACTTGTACGAGTCTCGTTAAAACTATGAAAACTAACAGGAACCCAATCAGTGATGCTGAATTCGGCGTTAAATGTGATAGAACGTTTCTCGCTTGATCCAACGCCAATGCTCCTCATTGTAAAGTTCCATATCTTGTTTCCCACTTGAAAATACACTACGAAATCTCCCACACATGAGATGTTAGCATCACCCATGATAAAATCTATAGTAACTTGCCCGTGTTTCAAAAAGTTTATATTATGTAGAATGGCCGATGGGTTACCAAAAACCAGCTCGACTGCTCCACGTCCTCGTGGGAATGCATAGTGTTTTAATTTGAGTCTATATATTTTACTACGCCTAGAATGGACCGTTCTTGTAGTGGACAAGCATATAAATAAGAACAAGCATATATAGAATAACTTTACTCAAGAGGTTACTTATATGACTTTTTAGGAACTAATGCAGATTGATACATGGTCAACTTGTGACATGTTACATGCATGTGGATATTGTCCAACAATGAGTCTTTTGGGGTGAATGTATTATTGTATAAAGCCAGTGGATGTTATATACGAGCTAGGTTAAAGCCTAGTGGTTTGAGAATTTAAGGATGGTAACGTGTTGATCTGTGCATGAGAATCTGTACATAAATGTGAACACAAATGTATGAGTATATACTGTATCAGGTTAAATACTTAAATATATATCTAAAAAATTTACAAATACTGACCCATACACCATCATTTTCTACCTTATAATGTATTTCTCTTTTCGAATTTGTCTCTTTTGGCGCGCTTTGGTGAGGTGGCAAGCGTCAAGTCTGACATGTCATGCGCCTTCATCCATTTGTCGAGCTTTGATTCATCAATTGAATAAAATCCGGTGCGTTAAATGGTGAGGTGGCGGACACGCTAACCTATATGGAGCGCGCCAAATCCCATAAACTTAAAAGTTGACAATATACAACTTAAAGCAAAATGTATTTCTCATATTTATAAAGGCGGTATGCGGGTGTGAGGTTTAGGTCTAGATGGAGGTTACAGTTCCGGTATAGTCTCTAAAAAGTTAAGAAATTTATATAGTTTTAGACTTCTGTAAAACATTGTAAATTTTAGTATTTCATAAATTTTGAGCATTTTAGGTTTATATATTTCATTAATACTAAATTTATACAAAGACAGATTTTAAAACTGGTAAAAAAAAAAAAAAAGCTATATATGACATTCGACTATTATACTGTAAAATTTATGTGTCACGTGTACTTTTATATGTCGATAAAAGTCAGCAACCGACATTCGTAACGAAGCACGATTAATATACACTTGTCACTGCAAACCCAGTCAGCGAGCACTAACGATGTAACAGAAATCGATTCTCAGGATCAAACATGTAACACAAATTTATATAAACCGTCCCTACAGGCTACCTATTACGGCGAAAATAATCACTACGTGGATTACATAAGTAGTCTCTGCCGTTTAAAGGCGGTTATAAAATTCATCCCTAAAGACCAAACATGTAACAGGAATTTACATATTTGGTCTCTATAGTTTACCTGATATAGGTAAAATCATCCCTAAACTTTTATTATTCGTGAAAATAAATGTTTACTTAAATACTCTCTACATTTTAGCTCAAATTACGTAATTCCTCCGTAAAGACTACTTTTGTAATAGAAATTAACATAATTCTTCACTGACATTTCAAAAATCATTTGTTAGTTTAATTTTTAAAAATCATTTGTCCATTCTTAAAACATGTTATGAGTAAAAACTAAAAACCAATTTAAATGAGATCTTATACATAAATTTTCGAAATAAAACCCCCACGCCTCGTTGTTAGAAGTTTAATTTATTTTATTTTGTTTCCTTTTAATATACAAACCATTGAAACCCATCTTGCCGTTTTGATTGGTGTTACCGTAGGTGTGAGTCTGGGTTTAAGGAGGCTGATAACCTACACTCGTAAGTCGCAAAGGGGAGCGGGTAAAAAATCCTCCTTAGTCTCCTATTTATGTCAAACAAAACTTGTACACCCGGTCATTGATAGTACTATTTAGTATTTACTATATATAATCCGTAATATAAGCATACAAAAATTCCACTAGCAGATCCTGGAACAATAATAATATGTATCATGGAAACATCATGAAACTCATTTGGATATAATGAACATTATTTTTACAGAAATTGCAAAGTGCAAGAAAAAGTCATAACGTGTGTGGCGGTGGTTTCAAACTTTCTGGATTATTCGGTCAAAAGGTCGAAAACCATGGTTACCCAAAAAAAAAAGTCATAACACAAGTTTCAATAAAAAGATACATGCATGAAACAGGAAAAGGATTCGATATCAGAATCTATGCGAGAAATAGAAATGTGAAAACCAAACCAAAGCAAAACATCACCAAGCTGTTTTGTAGCCTTATCAAAGGTGAACCATGAGAATATATACCGTTCATGCCATCGATAACAGGTCCACATAACACATTGTTACTAGTTCGGGTCTCTTCATAGCTAGCAAAACTAATAGGAACCAGTTCAGTAGGGGACTTTGGCGCGTTGAATGACAATGAATATTTGTTGCTTGATCCATCACCTTTGCTCCTCGTCGTAAAGTTCCATTTTCTTGTTCCAACTTGTGCAACCACTGTGAAAACTCCCACACACGAGTCACCCGCATCACCGATATAAAACTCTATAGTAACTTGTCCTTGGTTAAGAAAAAAAACATTGTATTGAATGCCCGATGGATTACCAGAAACCAACTCGACTGCTTTAAGTCCTTCTGGGACCGTATAATGTTTTGAGTCTATATATCTTACGGTACCTAAAACTATCCAAGATTGTAGTGCTGATTGGACTTGACTCTTAGGATCAATGTTCGACTCAGCCTCTAATAAGATACCTTGAGTCGAGCTCTGGGGAAAGCTTGGTCCAATTTCGAACCCACCATCCAAAAAGAAATTACCTGTATGTCAGAAACAAAAAACTAACGACTAGTTAGATAGCACTCGTCCAACTAACTGGCCTTTGGTTTAGCAGTATCCGGGTGAGTTCAAGAGAGAACGCATGAATAGTAATGAGTATTTGAAAAAAAACATACCTACAGATACTCTTGGATAGTTAATCCCAGAAAGTAGAAGATCATCGACGATAGGCCAACAACCACTATTACCAGCCGCGACACTTTGAATTTGTACGCTCAGATCGAGCGTTGGTATTATTTCATTTCTCCATATCACGTAAGCGTAAGTTTGCCATGTCTCTTTCCCGAGTGATTTTTGATAAGTGAATACCTTTGATACACTAGGACCTGAAACACTTACGCCAATGGCTTGTTTTGCACAATCTGGACTACTTGGAGCAATAGTAAAGGTGAGAACATAATCGTCGCTTCCGTCATACGAAAATGTCTGGTTAATCATGCCATTTGGACCTAATTGCAAACCATGTTCATTTCCGGGTAGGGAGACATTATTACCCGCGGTCACATACCAAACTGTATCTTGGTATGACCAACCAGGAATTGTGTTGATAGTAGAGTCGAGGAGCACGAATTGAGAGGTTGGATTTGTGCTTAAACTTGTAGGTGGAATTTCAAAACTCGGATTCTGAAGCGTAACTGCTTAGCAAATAAATAAATAAAATAAAAACCTCAGTTTAACAAAGCATAAGAATACGATAATAATATGTATCCATGGAAACACACCTATAGAAGACACCAACGAGGCGGAAAGAAAACATAAGATGATGACAATCGTGAGAGCCATTGTTGAGATTGTGACGCCTTTACAAAGAATAAGAACGAGTTATATAGATTCACAAATGACAAGAGTTTAGTACCTATGACTTTCGACGAAATAATGGAGCACATTACAGATTGATACATAGTCAACTTGATACAAGTTATATTTGAATATTGTCTAGTAAATTTTTTAAATTGACTGAATCAATGTATTATTGTATAAAGCCAGTTGATGTTCTATACAAGGTTAAAAGCCAAGTGGTTTCAGAGTCAACTTGCTGTGTCATTTTAGCGTGTCAGCTTATTGACGAGGTAAAACCGAGTATAAGTTGTAGCTGTTTCATTACCAAACACCCCCTAAATAGCTTTAAACTACAATGGTCTAAAAGACTTCCCACAGATAAAAAATACTAGTATATTTTAGACGACTTCTAACTTTATTTGTTTTAGCAGTACAACCCGTATATAGCCAAAACGGGTCGAAAATTGCAAAACTGGTCAGAATGTATGCTTCAAAACTTACATAAACAGAGAAATTTCTGACCGGATCAGTTATCAATTCAAATTCTTTGCATAATAGCTTCATGATCAAGAGAAAAAATGTAATTTCAATTTAGCAAATAAGACTGAAAGGACATCAGAAAGACGCACAGTAACAAACAAAACTGAACATGTATATATCAGAATATCACTACTGCATGTCAGCTCTTTACCGATGGGCGTTTCTGTGAGAAATCCATCGGAAAATTGGTTTCGTACAGAGTCACTGTTATGAACACAACAGATATGACTGATCCAGGATTCAAGGAGAATCGAAGATAGTCTAATTCAACATATAGGAATTCCAGAAAATAGGAATAGAACTCGAATATGAAGAAAAGAATTTGTTATTAGGATAGATGAATTGTTACAGATAGAGAGTAAGGAAACTGTTTACAAATTGATTAGCTAACTACAAATGAACACTAATTCTGTATTTATACAAAGAATGGGTAAAATGGGTTGTTTGACTTTTCTTGTTTGACCTTCCTTAGTTGACTTCCGTTGACCTTCTTATTTAGATACATAACAATCCATCCCGATTAAAATGATGCTTGTCCTCAAGCATCTTGTCTTAACCAAACGCCCAAAAACAACAATTCTCTTCTTATGCCTAACGCCCAAATACAGCAAGTATGCAAACACAAGCTGAGTGCAGCACTTATCACAAAACTTTTAGGACCAACTTGTATCAACATTTGTTCATGAGTCTCTACTCCAGCACCATTTGTCAGTGTATCTTCTAACTTACTGATTAAGGTGTTCCAATCCATAAGTAGCTGATACGTATTCATAAGTCCTACCCCATAAGTGTGGCCAACCAAAACATCTTCTTTCTGCCTAAACAACTTGAGACTCAATGTACCCCTTCCATTATTAATTAGCTTATCTTGAAAATCATTAACCCGTAAAGACTCAACTTGAGTACAAAGTTCAGCTTCCATACCAGTAACAATATCAATGAATGTGTTAATTTTGAACTTCGTATCAGTTAACTCATTTACAACATGATCAACAAATGTACCATTTAAACGTGGTTCATTTTTTCCCACTCCTTGTTTGCCAAATTCGCCATTCAAAAATTCAAATGAGTTGCCATTGTTGAATATGTTTTCTGTTAGACCATTTCCATACTCAAACTTCCACCATCTACCTTTAAATTTGTAGTTTGTATAGCACCCCTTTTTCCTCTTGGGCCATTTCCACATATCAAACATCCAATAACCAAAACTATTTCCATTCTTTTCATCAACTTTGAAATGCATAAGCAAAGACCTTGCATCTAAATGACTCGGATTTCTGATTTCCTTGTCTGAATTTCCTTTCTGCTTCCTTTCTTGGTCCATCTTAACATCAAGTTTAAGAACAGTAAATTCTGAGTAAGATGCATGAGGAGAAAAGAATTTACCTTCAATAACATCGCCCACCTTGTCAAAAACTTTTCTAATATCGTATTCCTCTGTCTCCTTATCTGTAACAACAACCTCCTTCACATTCTCAAACTCGCTCAATTTTTCAGCAACAACACCAAGTTTCTCAATTTCCATACCATCATTTTCAGTCCGATTAGAACTAATACTACGTTCCTTATCACCCAATTTAAGTTCTAATCTTTTGTTGCTCTTAAGATCATCCCTATTCAACTTCTTCTCATCCACTTCATGCAATTTGACAAAACCAAGAGAATCATATCTAAATGACGATGTTTCCCACTTTCTTTCTCACTTTCTTGCACAAACTTATCACAGCCCTCACAACAATTGTAATAATCAACGACTTCAGATAGATTTTTTGACTCAAATTCTTTACCTTCATCACCTGCTCTAGAAACATCACTAAGAATTTCATTAACAATGTCGTTATCAATCGTTTCACTTGGTTCATTTCCATGATATTTCCCATCCTCTTTACAACTCACCGCCCCATTGACGTCCACTCTACTTGACTCATTCACTTCCAACACACTACTTTTCCCAACCTCATCAGGAACTTTATCAAAACCCATTACATAATCTTCAATACAAGGAGCACCCGTTTGAGCTTCTTGAATCTTGTTTAGATTAGACCCATTTTCAATAAATGTTTTCCCATCAACTTCCCTTGAATCTTTGTGATGAAAAACTGTTGGGTTGTTCTTGTTCTTCAATGTTTCATCGCAACCCATCAAACCAATGGTTACTTCAATCACTTCATTTGTATTACTTGATTTCATAACCTCATCACCTTCTATATCATTCCAATCTGTAACAACTTCTTGTTTGGGATTTTTCTCTATTGGCAATTCATCAAACATCATATGTGCGCTACAATGTTTTTCATCTTTCACCTGATAATAACCACCATATACCACATTTTCTTCCAAATCATCATCAAGAGACAAACTAAAACTTGAATTCCTAACACTATTACAAGAAAATTGTGTTTTTTGAACATTACCGAATCTTTGCAAAATTGAATTTCTATAAGTCATCCAAGCCACATCTTTTCCCAAAAAATATGAACTTGTAACAACCTTATGCCACTCTAAAGCAATGCCACTGAGATGCTCAGAGAGTAAAGGTACCTTCCTTTCATCAAGTACTCCATTAACTCTGAAAATTTTCTCACATTTAAACAACCAACCATTTACATCATCTCCTCCAAATCTTGGAAATTCTACCTTTGTTACCTTGTTACATTTCCTCACTTCATCCTTTAACTTCTCCAATTCCTCCCTCATTAACAAAGCTATTGTACCCCTTAAACTCTCCTTATCAACACTTGCACCGAATCTTGTTTGACTAAGCATTTTCATAAAAAATAATCAAGAACCAGAGTATTGCTCAAAACTATAACTAACTTCCAAGAACTGTAACGACTTAACCAAGACAACAACTAACTAATCCAGAACTAAAAAAGACTCAATTATTAAACTCAACAACACGATTTTTCGACTGGGAAATGGAATAGAAGAGTGATTTTGTACGTATTTTGGATTTTGGCGCGAAAATGGACGTATGAATGAATGATTGATGATGAATCTTTAACAAAATTTGGAATCTATCTAGCCAGGAAAGTGGCTCTTGATACCAATTGTTATGAACACAACAGATATGACTGATCCAGGATTCAAGGAGAATCGAAGATAGTCTAATTCAACATACAGGAATTCCAGAAAATAGGAATAGAACTCGAATATGAAGAAAAGAATTTGTTATTAGGATAGATGAATTGTTACAGATAGAGAGTAAGGAAACTGTTTACAAATTGATTAGCTAACTACCATTGAACACTAATTCTGTATTTATACAAAGAATGGGTAAAATGGGTTGTTTGACTTTTCTTGTTTGACCTTCCTTAGTTGACTTCCGTTGACCTTCTTATTTAGATACATAACAGTCACATTTCTGCCGGGAAACAGTTATATGACGAAAAATTATATGATCCAGTAATGAAAGTAGTAATGGAAGGCTAATTCAAAGTTAAACATTGCATTAAAATTCAAAATCCAAATGGAAACTACTGAAAAGTGACAAGATCTTATCCAGTTATTCAAAATAATATTTCAATATCGAACTAAGGAGTTCAATTCCTGTCATTCATCTTTAGTTGCCACTCCCTCGAGCTTCTTCACGAGCATTTGCCTCCATCTCCCTTTGTTGCCACTCTCTCTCTCGAGCTTCTTCACGAGCATTTGCCTCCATCTCCCTTTGTTGCCACTCCCTCTCTCGAGCTTCTTCACGAGCATTCATCTCCAATTCCCGTGATCTCAGTCTTGCGTTCTCCTCCTGCAATGTTCTTATAGTTTCTTCCATCGCCTGTACCTGCATTGCATCAAGTCCCATTAAAAAGAATTAATGAAACACATATATTTTCAGAAACATGTGAAGTTGCATATCATGTTCACTAGTATTCTTATAAACACGCGTCTAAAATCTTTTGTTGTTTAAGGCAGAAAATTTATTTACAAAAGACTCCAAGAAAGACTCTAAAAGAAACTTAACATACCTGTTCACTATAATTTGATCCGGTGTGATGAGCATCCAATGAACTGGTACTCGGTGTTGCTGATGTACCGTTGATGACTGGTTTCATTGTTGGGAACAGAATGACTTCCTGTTTACCAGTATATGATAAGTACCGACGTCAGTAATAAATTACTATAAGACATTAAAGACCATTAAAAAAAACACAAACCTTGATATTCAGTGAATCAGTGAGTAACATGGCAAGTCGGTCGATACCCAAACCCCAACCTCCGGTTGGTGGCAGACCATACTCAAGTGCTTTTATGAATGTTTCATCCAAAGCCATTGCTTCATCATCACCAGATTGTCGATCCTGAAAATATTGAAAGTGAATACGTAAGATCACCAATACTTTTTTTCGCAATGTTGACTAAATTAACGGATTGGTCAAATATTATTTACAAAAATCAAATTAGTTATGCATAAAAAAATACACATTAGACGAATTTCTGTTTGAACCGCTAGAAATAAAACTGAACCAGATCAAGCTATTCGTAAATAAAGGGGGCAGTGGTGAACCCAGATGATCCATTTACACAACAATAATGCTACATTTTATAGATGTGTGGTACCTTAAGCTGCTCAGCAAATCTTTGTCGTTGTACCGCTGGATCATTAAGTTCGGTGTATGCATTTGCAAGCTGGAAGACAAAAAGAAATATAGAATAATGGTTAATAGAGTCTAATCGGTTAAAAAATAAAAATAAAGCCGATTCAAGACCATCAAAGTAACACTAAATACCTCATTCTTGTTAACAAACAATTCAAAACGTTCAGTCAATCCTGGTCTGTCTCGATGCCATTTTGCAAGCGGACTCATTATCTCAGGATGGTTGATAATAAATGTAGGATTGACACAAGTCTCCTCCAAGAAGTGCCCCACAAGCTGTACGTACACGAGAAAAACCATTAAACATATATTTCACAAACACACACAGGTTATAAGAATGTTTGCCCGAAAGATAGAAAATAATACTTTATCCAGCAATCGTGCTGTTGTTTGAGGCGGTGGACAGTTGACATTAAACTTTATGCATGCATCAACAAGATACTTATTGGCCTCTTCACTAGCAAGATCTTTGGGTATGCTAAGATTTGCTATCTTCTCCAACTCAGGAATCATATCAATCCGTCTAAAAACATTCAAATACAGTTAGTGCATTCACGTGCAGAGAAAATTATAATGGATCGGAATTTATGTGTAAGTAAGCAAATGACCTGAAAGGAGGAGTGAAGTCGATTTCAATAGGTTCCTTATCATACCCATTTGCATGATATACAATCTTGTAGCCACCTGTCAGCTCCTTCACCATTTCTGTTTCATTTCGTTTTATTAAACATAGTCAGTAACACAATGAAAGTGACAATTTTGGGCCGTTTATTTTAAAATGGGCCAAGTTAAGTAAATACTACTTTAACCGAAAGGAAATGGGTCATACAGTTTAACAATTTTTACCCACATAGAAAGTACTTATCTCGGGTAGATATTCAGCCGATGTAAATTATTAGCTCTTAAAAAACAATCGAGATCGTTTTACAACTTGTATTTTATAACGGCAATGAATTTGTTTACTCATAATTGACCCACTTAAAAGAAATTTAGAATTTGGATTTAGGGTCAACCCGTCACAATGTTCGTTCAATCGATCTATGTTGTTACCCTCTATTTCAAACAAAATTTAAGACGTACCGCTCAACAGCTCTTCAGTTTGCTTCATAAGGTCTTCGTAGTCGGAATATGCCTGATAAAATTCACATGTTGTGAATTCCGGGTTGTGGGTCAGATCTATTCCCTCATTCCTGAACTGTTTCCCAATCTCATATACTCTTTCAATACCACCAACAACAAGCTGCTTCAGACATAGCTCAGGCGCAATGCGCATGGAAAGTGTCATGTTTAACTCATTGTGGTGAGTCACAAATGGACGCGGCAGCCCACCAGCAACCACGTTCAACGTTGGAGTTTCAACCTTAATTAAGAAAAAATATCAATATTAATAGGAAAGTAAGAAACCAACATGACGAAGATATATCAAGTTTTGTGGGTTACCTCCATAAATTCACGTGTGTCTAGAAACCTTCTGATAGATGATATGATCTTTGCACGGTACCAAATAACGATGGCTTCTGGGTTTAGCATCAGATCCAGATACCGTTCACGAAATCGTATTTCCTACCACAAAAAGATACTGCATTGTTGGGGTTATGGTCGATCCAACCCAAACCTGTTGGAACCGTACTAATAAAGGTTGCGGGTGACAGAAAGAAAAACAAAGTCGGAGGAAGATGGAATACGGATCTTTCAGTATGCACGCATCAGGATTTCTACCACGTCCTGGAGTCCAAGCATTACCCGCTGAAGCTGCACTCTTTGCCTTTTGAGGCGATGGAGACACGGGACTAAAATAGTGAACGCTTTAGGAAGATACTCAACTCCCCCTTTCCGGATTTTCCTGTGATAAGAATAAGAAATGAGAAAATGTGTCATAGCTTATATTACCTGAATCCATTGTATAAGATGAAAAGAATGCAAAACTGCTAACTGAAAATGCACACCTGGAAACCCGACAATGCCAAGAATATCTCCTGCTTTCACACTATGTTTAAACTTTGAAAAATCAGATTGCTCAGGACTTGCAACAACATGTTACACGTGTACTTTAGTATGTGTATATTTTGCAACAACATGTTACACGTGTACTTTAGTATGTGTATATTTTCTGTTGTTCGCAACTAATAAAAAAACGTACGAAGCAATGACCAGTTGAAACGAAAAACCATGTACAACCGTTACCTTCGATCCACCATGACTTGCACTTTCCCACCAGGACCATGCAAATCACAAAAAGTTACATTTGGTGAATACCATATGTTCCTCACACGGCCTGAAAAGAATGCAATTATCAACATCATTATAAAAGGAACATATATAATTATAAAATTTAAGATCGTGTACCAAATTATGCTTACCAGCCAAGGATTCTTATGCACCTTCCCGATGCTCCCCATTTTCTAAGTTTTCATACTTCTGTCTATATTCAGGAAAGGAAATTGTTCGCTGGAATTTGTGAGGATACGGGTTTATTCCTGCTGCCTTTTGAGTAGCAACTCTCAGCAGATTGTTACGATATTCCTGCAAGCAAAAAACGGATACGTGTGATCATTTATACATTCAAGACTTTGATGGGTATTTTAAACATCCAATAAAACATATATCAATTAAGTAGTATACTAAGAAGTATTCATGTTAATTTACTTAATGCTATTATACTACTCTTGTATATGGCTATAAGTCGAACTATACCGTTGGATCCTCATCGACTGCTGATAATCTCGGCATTATATTGCAGCAGCCTGAAAAAGAAAAATCACAATGTCATGGCTTAAACTTAGGTTTTAAAGTAACTAGCAAACACAATAACTCCTTAATGGAAATCACACACACACTTAAACTCAACAACATATAAAAAAAAATCCCTAGTAGCGTATACCAAATACCACCAACACATTATTCCCTGAAAATATATAGTACAACGCTCATCGTAATGCAGCAAATTAAAACATTCTTAACATTAACAACATCACCAATAGTATAACAAGCAAAGAATCCTTCTTAGAATCAAACCCGACAACCATTTATCAAATATAATCCTTAAAAAGTACTAATATACATGTAAATTTGTTTTTTTAGCTTAAGTTTGTATATCACCTTTAAGGTAGATTTTAACAACACCTATGTCATCTTATAGCTAGTTTTAGGAAAGAAACCAATTATAAGTATTTATAGTATTCGGTAACTCAAATGTATTAGATTTGAGTCCCGGATCGCTCCTAGCGAGGATGAATGGAATTAACAACTCACGCCGCGAATTGGGATTGAATGGTTAAAGAGGATTTTGATGATTTCTAAACTACGGGCAAGCAATAATAATAAAAAGCAATTAAATCTACTAAATCTAAGGTGCAAACAAGTAAGTACAAATAAGTATGCAAATTTTACTAAAAACATAAATTACAATAATGAAAAAACGTGATATTAAAATGCAATCTACATTATCTAAACCTCTAAAAATGAACTAATATTTTTCTACAGCTAAAAATGTGATTTAAAAATTATTTGAAATATAAAACTAATTTTTTGGTTTTTTGATTTTATTTGAATTAAAAAACTTTTTGGACTTTTAAATAGACTTAAAAAAGCTAGAAATTATAAAAACTTATAAGAAAATTACAAAACTATTTTTCAAAAATCTAATTCAACTAAAAATAATTTTATAAACTGAAATTGTATTTTCCTACTTTTCTCAATTTATTATGAATTTAAAACTGAATTAAACTAATTAAATGTCTAGAAAATACTATTTAAACTAGGAAAAATCTGGAAAAATATTTTTTATGACTTTTTGACTTTTCTAAATCTAAGAAAATTAATTTTGTATTTTTTTTGACCATTTTCTGATTTATTTGAATTAAGAGCTATTAAAAAGTGCTAAAAACTGATTTTAAATTAAGAAAAATAGTAAATGGCTAAGGAAAATTTATGAAAAATTACAGAAAAGTCCTAAATTAAATGGAGAAGCTATGAAAATTATGAAAAGCAATTAGTGAATGCAGAATAAGCATTTGGGCATGAAGCTGTTATGAAAAGCTAAAGAAAATAAGCTAAAAGCTACAATTACTCTACCAGAAACTACATTAAGCTAAGATAAGCATTAGCCAACTAGAATACACCTACTTCAACTGTGAACAACCAAATAAGCACAGACTGGAAGCTAAAAAGCACTTGACTAAATCCTAAAAGCAAACAGAAATTAGTCCTGAGGGGTCTACTTTATGCCTATGAAAAGCTAATAAGAAGCTAGAACTAAAATTTGTAAAAATTTGCAATAGCTAGACAAGCAACCAGAGATTAACCATGCCAAACCTCAGATCATTAAGACTAATATTCAAAGAAATTAAAAATCAAAAGCACATGGTACTTAGGCCTTTTGTCGTTGTAAGGCATATCGCCACTAAATAAGAACCGATGACTGATGTGAGCATGAAAAAGCTAAACTAGGCAATTTAAACTAAGATAGGACTATGAACTAATCATAAAACAATAATCATACATAATAAGCTAAAACCGAGCTAGAGAGAGGCTTATGACAGTGACTACAAAAGGCTGCAGTTACATGACAGATAAGGGAGAAAAGGGTTGATTAGCAAACTAAATTTAGCTAAGAAATGAGCACTAAAAAACTGATAGAGAGAAAACAAGTTAAGTCTAGACTTATCACTACCTAAATGAGCAAAAATGAAACAGAATCCTCAAATAAATGAGCAGATAAGCTGCTAGGAGAAGGTCTAATGGAACAGTAACACAGATCAAGGATGCAGTTATGGTACTAAACTAGGCTTATATAGAGACTAAATTGAAGCAAGCTAAAACATCTTATTGACTAATAATTTGAGAACAAAAAAATTAAGGTGCATAATCAACTATAAAAACAAAGTTAAACAAATTTTAAAACACCTTAAGACCTAAAAATTGACATATTAAAAACTGAGGTGAAAACAAAAATGGATTTGAAACTTGAAAACACAATACTTGACTTGCGTGACTTCAAACTATGATTAACAAAAGTTGTAAAACAATTTATAAACCTAATGACTCGATTAACACTAACCAAAATCATGTAAACATCAAATCAGCACAAATCCAAACACCCCTTAAATCACCAAATTGCAAATGAACTTTTAAAACTAGATGAAAATGGACTACAACTTACTTCAATTGATCATTAAGCATGTAACTCAACTTTAAAACAGTAATTAAAACAGAAATTACCCAAAACAAATTTTGACTTTGATCTTTGACTTTTGTTGACTTTTTAAGTGAATTTGAAATTGAAGCAAAATTAAACAAAGAATCACCACATAACTGTTCAGAAATATCATAATACGCGGACATACAACCCCTTAATATCAACACAAATTTCAAGGGACATACGGAGTATATATCTAACAAACACTCCTTACGTACATCGACAATTAACCTTTTATCTAAAGAGAAAATTACCAAAAGAGGCCAAATATCCAAGGTTTGTCCATTTTTTAGACACTTTTATCATCTATTTCCCATTTAAGTACGTCAATCGCTGACTTCAACCAAATTTTGACACGCGGTCATTCCTTGTACCCTTTTTTCGTAAAAAGTACAAAAGAATGACACTTTGTAAAAAATCGGTGAAATTGAATGCCGAAGTCGAGCAGTTGAGTAGTCAAAGGAATGACACGTGTCAAAATTCTGGGTGAAATGGGCTGAAATAGCTTGAGTAACCCAAATGAAAAGAGATATAAAATGCCTAAATGAACCAACTTTAGATATTTGGCCTATTTTGGTAATTTTCTCGAATCTAAAAGCTAACCCTAAGAGTTAACTTATCACTACAATATCTAAATCATCACATTCTGTTAACATACAAATATACAATGCTGGCATATCAAGCACATGAAGAAAAAAAAAAAAAAAAAAAAAAAAAAAAAAAAAAAAAAAAAAAAACTACTATTGTGCATACCGGAGGCAAGAGATGTACTGCTTTGGAATTAATTGGCTACAGGATATGGAGTGATGTATTGCCCTATTTAAAGGCTTTTTTTAAGCACTAGTTCCCAAACTTGGTCATCAAGTTTTGAAAACTTGTAACCGAAGTGTCGCAAGAAAAAAAAAAAAATTAATTTCCGAAATACTGTAACAAGAATATTGATAAAAAAAACATTGTGACAATGTGGTTAATAATTAATAACCACACGCTACCAATTCAGCTAAAAGGATAACTTGTTCTATTACGGAGTATAACTTTAATCTTTAACTAGCAAGAACCCGCGCGATGCGGCGGCGGGTACCTGTGACTATATTTTCTTACAATGTAATATTATGCGGTTATACTTTTATTAATTGTATGTGTTGAATAGTGTTTTTTAGTTGTATTTGTGTTTCAAATAGTTTGTACATTGTGTTTTATAAATTATACTTTTTATCAAATGAGTATTTTAAATATGGCATTAATTACAAATGTTGACCGGTCAAAATGTGTAAGTGTTTATGCTTAAAGTAATTGTACATATGGCTTAAGTAGTTGTATTTGCTTAAAATATATATATGAAAATCTTAAAAAATTAGAAGAGAGTGGGTCATCCTTCCATTATAAGTAGTATAGATTATACAATAGTTTTTTTAAGAATTGAAGTTACAGTTAACTAATACGGAGGTTCGGTTGCAATACCGAGCACTCTCATTATTCAATAAAAAATTCAAAATAAAACAATTCGAGTCAATTTTGAAAGATTTTCGATTTTTAATAATAAAAACATTGATGTGTCAAAATTTGAAGAAATTTCGAGAAAGTGGGGGTTATATGAGGAATTTTTAAATGCTTACAGTTATTTTGGTGCTTACCAAGGGACAAATCCATACCATCCATCAAACACAAGATTAACCTAAGTCCATGTTTTTTTTTCTCCTTTTTCTTTGTCTTTTTGTCTTTCTTATTTATTAACATTTTTTTTTCTTTATTTTTTTTAATTTTTTTTTTGGAATTCACGTTTTCATTATAAACTCATGTTTTTTCTTAGTTCACGCTTTGTTTTATTAATTTTTTAATTTTAAATTCACGCTTTTCCGAACGTCATAATGCTTTTGCACGCTTATATACATTGTCGCCGCTTTTAGACGCTTTTTGTCTGCTTTTCACGTTGGCCCATTTTAGACATTACCGCTTTCTCGACGCTTTCATCCGCTTTTTACACGCTGCCCCAAGCTTTCACATCGCTACCGCTATCCGCCATATGTTTTCATCTGTTTTCTTATGCTTCGTTTGTTTTCATATCGCTGTCCATTTCGCTGCTTAAGCTTTCGCCCATTTTTTTCATTTGTTTCGTGACGCAGTTTACGCGATTCATATGCCGTCAAAGCACGCTGGTCCGTTGTCTTACGCTTTTGCTTTTTAGATTTCATGTGTTTTCGCCCTCGCTTTTAGACGCTCGTATGTATTTTACGTTATGTATTTTGTCCGGTACGTTTTCATCCGTCTTCGTGACGCTTAACGTTGTCATCCGCTCGCTTCATACATTGTCATCCACGCCATCCATTTTAGACGCGCCTGCTGAAAGTTTTCATCGCTTATATGCCGTCCGCTTTCATACGCTTTTATTCAGCTTGTATGCTTTGTTCCGTATTTTTTACATTTTTGTCCATTTTCAAATTGTCTGCCATATACGCTTTATACGTTTGCATTCGATTCATACGCTTTGTCCGCCGTGAACGCTTTCTTTTGATATTTGTAAGTGACACTTATTTATCTTTATAACATAAGAAAGAAAAGTATTACATTCATCATGTATGTAATCAGCCGATACTCAACTAAGAATGGTTGTGTTTTGAATATTTACGTAAGATTTTGTGTTTTATGACATTATGAAATATTAGAAAGTTGTTCAATTGAAAACAAGAGATTTTATGATTTTTGTTAGATTGTGGTGGATTTTTTAAATGATATTGTGCATGTTTTGATAGGTTTTATAGCGATTTAATATCTATGGTTGAATCGCCATCTAATAAATTGCTAGTTGAAGATAGCACACTTTTTATAACAATATGAGGAAGCTCAAACACTTGTGATATCACAGATATCACTCACTTGTCATCACATCGATATCATGTGATAACACGCTGGATATACCTCGTGATATCATGTGTGATATTAAAGGATAGCATGTGTGATATCATAGTTTATATCACTTGTGATATCACCTGTGATATCATGTGATATCACAAGTGAGGTGATATCACAAGTGAGGTGATATCACCTGTTATATCATGTGTGATATCACAGGTGTTTGAGCTTACTCAGTTAGTTTATAAAGATGTGTGCTTTCTTCAACCATAACTTCTTTAGTTTGCTGATTCAACCATAGATATTTTTAAATTCTGCTATAAAACTTATCGAAACATGCACAATGTATCCATTAAATAGAAAAATCCACCACAAGTCTAACAAAAGTTTCATAACATATTTTGTTTTCAGTTAAACACCTTTTCTAATATTCCATATTATCGTAATTCACAAAAATCTTCCTAAATATTTTCAAAAACACAAATAAGAAAATGAATGAATCATCAAGAATATAATAAGTGATGTTTATTATCATTTCTTTCATATATAGTTGGTAAAATACTAAATTCTTATCACATTTGGTATGAATTTAATATTTCACATTCTAAGTTGAGTATCACAACTGATAACACATATATGATGAAGAGTGTAATACTCTTCATCTTTCTTACAGTGTTATATCACAAGAGATAAAATAAGTGTTACTTAAAAATATTCAAATGAATAAAAATGAAACAAACTATGAAAACAGAGACTTGACATATTCTCAAAATCAAGCAAGTGTTGCATTAAATTAGCATTTTTTGAACAAAATAAGAATTCACCTAAAGAGATTTTAACCCTTTTATTTCTACTAAGAGTATAATATCACAAGTGATAGATAACATTGGTTGCATTAAAAAAATATGCGCTTGTCAATTGCGATGAAAGGCACAAAACTATCTTGTAACTGAAAATTATAAAAATATTAGAAAACACATAGGTGATAATATATAAAAATATACAAAGCAATGAAATATCTCAGGTGATATTAAAGGTTAAAAACATACTGTACTTGTTTGTTTATGAAATATCACAAGTGATATTAGACATTAACTTTTCTATAATAAAATATCACAATTGATATTAGACATGTAATATAATAAAGTTTAATAAGCATGAAAATATATGAAAATAGACGAACACGTATAAAAACTGCAAAAAATGGACGAAAATGTATGAAAAAGGACAAAAACGTATAAAAACGAATGAAAAGCGTATAAAAACGTATGAAACCGGAAAAAAGCGTATGAAACGGACGAAAACATATAAAAACAGGTGAAAATGGACGAAAACGTAAGAAAATAGACGAAATCGTCTAAAAATGGATGAAAACGTAAAAAAACGGACGAAAGCGTATATAAACCAATGAAAACCGATGAAAACGTAAGAAAACGGACAAAAGCGTAAGAAAACAGACGACAACGTATTAAAACGGATGAAAACGTAAGAAAGTTATGAAAATGGAAAAAACGTAAGAAAACGGACAAAAATGTAAGAAAATGAACGAAAACGTAGGAAAACGGACGCAAATGTAAGAAAACAAGCGAAAACGTAAGAAAACAGAGGAAAACGTATGAAAATGGACAAAAACGTAAGAAAACGGACGAAAAAGGAAGAAAACAGAAGAAAAGGTAAGAAAACAGACGAAAACGTAATAAAATAGACAAAAACGTATGAAAACAGACGAAAATTTAAGAAAACATACGAAAACGTATGAAAATGGACGAAAACGTATGAAAACGAACAAAAACGTAAGAAAACGGACGAAAACGTAACAAGACTGACGAAAACGTAACAAAGCAAGAAAAACGTGATGAAAACGACGAAAACGAAGAAAACGAATTTAAAACGTAAGAAAACGGACGAAAACGGACGAAAATGTAAGAAAATAGACGAAAACCTATGAAAACGGACGGCAAAGTAAGAAAACGTATGAAAACAGACGAAAACGTATAAAAAGCGGAAAAAACGTATAAAAACTGACGAAAACGTTAAAAAAAACGTGAAATTAAAAAAAAGTGATTAAAAAAAATACAAACAATGAGAAAATAAATAAGAAAGATAAAAAGAAAAGAAAAAGACAAGAAAAAAACATGGACTTAGGTTTAGACATATTAAATCTTAGGTTAACTAACACCATTAGATCAAATTAGATGAAATAAAGTGCCTCGGGGTTATATATAAACCTTTTGTGTCACTAAGCTTAAAAAATTTGACGGTTGTTCAGTTACTATCAAAATCCGGATTAATTTATTTATTTTTTAAATATAAGTTGTGGACTCGCCTAAAAACATTATATTTTTCTAACAATACTCTTCTGAGTAGCAAACAAAAAAAACATTATACTAGTCTAAACATACTTTTAAAATGTTAGATATAGACTCGCCTAAAAATTTTTGTCTAAAAAAACAAAAAAAAACATTATACTTGTCTAAAAACCATTATACTTTTCTAAAAGTTTGGGATAATACTTTTAAAAAGCATTATACTTGTTTAAAAATGCTCTCTAAGGGGGAAAAAACTTTTCCGAGTACTAGTGTTAACACTTTTGTCTTTATGTGAGTAATTTGACCATTTTACTCTATCAAAATACATAAATGATCCCTGTGAGTTTGCAAAATTGCAGCCACCGTCTTTAGAGTAAATTACATTATTGGCCTTTAAAAAAAAAGCAAAAATTTTCTTTCGACATTTTTTTTCGAATTTCTTTTTCATTTTTTTTCGGAAATTTTTTTTCGAAAAACTTTTTTTTTTCTAAATTTTTTCTGAAATATTTTTTTAGATTTCTTTTGTCACATATGAAAACAAATTTTATGAACTTTTTTCGTCACATGTGAAAACGTATAAATTCAGATAAAAATATATAAAAACGGATGAATAAACTTGATGAAAACTTAAAAAAACGGACAAAAACCTATAAAATCGAATGTAAACGTATATAAATGGGTGAAAACGTATATAAGTAATGCAATATAAAAACGTAATGGGTCAAAACCATAAGGAGTGGATCCAAAAACTAGATACATATATTAGGGACTGTGGATGCATATTTTGCTAAACCATAGGGACAAGTTATGTAATTTACCCTAGAGACGGTGGATACAATTTTAAAAAATCCACAAGGTAAAATGGTTATTACAGGTTTTTAGTACTCACATAAAGACAAAAGTGTAAACATTAGTAAACAATTTTTTTTATCTTTTATTTTTTTTTATTTTTTTTTGCTACTTAGAACAGTATTTTTTGACAAGTATGATGCTTTTTTAAGGAGTTATCCCTAAAATTCTTGATAATTAATACAGTATTAAGAGAAGATGTAGGCCTCCAAAAAGTTATATGGGCATCCATTATGATTAACATATAAAAAGGTTCATACAATTAATACATCATCAAGTTATAAAAATTTTCATATCATAAACCTATTTCTATTATGAATAAACTTATTCATAAAGCTTTTCATATCATAAACACAACCAATATTTTTAAAAAGAAAAATAATATAAAAAATTAAAAATACTTTAGACCTTTTCAAAATATTATGCATTTTTATTTCATATAGGATTAAAATGGTTTTTCACTATAGTTTATAAATTTATGAACATCTTCAAAAGGTTTTAGATCTATTGATAAACCAACTATAGTGGATACTCTAAAGCATTAGATTGTAATCCTAATGGACCTCACCCATTGACGGGCCTAGCCCACGCATGAAGAAAAAAAAAAAGGGGGACCGGCATAAGATTCACTAATATAAAGAGCACGACAAAGGCATTCATTCGTATATTAACTTTGGCTGCTGAGTTTTGATCGACATATCTTTCTGTTGATCGATGAGACACATGGAATTGAATGCCTCGACCTCCTTTACCAGAGGAAGATATGACGCATCTTGTAGGGATACTAGAATGAACCAACGACGAGGTTATGGGGGATCGAAAAGAAGTAGAGATGTGGACGTTGACCCGATGATGCATATGTCTCAGCCGCCATCTAAGCGCATCGTTCAGGGATCCCAGAATGGGTCATACGACTGGCGGAACACTCTTCCGCCAGGTTGGTTGGACTGCCCTCCATATGGGGATGCACTCAATTTTATTATACCTTCGAAAGTCCCTCTCCAAGAGTCTTTTAATGACAAGATCGTTATCGATAAAAGATACTCCCCTGAACAAGCGATTCTTCAGCAAAGGTGTGTAGGGAGAGAACTAGGTTTAGTAATAGATCTAACAAACACTGATCGGTACTATCGGGAGTCAGATTGGACTCGACAAGGTATTGAATATGTTAAGATCAGGTGTGCAGGAAGGGACTCCGTGCCTGATAACGAGTCTGTAGAAAGGTTTATTCAGGAGGTGACCCGATTTAGCTCGCAACATGCTCTAAATTCAAATAAGTATGTCCTTGTCCATTGTACACATGGCCATAATCGGACAGGATATATGATTGTTCATTTTCTTATAAGGACGGAATCAATCTCCCTCACAGAGGCGATAAATAGATTTTCTCAAGCACGACCTCCAGGGATATACAAACAAGATTATGTTGATCATCTATGCAAAATTTTCGGGCTTAGAACCTTTGTTTGTCCACAAACGCCAGAATGGAAGAGGTCACCTGATCGGGACGATGATGCAGCTTCTTGTCAGGAAAATGTTTTTCAAGCAAGCCAAATGACAAATGTCGTGGGAGCAGGAGAGATGGCAAATGTTATGGTACCTAGCAAGATGACAAATGATGATAAATTGGGAGATACAGTGCCATTGAATCAGATGGAGTCAATGAGGAAGTTCTGCTATGATGTTCTTAAGCCAAAATCACGGGGACGAAGAGAACCACTATTTCCAGGATCACACCCTGTATCTCTTAACAGTGAAAACTCACAATTCTTGAGGCAGCGGTACTATCATGCCACTTGGAAGGCTGATGGAACACGATATATGATGTTAATAACACGGGATGGATGCTATTTGATTGATAGAGAATTTAAATTTAGAAGTGTTAAGTTGCGGTTTCCATGTGGAAACGCTAATGAGGATGCTTCTAGAAAAACCCATAACTACACCTTACTTGATGGAGAAATGGTAATTGATACTGACCCGAGCACACACAAGCAGGAAAGGAGGTATCTCATTTACGATTTGATAGCAATCAACAAAATATCACTTGTAGACCAACCTTTTAGCACCAGGTGGAAATTAATTGAAAAAGAAGTTATCAAACCTCGGAATATGGAGCGAGACACTTTGTACAAGAGTAAAAATCCGTACTACAGATATGATATGGAACCATTTCGGGTTAGAAGGAAAGAGTTTTATCCACTTTCTGATGTACCTAAGCTTCTAAAAGAGTTCATTCCACGCCTTTCACATGCATCGGATGGTCTCATTTTCCAGCCTTGGGACAATCCATATGTGTCGGGCAGAGATGAATCTCTTTTGAAGTGGAAATATCCAGAAATGAACTCCGTTGATTTTCTGCTTGAGGTGGGAAACAATAATTGCCCTATGCTTTATTTGAATAAGCGTGACAGGACGGAATTAGTAAATGGAAGTCGCGGCGCTTTTAGAGATTCATCGGTAGATATATTTTCATTATCTGGGAAGATAATAGAATGTTCATGGGATTGTGAGGAAAAGGTATGGGTCTTTATGAGGATGCGACCCGACAAATCTGAACCTAACGGATTTATAACCTTCGAAAAGGTTATGAGGAGCATCGAGGATAACATCACAGAAGAGGTTGTATTAAATAAGATCCAGGATATCATTCGTCTCCCAATGTATGCTGCCAAGAATAAATGCTGATTGCAAAACCTTGGAAAGACACAAATAATAAAGTTACTATGGGTAATCTTCCATTCAAAGAACCGGCAAACAAAAATCCAATCAAGCTGAAAGAAATTGTACGAAAATACAAAGATATGCACTAAGTGGTGGTCTCTCTTATCTTAGCATAATGATGATACTGATTTTGTTCCATTTTTTGGTAGACATAGGTAGGGCATCCACTTGGGAGCCGAGTGTAGCCGGCCACGAAGCGTAAATTGTTTGTAGAATATGTCTTTTTTTTCTACGTGCAACCCTTGATTTTCGCTAATAAATTACTTATGGTGCAACTTTGGTACTTATATAATCATTAAAAAATTGTGCAGCACCCTCTAAATAGTTAATCTTGGGTCGGTATAGGTTTACAAGGTGTTATAGCTCTATAGGTAGTTGGAATTCTTTGGCCAACTAATATAGGGCATGGTTTTAGACACTGATGAACACAAGAAACTACATGAATATGATAGTTGATTTAAAATTATACCAATAGTATCGTTCAAAAAGAAAAATAAATTTTTGGCTTCAAAACGTATGTCTTTAAAACCGATCCGAAATTGCGAAAAATGTCCAAACGTATATATTTAAAACTTGCGTAAGAAAAGACTTTGGCGTCAGCATCTTTTATTAGTTGCCTAATAACTTTATGATCATCAAGACGCAATGTGATTTCAGTTTAGCATATCTGACTCAAAGCACATCAAACAGTAAAAAACGAAACAGAACATGTATGTATGAGCTCGAATTTTCTCAGCCGTAAAGTAATATATGCAACATACAGATAGAAAAGGAACGCTAGTTTTAATAAATGAAATATGTACTAGCTTGCACTAACAAAAATCCGTAATAAATAGTTATGCCATTAACAAAAATCCATAACAGAAGCAGATAATTTCACTAGCAGATCCTAAAACCATACCAGGCTCATTATTAATTCAATAAATACTAGAAATAAAACTAGAATTGAAGAAATAGCAATAACTTCATTTCTTGTGTAGCCCGTTTGCAGTGTGGTTAACATTTGATACTGCCGAACTTTCTACTCCTACAAGACATTAAGTTTGTTGATTAGTTCATAATTATGCACATAAACCTTATACCTTTGACAGGTGGTTCATCCTGAGGTCTCATTGCAGGAAAAGTATGCATTCCTGTTTGCCAAAAAAATGAATAAAGTTCAATGCCAATTCACAATGAATGAAAAAAATATTATAGACAAAGAAAATGCACAAACCTTGATATTCTGTGAATCGGTGAGCAACATGTGAGTCGGCCCATTCATAAGTAAACTACATTACAATATGGCACACTCTTTTAGGACGGTGATAGTACTTTAGTTGATCAGCAAATCGCTTATTGCACCACTGGATCATTCAGCTCAGTGTATTCATTACAAACCTGATTCTTATTTATAAACAGCTCAAACCGTTCAGTCAAACCCGCTTCAACTTGTGCCCTTTTGCCGGTGGACTCATTATCTCATGATGGTTGATTATAAACGTAGGATTAACGCATTTCTCCTCCAAAAAGTGTCCCACAAGCTAAACAAAGTACAGTTTCTATTAGCAACATGTGTATCACAAAATGAGTTATTTATAATAATTTTTGCTTGGATATTATCTAAAGAAAGAATGAGTAGCTACTTTATGGAGTAATCGTACTGTTGTTTGAGGTGGGGGACAATTTATATTAAATTTCGTGCATGCGTCCACAAGATATTTATTGGCTTTCTCACTCGCAAGGTCTTTTGGTATCCTAAGATTAGCTTCCTTTTCCAACTCTTTAATCATATCAACATAGCTGAAAGGAGGAGTGAAGTCTATTTCGATAGGATCATTATCATACCCATTGGCATGATATTTAACTATGTAGCTGCCACCTGTCAGTTTCTTGACCATCCCTGGTTGATTGTTGTATAGTTATTAACATATGACACAAGTATGGGCTCAAATAAAAAATGGGTGGATTTATGCAATCTTTTTTTCTAAAATGGGTCAAACTGGTTATATCAGTTAGATTTGGACATATTTAAAACTTAAAGCTTGTCAAAAATATAAAAAGATTTGGACAAAAAAAGTGTATTTGGGTTCACTGTTATTTAGTGGAGTATTATTTTGTTTACATATGACACAAGTAGGGTTTATATTAGAAATGGGTCGATTCGTGTTAATTCTTTTTCTTTCTAAAATCGGTCATACCAGAGATGTCGATTAGATTTGGACATAGTTAACACGAATTCTGATGAAAGAGTATTTTCGGGTCAACCCTCCCAATGTGTCACCTCCACTAAAAGTAAGACTAAAAAAGACTTACCAGTTACCACTCAACAGCTCTTCTGTAAGCTTCATTAACTTACTGTAGTCAGCATACGCCAAATAAAATTCACAGGTAGTGAATTCAGGGTTATGGGTCATATATCAATCCCTTCATTCCTAAACTGTTTCCCTATCTCGAACACACGTTGATTACCCCCTCTCTTCAAATAAAGTTCAGGAGATATACGCATAAACAAATTCATGTTTAGGTTGTTGTGGTGAGTCACAAATGGACGAGCAGCTGCACCACCAGCAATTGGGTGCATCATGGGAGTTTCAATAATATATTCGAATATATTATTGACTTCTGGATTCACCATCATATCCAAAAAACGATAATGATGCCGTATATCCTGCCACAAAGAATTATAGTAAGATACATGTGGCAATTTCAATGACAGTAATAAATTCATAAAAAAAAAATTTGCAAGTCAACCCAACTGACTGGTCGATACTAAAAATAAACAAAAGTTGGGAGGTCAGCACAAATCCAACCCAACTATTTTGAGCCACGATCCATACTAAAATATGACCAATTTGATAACTCGAACACCTTATCTTTCAGTGCATATGAATCCGGATTTCTGCCACTTCCTGGAGTGGAAATGTCATGTCTGTAGATTAAAAAATGGGACTCCAAGTCCCTAAACAACCCAAAAAACAACATCAAAACAAACTAGGTAAATAAAAAATTTCACCTTTGCATTGGGATTTTTCACTACACTACTTTGGTCGTAACATGTGCGCACAACGCACTAAAACTGTGAACGAGGTTGGAAATATACTAAGTTCATTCTTTCTACTTTTCCTTTCCATAAGAAATAAAATAAAATAAAAAGATTCGAGATAATGAAGTAAGCACTGATATTAAACGGAAAAAAAGTGTTAGGTCACCATAACAGAACACAAGCATCAATATGTAAGAAATAGATAAAGAAGTGATCGGTTGAACAAGAACAAACACACACGTATGGTAATATGGAAATGTTATGCGTATGATATGAAAGTAAATGAACAACCAACCTTCCAAGGAAGGTTTACAAGACTATTTATAGGGAAGGGAACTAGGGCGACATAACTAGTCCCTTCCACTAATTATTGGGCTTGGGTCAAGGCTTATGGGCTTTCTACATAAGCCTTGCCATTAATACAAACATAAAAGCCTAATTAAAGAACCTATTACATATAAGTGACTAACACTTGAAATACTAGTTATGAGTGATTCCAACAATCTCCCCTTAAGTGTTAGGAATGATTTCAACAATATTCTTCTAAGTGTTGGTGATGATGTAGTAGCGTTGCTTTGACGCCTTCTGACATTTTTCTTTCTTGTGAGAAGAAGTGTCTTGATTCTAACAATCTCCCCAGAGTGAGGATCTTGTTTCGTTTGAAGTTTTCAGCCTTTGACGTGATTTCTTTGTTCTTTACTTCTTTGTTCTTTGTGGTAGTTGTGATAGTATGTTGTTGTCTCAAGCACAGTCACTTCAAGGTTCGCTGTTCCACGCCTTTCTCCAACATGCTCATACGCCCTTTGATTGGATTTAATTTGTGATGAGGTTCTCTAGTCTTTAAACTTTGTAGATCCTTTGTTTGATGAAGAATCATTTTGAGTTTGTGTTGCCTTTGATTATGAGAGAACTTTCTTTATGATGTTGTTGGCATGAGCATGTGGAGAATCGCACGATCTTCTTCCTCCCGCGAGTATCCATCGCCAGCTTGCATCCAGTGTACGTCCACGAACACCATCGATCACAAGAATCAATTCATAAAGACTTGATTACTACGATTGTTTTATCGATAAATGTCTTGATTCCATTCACCTTGGTCCTAATCGGCCGTCCAATCCCATAGGGACGTTGGCATTACATAGAACAAGTTCAAGTAATGACACACATATTCAGGACTCGATTCTTGAAGGAATCTTCTTAGCGGGATTTCCAGCACTTACAAGTTCGAACTTCGAGAGTGTTAACAACATAATGTGAAAACACATCTCTAATTCTAGCAAACGCCGTCCTCAAAACCGATGCCCTCAAGAAGGCAACACGATATACCAAAGTACATCTACGGTTGGTGAGTCAATGAGGTACACCAAGCATCACCCCACGACCGTAGACCGTTTGAGATACCTGCGTAACCCACAAGGAGTTACCGGTGACCGCCGTGGCCGTTTGATGTTGACCTGGTAGGAGTTTCCATTCAATCATCGAGGATCACGGTTGTGAACCCCTCATAAATGTTCTCGCAGATTGCTAAGATCCTGAAGGACTCTAGATTGAATCACTTATGCTCTTATTGTTGAACGACAAGTGATGAAATGTCAAGTGTTCCTAGGAGATCTTTTAATGAATCTCGTGGCTCTAGACTCAATAGTGCTTTGGTTTTCCCGGCGAGAGACTAGGGAGAGGGTCTCCTTCTTCAATACCAGCAATCTCTAAGAGAAAGCCGATAGTTTACGTAGGGTTCCCTGTGATAATGAAACAAGCTTCTGTTGAGAGAAACTTGAGTGGCTAAGAAGGTTTAGTGCATGCGTCACTGGGTCCATGACAACTTTATTCTTCAATACCGGATTCATCTAGTGACAACCAGTAGCATATGTATTGAACCCGGTGTCTGCCCTAAGTTGAGTAATTTGGAGGGCTATTTATTTTCACCCTTTTCTTTGATTTTCTTTTTAATTCTTCAACTCCTTCTTTCTCCGATTCTCATTTTCTCCTTTTTTATAATCATACCTAAGGACTTCTAAATTCCAACTATTAGTGGTGTCCTTGGGTAGATCCCTCGCTCTGGCGGATCATAGGACGGTTATTCCTAACCTTATTCACCTTATATCTCCATTGCCATAAAACCATTTTTCATGAATAAGAGACATTTTGTAACACTTCGAGAGTTTTATCTTTTGCAGAAATACCCTCCACACGCGCTTAAGTGTTTTGACATAAATATGCACGGTGAGAGTGAGCGCGCACTTTTGAATTGATCGACTTAAGATAGACAATTCCTTGCTTGACACGATTACGCTGCATAGTTAAAGAGGTACATTGTCAGCTTTTATGTGACAACTAGCTTTAATAACTACCTTGAAGATGTGGACAACCCCGAAAGGTTGTCAAACCCATCAAAGTTCATGTCTATCAAGAGTTTCTCGAATAGGTACGATCTACTCGGATAAGTCTTTGAAGACAAATCTTTTCATGTATGACAATTGATTTCGCCAATTCATGGGTTAAAGTCTTATCACACGAGAATTCAATTGCAATTCACAACATATTTCTTATCACATAATTTTTCTCCCCTCAAAAATGGCATATAAATATTATTTTTGATGAAATTTGATAGTTAATATGACCATTTCGAGTTTTGTGGGAAGATTTCCACGAAGAACAATTTGTGAACAAAGATTTTTGGCAAATACTCCCCCTCAACAAGTAATATTAACTTTTGAGGCTTGGAAAACATAAGGGGAAGTACTTGTTCTTTTGAGCAAAACTTTGAAAACTGAAAGTTTTGATAAGTTTTACTCAAAAGTAAGAAGCTTTCGCTCTCCTTTTATAGGATTGTGGCACTGATGCGTACCACAGGGTCCTTTCATTACAAGAACGGGTTGTACACTGTTATGTGTGCACAAGCCATAGTCAATTAAACAAATCATAAATATCCAAATATCAACCAAAGAAAGTTTAAGGAGTACCAATCAATCCTTCAATGAGACCAGGAGTTCTTTCTTGTCGCTTGATACCGGTAAGAGAGAGAAACTCAGCGACCACCCAACAAACTCTCAAATTCCTCATCCGATCGCGATGAAACAACCTTTCATCAATCCTAGTGATGATCTTCACATCCTCTCGATCTCTAGAATTCCACCGCTTCTTTGACCCGATGCCTTCATGAATCTCCTTTAACCGATATGCTAACCCATCACGAACCTTTTCGAGTATGATCACAAACTTGTGTAGCTCATTGCATGCCATGAAACAGCTTATGGTGAAGTTCACCGCGTAAACTATGCCAAACTTTGGTTTTTGAGAATGGTGTAATCGAGCAAGTTGGTTGATATCGGGAAAGTTTAGCTATGGTTTGGTGAGATTAACACGCTTTTGGTATGATTCCACGCAAGTTGAAGGTCTTCAACACGCCTCGATCACAATGCTTCGATGAATATCAAAGACTTGATGTACCGAGCTGGATGTTGGTGGAGAAATGTTGCATCCGACCTTGTACTTTAGCCGGATAAGTCTTCAATGTCGTTGGCGACAATCAAAAAATCCGCTTTAGAAAATCATATTCCTGCTCGCCTTGGCGTTTAACTTTGATTGCTTTCGTGAATGAGTAGTCCCACTTAGTAGCCAGCCGACATGCATTATAGCAACGATCCGTTTGTCAATCGTACACCTCTTTGTTAGATTTGAGTACCCGCGCCTTCCGTAGTATAGTCTTCTTCGCTCGTGCCAATGATGAATTCCATAACGCGTGCATCGAGCTCATAGTTTACCACGCTATCAACAAACATTCTTGTGGCTTCCTCGATGGCAACATTATCGGAGAAGACCGCGGGATTTTAAAGGTGAGTGAGGTAGCGTATTTCTTGCTTACATCGCTACCGTGTTGAAGAAATTCCATGTCGTTGTTGAAGAAGTATTGGTAGGGAATCCTTTGTTGATCAGGTCGGCCAATGGTTGGTAGTGGCTTTGTCCAATAAGTGTAGTAAGGAGTCTTGTCTTGTCTTGTGAATTCGATGTTAGATTCATGGTTGAGCCAATCAATGTTATTGGACATGGCCCGTGCGATGTTGTCGAGGTGATATTCGACTTCAATTACACTAGCAAAGTCGCCCTGAGAAGTTGAAACCCATCGTTCTTGATTCGGCGTAACTCTCCTTCTCCATCTTCTTCACTTTAAACTTTTCCTCAATTATCTTGACATGCTCCATGGTTCGACCATCTACCGTTCTTGGCCTTCCTAATTGAGGGTGGCATCAACAAGCTTTGAAAACCATTCATATTCTTCAGTTTCATCTTTATCTAGCCATGATACAACCGTGTTGACCTTTTTCGCTAGGCTTGGAGGATGATACTTTAGGCGCTTGGTTGATGTCGAGAAGGGGGTCGTTGTTGAGGTTTCAGAATCTCTTCGCCATCACCACGCTGTATTGAAAATGATCATCGGTTTTCTTTGATGGTGGTGAAGACTCGGAGTCCCAAGGTTTATCAAGTAGGAGGACGCTGAGCGCTTCTTGTGGTGGTGGTGGTCTTTGGGGTAGTGGAGGCATGGATGAGGATTCACCCGCTTTCTTTTGACGCTTAGGCTCGAATCCTTGTCCGATCGTCATCATCTCTTGGTTGCTTAACCGACCACCACTCTTTGCATGATGTCTTGAGTTGATATGCCATTAATGCCTCAAAAGTTTTGCTTCGGCCGAATGAAAGTTGTAGATCGCTGAGACATTTGCATAACCCGCTTAGAGATCAATTCTCGCATCGCTGACAAATGGAGACGAGATTGGTTTGATTTCCATGACCGAGGTGTGGTAGACAACAGTATGCTTGACCAATGTCATCGATGTGGATAAAGTTGTCCGGGCTAACATTTCTTTTGTGACTCAGGTGGACAGGGCTTAAAAGGAACTGACGCAGTGTAGTCCCTAATCCTTTGTCCATCTCACCTCAATATCCCCTGTTGAGGAATTGATTGATCCGTTCCCTTTCATCCGAGAACTCGTTAATCACATTTCCATGTAATTAACTCACGCAAGGCGATTCAATTTCTTGTTGACGACGCCGCTTTTCTTGCTTGTCTGACAACCTTGACAATCTTGGTTTTGGCACGTGATAACCAAGTGTCGGTTGGTTTCTTGACTGATTTGGATGTGGATCTGGTGGTAGCGTCTTTGGATGGTTTTGGTGATGAATGAGATGATGAATCTGATGAAGATGAGTCATGAGATGGTTCAGGGTCTTGAGGTGGCTCAGAAGTTCCTTCAGGATTGTGTTCAGGATTATCTTGAAGATAATTATCAGCTTCTTCTTCAGCTTTAGCCTCTTCTTCTGCTTTAGCCCGAGCTTGTCACATTTCTCAAATTCCGGTCATTTCTTAAATTAAATATGCATCATATTAATTCATTCATGGCATTTTATTTCACATTTAACGCATAATTTTTTTATATTAAATAAACGCTATCGCTAAAGTGAGTTATTATTTTTAAATATTTAATCCGTTACTTCTAAAAATGATCCCGACATATTTTTATACTTACATTTAGTTGTAAAACTATATTTTGAGTTTACCTAGTGTTCTAAATTTATTTTGTATATAAATCGTTAAATTTATATTATTACGACGTTTTTCTTAAAAACGACAAGATAATTATTATATCACTCAAATCTTTCAAGGAATGTATTTTTACAATTTTTATAAAATCATTATACTCTATTTGGATCTATTAAAAATTTACTTGTATCAAAAGTTACCAATTACCTTACAAGTTACATTTAATCACCTATTTACTTACATTTTCTTAAAAATTGATACAAGTATATATACATAATACATTTAGAAAAAAAAAAAAATATATATATCTTGAGAACAAGATCCACAATATCCGTTCTAGGAAAGGGGAGAAGTCAAGTGGGTAAAAATTCTTTATTACATATACATATACACTTTATCTTCATTTCATACATCAATCTCAATAATTCAAGTTCTAGCAAAATATTTTTCTTCTTTGTTCTCCTCTCTTCAACCGGCCTTCACATAGTGTTGCAAAGGGATCATCAAAAATTTTGTTAGCTCAAGTTATCACAATCTAGTTACACTCTTTATTTAGGTTTTGAAATAAAAACCAAGAGTGTTTAGGATTAACCTTGGTTCTTATCACCTCATCATATTTACTTGTAAGCATATTTCTTCCATTTTCAAGTTTCATTATCATTTCATATGTTTCTTTTCATTTTTGGAGCAAGTATGCATGATATGTGATTTATACCATTTTATTTCATGATTTTAGAGTATATATACATATTTAGTCATCCTATAAATATTCCCTTGGTATCCTTTGGTCTTGATGGTGATTAGGAACCCATGACACCCTAAGAAGGTGTATGGTAGGATTAGATTAGCTTTGGAGTTGATTTGAAGGGATTAGAATAGGTTTTGTCCGAGAAAAACTATTTTCAATACGTATGTAAAAAGGTTCTGTCCTTGTTTCGAATTTCTGGAAAAACCTACTGTTGGTACGAAACTTTGGCCTTGATATTTAGAAAATATACTTTAAAACTAACCGCGGGTCGCTTGAACGGATAAAACGGACTTATAACTAAGAAGTTATGGATTTTAAAGTTTGACGAATTTTAAACTTATATTTTTCAGAAAATTCAGCTTTGCTGCTTTTTTACTTGTTCGGGTCAAAAACGAGCCTTAAGCTTCACAAATTATTTCGACTTATCAAAAATATATTAGTTTACTTCGATATTTAAGCTAAGGACGATAAAACGAGAAAACGGATTTGAAACGACAAAGATATGCACGCTTTCATAAAGTTGCCGTGAACTATTATTTTCTAAAACTATATTATTTTTACGCTACAAGTGTTATATTAGCCGTAACGCACGACCATGTTTATGCAGTTTTTTAACGAGGTTGTGAAACTTTTGGAACGAAATGTCTTCTAGTAAAATCAAGTTCACCGGCCATATTTTTCAAAACAACAAGCTGTTTGTAAAGCGGAGTTATAGTAAATTAATTACGGATGTTCAAACTTGGCCGAAACTCATTTTTCTGCACAACAATTAGCCAAAACCACCATCTTTAACCCGTATTATCTTTATGTTCGAGACCTTTTGGACTAACAACTGAACTGAAACTTTTAGATATCGATACAAACTTTCCAAAACGGCCGAAGTTCGTTTCTCTAACGATCGACGTACACCATTTTACGACTAGTTTTCTAAAGCCATTTTGTTAATTTCATGATATTTCCGACGACATTGTTTTATGCGATCTAAAAGTGGAAATTTCACCAAAAATCATTATAAAACCATTATAGGATGACATTTTGACGTAAAAACATGTAAAGTGATTTTTGATTGGTCGAGACGTCAAAAGAGTATTTTTCGACGACAAGTATTATTTTCAAAACTCACAAATGGTATAAATAACATATTTAAGTGCATGCATAATATTACATTGCAACTCATTGCATATCATATCATTCGTAATAGGTCCCGGTTGACGCATCACATTATACCTCTGTACCTTACTCTTGTCATCATTCCAGCTATCGGTGAGTATTCACATCCCCTTTTACCGCTTTACTATATTTTGGGGCTGAATGCATGAATCATACTTGAATTAAATTGAATCTTACTTTTGTGAACTTGAATTAAATCCTTGAACTTAATTATGAAATAATGCCATACTTGAACTTATTGAACCATACGCAGTTATGACCTTGTCCCAAAGTCTCCCATGTTCGAGTATCACTATAAAGTCTCGCTTTATTGGTGGAGCGGTCTCAATAAATCTCGCCTAGGTGGTCGAGTGACAAAGGAGTCTCCCTTTGTTGAGCAAAGGCAAAGTCTCCCATGTTCGGAGCATCACTATAAAGTCTCGCTTTATTGGTGGAGCGGTCTCAATAAATCTCGCCTAGGTGGTCGAGTGACAAAGGAGTCTCCCTTGTTGGAGCATTTCAAAGTCTCCCATGTTCGAGCATCCCTCAATTATTACATTCGTGGTACTATATTGTGAGCCATTATGACCGCTTATACTTGACTACTTGACGCACTATATTTTTGTGTAATGGGCTTTTGTGTACACACAAACTGTTGCAAGTTTTGTATGGGCGAACTTGGAACCGAGTGGATACACAATGCCTTTGCTTTGGCGGACCATTTCGTTGACCTAAAGCTTTGATTATTTCTTGCGAGTTTTCTTATTTTTGCTAAACGTGTTTACTCACCAACTATTTTCATAGTTGACCCGTTTGTCTCTCATGCATTTCTGTGTGATCAACGTTAGTAAGCTCTTTCTACCAAGTCTTGCATAATGAAGTTTTCACTTGTTACTACAAATCATTATGTAAAAGAACTCAATATTTTGGGAACTAAACTTTGTAATATATTTTCCGATGCCGCTAAACGGTATTGTAATGGTGTAATATTTCTTTTTAATATTAATGTTGGCATGGTCTATTAATTTGTGCTTATGTTCCCTCCGCTATACACCTCGCGCGTTTCCCACGGTGGTGTGACATTGGTACCGCAGCCAAAGGTTATAGAGAATGCCGATTTTTTCAAAAATAAAAATCACAGCTATAACCGGAAAAATTTTTATTTTATTTTATTAAACATTGAACATCATCCGAGGCATCTAGTCCTATCGTAGAGTCGTTACTCATAAATTATACATAGCCTGATCAACTATGTCTAATTTATGAAGAACCATGCAATGATAAGAATGGTAATTTTAAATCATGTTTAGTCGAGTCTTTAGAGTCTGGTCACCGTTGCATTGGTCGGGTGGGTATGCATGGCATGTTTTACGCTCACGCCTACACTACCGTGCCTTGTTTATATATCTTCTTCTCCATCTTTTCGACTTGTTAGACACATAGCATGTCCCCGATCCCGCTCATATTTCGATTCACTATAACACATTACCACCGCTCGACCTCATCCGACTTCGCTCAATGCTTTACTCAACCCGATGTTTTGGTCCATCAGGATCGCATGGCCGCAAGAAAACACACGCCGAAGCAACAAAGAACGGCAACCCAAAACAACAATGACCATCCAAACAACAACGCTATCGGAATAGCGGAACTACTCACTCAAATTATACACATCTCGATGCTAGCGCACTAACCAACAACGGAGAAGGTACTTCAAACGCCGGTCAAGGATGAGCTACAAAACTTTCATGACATGTAAGCCGGGAATTTCATGGTACTGAGGGTGCCATTGGACTGCTAACCTGGTTCGAGAATGTTGAGTCGAAGCTTAGTATCACGAAATATGCTGAAGGAAACAAGGTTGAGTTCTCACTCTCCGGCACTACAGTGGGACGAAGCATTGACTGGTGGAACAACAACCAACTACGACTAGAGAAGAGGGCCAGCAAATGCTATCTTGGGAAGCATTTAAGAAACTACTAATGATGAGTACCGCTAAAGATGAATTGCAGAACCGAAGAAGAATTTTGGAACCACTTGATGGTAGGAGTAGAGATCGATAAGTACACGATCCGGTTCCACGAGTTAACTAGGATGGTTCCTCACATGGTTTCCAATCTGGGAGAAATTGATTGACCGATATATATGGGGATTGATACCGAAATTAGGAGGGATGTCACTTTCTGCCGAAACCAACCACTCGAAGTCCGCCGTGAGTATGGCGTGACGCTTGACAAATGATGTGATCGTGTCCGAGAACTAACAAAGGCAAACGACAATGGACGAAAGCGGCAGTGAGGATCACCATTGTAACCGGAGACCGTAATCGCAAGAAAACAAGAGGCAATAATAACCAGTAACTATGGGCGATCACCCAGAGCGCAAAGGATATGCGTGTCCACGCCCTTGTGTACTCGATGCAATTATCATCACTGGAGACTTCAAGGTGCGCAAATGTGACGTGACGGTCACTTCGCTACTAAATTGTTCAAATGTAACCGGGAATCAAGGACAGAGAAAAGCATGTTACGAGTGTGGAAGTCTAGATCACCTTCGCAATACCGCCCAAAGCCGAAAAGAACTCTCAATCAAGGAGAGGTAATCGCCCAAACCCTGGCGTTGGCAATAGAAGGCCCACAAGATCGAACATTGAAATTCCTCCCGACGTGGTCGAGCATTCTATCCGGGCACCGAGGAAGCCCGCAACGCCGTAACGGTACATTCCTTTGAACAACTACTTTATTTCGCGGCAAACATGATTTTGAGTGCATAACTTCCTTCCGATCTTTACCACATTCACGTCATTGATTTATTTGAGACCTATTGAGATCGACCTTAGTTGTTATATATTTTGTTGATTTGATTTGATTTGGGTAAGCAAATCAATATCGAGTTTAATCTTTCAAAAGACTTCATTCAAGGATGTTGATTCCTATCTTTCTAACAACTTGTTTCCTAGCTTGATCTAGTGACAGTTCTTGTTTGATGAGTTGCGAAAATCAAGCTAAGAGACAAGTTTACTCAAGTCGGTTTAGTTTAATCTCATGACAGTTCTTGTTTGATGAGTTGTGGGATTAAATTAGAATCGACTACCTAAAGGTCTTTTGAGAGCTACGTTCGATATTGGGCAAGTTTACCCTATCCAATCTAATCACGGGAATGTACTTAGTTGAACGGGAACCCGTGACATGGGCATTGATATGATCATTTAGACTGTTCGCATGATCATGAACTTTTAGAACTCTTGTCGAGGTTCAGACCATAGTATCGTTAATCGAATCACGGGGACGTGATTCCGCTGACATGGGAAGAATGTCACAATTCTCAAATTCGGTCATTTCTTAAATTAAATATGCATCATATTAATTCATTCATGGCATTTTATTTCACATTTAACGCATAATTTTTTATATTAAATAAACGTTATCGCGTGAGTTATTATTTTAAATATTTAATCCGTTACTTTCAAAAAATGATCCCGACATATTTTTATACTTACATTTAGTTGTAAAACTATATTTTGAGTTTACCTAGTGTTCTAAATTTATTTTGTATATAAATCGTTAAATTTATATTATTACGACGCTTTTTCTTAAAACGACAAGATAATTATTATATCACTCAAATCTTTCAAGGAATGTATTTTTACAATTTTTATAAAATCATTATACTCTATTTGGATCTATTAAAAATTTACTTGTATCAAAAGTTACCAATTACCTTACAAGTTACATTTAATCACCTATTTACTTACATTTTCTTAAAAATTGATACAAGTATATATACATAATACATTTAGAAAAAAAAAAAAAATATATATATCTTGAGAACAAGATCCACAATATCCGGTTCTAGGAAAGGGGGGAGAAGTCAAGTGGGTAAAAATTCTTTATTACATATACATATACACTTTATCTTCATTTCATACATCAATCTCAATAATTCAAGTTCTAGCAAAATATTTTCTCTTCTTTGGGTTCTCTCTCTTCAACCGCCTTCACATAGTGTTGCAAAGGGATCATCAAAAATTTTGTTAGCTCAAGTTATCACAATCTAGTTACACTCTTTATTTAGGTTTTGAAATAAAAACCAAGAGTGTTTAGGATTAACCTTGGTTCTTATCACCTCATCATATTTACTTGTAAGCATATTTCTTCCATTTTCAAGTTTCATTATCATTTCATATGTTTCTTTTCATTTTTGGAGCAAGTATGCATGATATGTGATTTATACCATTTTATTTCATGATTTTAGAGTATATATACATATTTAGTCATCCTATAAATATTCCCTTGGTATCCTTTGGTCTTGATGGTGATTAGGAACCCATGACACCCTAAGAAGGTGTATGGTAGGATTAGATTAGCTTTGGAGTTGATTTGAAGGGATTAGAATAGGTTTTGTCCGAGAAAAACTATTTTCAATACGTATGTAAAAAGGTTCTGTCCTTGTTTCGAATTTCTGGAAAAACCTACTGTTGGTACGAAACTTTGGCCTTGATATTTAGAAAATATACTTTAAAACGAATCCGTGGCCGCTTGAACGGATAAAAACGGACTTATAACGAAGAAGTTATGGATTTTACAAGTTTGACGACGAAATGTATATTTTTCAGAAAATTCAGCTTTGTCGTTTTACTTGTTCGGTCAAAACGAGCCTTAAGCTTCACAAATTATTTCGACTTCTCAAAAATATATTAGTTTACTTCGACGATACGGCTAAGGACGTATAAAACGTAGAAAACGGATTTGAAACGACAAAGATATGCACTTTCTCATAAAGTTGCCGTGAACTATTATTTTCTCAAAAACTATATTATTTTTTACGCTACAAGTGTTATATTACTGTAGAACGACCATGTTTGCGGCAGTTTTTTTTAACGAGGTTGTGAAACTTTTTGGAACGAAATGTCTTCTAGTAAAATCAAGTTCACCGGCCATATTTTTCAAAACAACAAGCTGTTTGTAAAGCGGAGCTATAGTAAATTAATTACGGATGTTCAAACTTGGCCGAAACTCATTTTTCTGCACAACAATTAGCCAAAACCACCATCTTTAACCCTTAATATCTTTATGATCGAGACCTTTTGGACGAACACTCCTGAACTGAAACTTTTAGATATCGATACAAACTTTCCAAAACAGTCGAGTTCGTTCTCTAACGATCGACGTACACCATTTTACGACTAGTTTTCTAAAGCCTTTTTTTGTTAATTTCATGATATTTCCGACGACATTGTTTTGCGACGAAAAGTGGAAATTTCACCAAAAATCATTATAAAACCATCGTAGGATGACATTTTGACGTAAAAACATGTAAAGTGATTTTTGATTGGTCGAGACGTCAAAAGAGTATTTTTCGACGACAAGTATTATTTTCAAAACTCGCAAATGGTATAAATAACATACGAAGTGCATGCATAATATTACATTGCAACTCATTGCATATCATATCATTCGTAATAGGTCCCGGTTATCACATCACATTATACCTCGGTGTACTCACTCTTGTCATCATTCCAGTTTACCGGGTGAGTATTCACATCCCCTTTTACCGCTTTACTATATTTTGGGGCTGAATGCATGAATCATACTTGAATTAAATTGAATCTTACTTTTGTGAACTTGAATTAAATCCTTGAACTTAATTATGAAATAATGCCATACTTGAACTTATTGAACCATACGTGTTATGACCTTGTCCCAAAGTCTCCCATGTTCGGAGCATCACTATAAAGTCTCGCCTTATTGGTGGAGCGGTCTCAATAAATCTCGTCTAGGTGGTCGAGTGACAAAGGAGTCTCCCTTGTTGGAGCAAGGCAAAGTCTCCCATGTTCGAGCATCACTATAAAGTCTCCTTATTGGTGGAGCGTTCTCAATAATTCTCGCCTAGGTGGTCGAGTGACAAAGGAGTCTCCTTTGTTGGAGCAAAGGCAAAGTCTCCCATGTTCGGAGCATCCCTGAATTATTACATTCGTGGTACTATATTGTGAGCCATTATGACCGCTTATACTTGACTACTTGACGCACTATATTTTTGTGCAATGGGTTGTGTACACACAAGTTGCAAGTTTTGTATGGGCGGAACTTGGGAACCGAGTGGATACACAATGCCTTTGCTTTGCGGACCATTTTCGTTGACCGAAAGCTTTGATTATTTCTTGCGAGTTTTCTTATTTTTGCTAAACGTGTTTACTCACCAACTATTTTCATAGTTGACCCGTTTTTCTCTCATGCATTTCAGGTGATCGTTAGTAAGCTCTTTCTACCAAGTCTTGCATAATGAAGTTTTCACTTGTTACTACAAATCATTATGTAAAAGAACTCAATATTTTGGGAACTAAACTTTGTAATATATTTTCCGATGCCGGCTAAACTGGTATTGTAATGGTGTAATATTTCTTTTTAATATTAATGTTGGCATGGTCTATTAATTTGTGCTTATGTTCCCTTCCGTTACACCTCGTGTTTCCGCCTCCGGCGAGGGTGTGACAGAGCTTCTTCTTCAGCCTTTAACCTAGCTTCTTCTTCAGCTCTCTCCCTATCTGCTTGCTCAATATCTTCATCAGTTATCTTTTCATCCTTTTCTGGTTCTTCTTCTTCCTCAAAGGTAAATGGAACCTCATAGTTTTGCTGATGTTGCTCTGTGGATTCCTTAGCAGTGGCACCAGTTCACTTATCGGGTTTATTAACTGCATCACGAACTGGTATAGTTAGTGCACCACCACTGGAATCTCCAGGGCCTCTAGTCTGTTGAAGATTAAATTCTGAAGCAGCATGTTGAATCCTTAGATGCTTAATTGTATTGTGGTACTCTTTATCTTCATCCTTTGGTGGAATATCATCATCAGAGCTTTCTTCTTCTTCCTCAGCAACTGGAGTCTTTCCCTTGTCTGATTTGGGACTGGGTGGTTTGTCATCTTTCCTCCATGAGGTTGTATCATCTGTTATTGTTTCCGAATAATGAACCACCTCTTCAGACTCGTTATCCTCAGAGTCTCCGTCCTCTAACTTAAGTGCCGGTTTAGGATTAGGAATGGCACCCGTTGATGAAACTTTTCTTTTGCGGGGAGGATTCCTCTTAGGATACTTGAGGGAACTTCCAGTGCTTTCTACACTTCCAGCACTACCTGACCTTCGTGTCTTCATGGTAGGAGTAGCAGAGGTCTTTTCATCCATAAACCCTACTTTGCCATTGCTCACAGCTTCAACGTAATGAAGATACGATGATAGACTTTTGATATCATCGGTGAGAAGGCAATCCAGGAGCACTGCACCTTGCTTCTTTGTTGACGAGTCCTTGAATATAACAATGTTCAGAGTGGGCTCATACAACACAGAGTGATGGTTGGGGTCATTAAGTCTCAAGGGAATGTCCCGATTATTCCCGAGAATATTCTGGATCAACAGCTTCGTGTATCTGATGAAGGGAACTTTTGTCCCAGGCTTCTTGAGGTGGGACATCATGTCTTCCCATATCAGACTGGCAAAGTCGATGCGCCTTTTGTTGACCATGCCCCAAAAGGTTTGCAGATACATTAGTTTGGGGTGCTCGTGACCGCTGTCTCTTCCAGATACAGACTTTGCGATCATGATATACAGTGTTCTCCAAGGCTGAGGAATATTCTTTAGATCGACCGAGGAGTGCTTTGTGATAACTCCGGCAGCTTCATCATGTCCAAGATCGACCATAAATTGAATGATATCCTCTTCACTTGGAGTTGCCACATAGTCAGCGGCTTCGATTGTAGGTAGAAGAAGAATTGACCGAAGATCCGCAACAGTAACAGTGACTTCCTTATCATTCAGGGTTACGGTGACAACATCTTGACCATCCACCTTTTTCATCGTGTGCCAAAATTGGTGAATGTAGATCTCTGGCACAGTTGCAGAGTTCGTAAGCATGTTGTTGTAAGGATGAGACTTGAGAATGTCCACAACATTTCGGCATGAAGATTCTGAGCAGGTGAAATTCTCAAAATCGACCTTAAGGTTGTTCTTTCCAATCTTCATGTTGTAATCAGTAGGGAAGATGTCTTCCATTGTGAGCTCGTTTGGTGCGTTGACAATTTCCATGTTGACATCCATATCATGATCTGAAAGGTATGGAGACAAAAGAACCAACATATCGAAAGACATTATGTTAGTCAAAAGTTGATTTTATTGTCCAATTATTGAATTTGTCATGTTAATGATTGTTACGAGTCCAATGTCACTTGTAGTCCAATGGTCCAAAGTTGATGTGATAAGTTTCGTGAGTATATTAATTTTGAATTTTAAAGTCCAAATTTACACTCATTCACACAACATTTTAACAAGTATAGCATATAAATGACATTTTGGTCTTGTGACGTTATGAGTAACTTATTACAAGTTTGCACTCGTAACGTTTCATAAATAAAGTTAAATTTTTTGGCTTAAGCGTAGGATTGTAAGATTATGCGTAAACAGTGTAACCATACGCGTAGGATTAAGCTTATGCGTAAGAGTCATCCATAGGCGTAAGATAGCTTACGCGTAGGAACGAACCCTTAGCATGAAGCTTACGCGTAAGCGTAGGTTAGGAGCTTATGCGTAAGGTTTACTCGTAAGAGTGAACCTTATGCGTAAGAATCCAAGTTTACGCATATCCTTCACAGGATACGCGTAGTCCCAATGTAGAACCTTATGCGTATAAGTTACGCGTAAGATTGCTCTTATGCGTAACGGCTACGCATAAGGTGATCCTTAAGCGTAAGTCCATTTTTACCCTTGATTCTGATTTTGCACGCGTAAAACTTGAAATAGATCAATCATAACATCTCCATTAACAATTTATTCAACCTCTTTCAATATCACATGGTATCACAAGTTATTGTTAGTTACGCGTAGATTTAGTTTAAGCGTAAGGATAAACCCTAACAATTCAAATCCTACGCCTAAAAAATCTAAGCATGCAAATTCTACCAAATGATTTCTGGGATGTTTTAGGAGCATTATGAGTTGCTTTCAACAAGTTTTAACATCAAACACCACTTGAATCAAAAATACCCAAATGTTCGAATACTTAAACCCTAAAATTTAATTTCACCATTTTGTAGTTTTTGGGTGAGATTCAAAGGCTTCATTGGTTAATTAAGCATGTATCAAACATCTTTCAAGCCTCTAATTGTCCTAAAACACTCACAATAGAGAATACCCAAATCCCACGCATAAACCCTAATTTAAAAAAATTATTAAACGTCAAGTTAAATTTCTTGATGACAATGGTTTTAAAGCTAGTTTTATACATTGAAAACACAAACCATTTCATCAAAATCATCCCAAAGATATTTTTTCAAATAAACAGGTCTACGCAATGTACTTTGTAAATTGTCAAAGATACGCAACAAATTTTCAAATAATCTTCGATCTAGCTAATATGACCGGTTAGCAGCAGGTTACCAGCTCACCCTTAATTAAAAGTTACATCGTTGGTCCTCCAAACTGAACCAAATTCGCGCAGTTGATCTTATTTTGGTAACGCTCGTTAAAAAAAAATTAAAAACTTAAAATAAAAAATTCTTAAAATCTAGATATTTTTTTTTTTTAAATTTAAAATTAGAAAAAAATAGATAAAATTTTTTATACATTAATTTTTTTAATTCTGGATAAAATTTTTATATTTTTTTAAAAATCTTGAAAATTGTAATTTTTTTAAAAATAAAAATTATCTAGATTTTTCAAAAAAAAAATCAGATTATTAAAAAAGATTTTCCATATATATTTTTTAATTCTGGATAAACTTTTAAAGTTTTTTAAAAATCTTGAAAATTGTAATTTTTTAAAAATTAAAAATTATCCAGATTTTTCAAAAAAATAAGATTTAAAAAAAAGTTTTTTCCAATTTTTCCAGATTTTTAATTTTTTTAAACTGTCTCAATTTATATTTATTTTTACAAAATTACAATTTTCAAGATATTTAAAAAATATAAAGAGTTTATCCATATTAAAAAAAATAGTGTATAATTTTTTTTTTTCCATTTTTTTAATTATAAATTTAATATATATATATATATATATATATATATATATATATATATATATATATATATATATATATATATATATATATATATATATATATATATATATATATATATATATATATATATATATATATAGAGGATAGCTTGGCTACAATTTTTGTAGCCAATTGGCTACAATCCTTCATAATAAATACACTAGCAATGAATCAGGGACCCACAGAAAAGAATCAGGACCCACATAAAAGAATCAGGGACCCACATTTATAGCACAATATTGTAGCCAGTTGGCTACAATAAATTGTAGCTAATACTTTCTCATATATATATATATATATATATATATACTTTCATAATAAAGGACTTTTGGGGAAGCATTACGATGATGTGGGTGAATTTGAGTTCTAGTGCATGTATGATGGTCGTGAAATGTTGTTACATAAAACTTTTTATAGTCTTTGGGTATATAGGCTCGAAAAACCCATTCACATGTGTCATCAATACATTTTGCATATACCCTTTGGGGGTCTGATCTTGGGTATCTAATTTGAAATCCTTCTTCACGAGCTTTTCTACCCAAAACAACTTTTATATGTTCTTTATTATCAAAAGTATCATGCAAACGAACAAGACTAGATGTTCCAGAACACATACCTTTTTTCGAGTTGATATCTGGGACTGGTGTTTTGAGTATGGGAGGCATATTCCAAAATTTATCCTTCTTGGATTCACTAACCTCCTCATCGATTTTCTACTTCGTCATCAGATTCACTTACGCTCATCATCGATTCACTACTCATCCTCGCCAGACAATCTTTTCACTTTCCCAAAAACACCACCCATTACCTTTTCTCCGAAAGGCCGTAATTTATCATCATATAGCAAATCCCTTTCATTAGTCTTTTTGTTTTTTGGTGAACCAACAACTTGTTTTTTTTACTTATTAGCTGAATCACTTTGAGGATCCTGCGATGATACACATGAATTCCAGTGCACATACATAGGATTCCAAGGAAATCCATGCATATGTTGAAAACTATTAAAATTTTGATAAAAACTACTACCGTGCATTTGTGTTTGGTGAATTTGTGTGGCATGATATTCGGTTTGATATACATTTACAGACGAGTTAGCATGAATAAAATTGCTTTGTTGATTGCTTCCCGTAGTTGATAATTGCCTACCATTTACACTAGACTCAACAATACACAACGTAACAATTCTACTACTTTTAACAACAAATTCCATAAATTCATTGACTTCCAAATCATCACATACCTCTACAATATCATTATCCGGATTGTAAGTTATCATAAAACCACTATTAGCATCGATTTCTAGCCTCTCGGATACCGCTTCTAGTAAACATGAATATGATGACGACAATGGTAAAATTAGTGTACGTTTTACACAATTTAACGGCATATACTCCAACACACCATCCACTCTTTCCCATGTACCTCCTTTACATACACGTATTTTGACGGTTTCTTTGACGGAATTCATGAAAAACTTGAGTTTTTTAGTGAGAATTTGAGTTTTTTTTAGTGAAGGGAGCTAAAATAACAATAAAACACGTTTTATCAGCAAAATCTAGCAAACTGGACAAAATCTCAAGTTTTATCCATAAATTTATGAAATTTCTTAAAATATCGAAAATTTGCGATATTTTTAAGAAATATCGCAAATTTTTGATATTTCTTAAAAATATCGCAAATTTCGCAAGTCTTGCGATTTTTCTTAAAAATATCGAAAATTTTCGATATTTTTTTTTTCCAATTTCACAAAACTCAAATTTGCGATTTTTCTCAAAAAACTTGCCGATTTAGTGGGTATTTTGGGTTTTTGAGTATAAAATGAGGTATTTTGTGAAGTAGGTTTGAAAAAATGGGTATTTTTGTCATTAAAAAAAAAAAAAATCTGCTAAATATCGGGTAACCAACCCCCAAAACCAAAAAAAGGCGCACACACTTAAGAACTAGTTAATTCGTCCCACCAATTTCAACCGTGTTTTTTGAAAAGGTGAGTTCACAAAATCATTCCTTATCTTATTTTGAGTATATCTTGTGAATTTCATATCTTAATTTCGCCTAATTAACTTGAATTAAAAACCTAGGGTTTATACAAAAATTTTGGGCATTTCTTAATTATGTCGTTTTAGGTTATTATTTTTGTGGGGATATGTTAGGAAATCATTGTAGAATGATTTGCTATGAATGCCATAACACAAAAACGAGGTTTTAGTGGGTTATTTGTGTCGAACAAGCAAGAGGGTGTTCATGGCTGATGAGAGTGGGAGTGAGGCTGTTTGGTGTAGTTTACTTCTGCATTTGGAGGTTTCAAATGCGTCAACTTGTTACAAACATGAAAAAGAAAGTCGTGTGATACATGTGGTCTTTGTTCTTTAAGTAAGATAGCTTAAGCACATCATTCTTTTATATTTGTGCATTCATTTTGGCCCTACTTACTTTACTTATCCTGTGTTTGGCAGAGAATTTGCTAAGGAGACTTTCCGAATACTTCTATGAAGACGAAGCATCAAATCTACCATCTGCATCTGATGTTTCCGATTCTCTAATGTTAGAGGTGAGTGAATTAGACATCTATTGGTGTTAGTAATATCTTTGAGAATGTCTTACTTATTCTACGAAGACTTGGTTTTCAGGATACCAGTTTTGTACCGAATGGGAATACAAATGCCCCAAAGGATGAAGGGATGAATGGTCCCTTGTTGCGAAAGACTGAATCACAGTAGCCTTTCCTAAGATATATGTTACTTTTGTTTGTTATGCATGTAGGTGTTGATTGGGATTGCTTATTTTTTATGCTTATTTGCTTTTCGAACATTAGCACCTGTTGAAAGGCATATCCTCTACCACTCCTTTACGATTTGACTGACCAAAGAGTAGTGAAACAAGTCACTAGAGGTGATGGTGCCCTGCCCCTTAAACATCCAAATAATTACTCAGACATTTTCTTTGGCCTGGGTGTTATTTTTTTTCAAATTGGACTTATATAATCGGAAGAAACAAACATACTGTTGGCCGGTGTTTTTTTTAATAAAAATTGATCAATGGGATCGACAGTTTTCCGGAACACAAGAACATATTCTGGTATGCTTAAAACTTTAGAGGCAACTGACTCTTTGATATTAACATGCACTTCAAGAACAAAACCCTCTTGTTCTCGCTTCTCTTATTATTTGGCAAAAGCTTGTTAATAAAACATATATGTTTTGTGTTTGGATTATAAAACATATATGTATTGTGTTTTGGATTATAAAACATATATGTTTTGTGTTTATGATTAAAAAACATGTTTACATCATTAGTTTAATATATACAAGATTGTGCATATGCGTTATGCTAGTTGTCGTGATTAATTTTCGTTTCTTATTTGTTTGTGGTTTAATTGTTTTCATGCATTGTTCAGATCTGATTGATTGATGAAGATGATGATATCATTTAAGACCGGGAAGTCGATGAACACGATTATACATGAAGATAGTTTGCGATTTTTTGAGATATATGATTATTGCATGTGTTTTGTATTTGTAATCAAGTGAAATGTAACATTTAAGTATATTAATCTTGTTTTTCTTTTTATAATGATTTATGTTATTTAATTTAAAAAGAATAATGATCATGTAAAAATATTGGTAGGTTGATTAAAAAAAGTGTTAGCTAAAAAAAAACATGTATGTACTTTGACTAATTGAAAACATGTATGCACTTTAACTATTTGAGAAAAAAAAACATGTATGCACCGTTGCCTATTTAAAAAAATTAAAAAAAAAAAACGCATGCTCCTTGAGATTTTAAAAAAATAATGTTTATGCATAAAAGTCATGTATGCCTCATGACTATTTGAAAACATGCTAGCATTAAAATAAAAAATAAAAAATAAATAAATAAAATCCGAATTTTAAGATTTAGAAAAAACGGGAATTATAAAAAAAAACAAGAATAATATGAAAATGTGTTTTACTATTATATCCTTTTGAATTAAATAAAAATAACAAAATGATATGAAGCATTAAATGATGTACATTATGTATTATTACATGTAAATAGTGTTCTCGCATTTCAAAGTTCTCGCTCAAAATAAAGTGCCGGACTTTATTTTGAGAACCCTGTTAAGTGCGAGAACTGCGAGAACCTTTTATGTACTCTTAGTTATGCATAGTGTGCAACATATCAATGCAACATGACATTATTGAATTATTCAACTTTTTTATTTAATCCAAAAGGGTATAATAGTAAAAGACAAATTTATATTATTTTTGATTTTTTAAAAGAATCATGTTTTTTCAAAAAGCATTAATTTTTTTTTATTTTTTTATTTTGGCGTTTTTTTTTTTCTTTTTTTTTTCAACATGCATGTTTTGAAGCTGATTTAGTACATATGTGTTTTTATGAATTAATTTTATTATTTTGGTTTTTGGAATAAATTTTCGACATACATGTTTTTCGAATGAAAAGGTGCATATGTGTTTTTAGATGATATAAATTTATAACACCAAAAACATAATGTTAAACACAAAATTCGATATAGATTGAAATACAATTCAAATACAAATTTATAATACATGAATATAATCTATCTTTACACTTGTGCACTAACAATAATTAACGTAAACGGACATATGTGCACAAAACATATATGTTTGAAGTTTCTCATCAGATTACTTTTGAACATGTGTGCATGTCTTCCAAAAAACATACATATGCACGCCTTCCAAGAACATATATGTATTCCGGTATGTGTGCACGCTTTTAAAGAACGCCACGCCTAGAAAAAAATAATAGACAAGATTAAATACTTTTAAAATAAAACTCAAGATAACATAACACACATGCACAAGTTTAACTAACAACACAAATAAACAAGAGAATTTTTTTATTTATGCAAAACGTATATAATTCAAACATAAAACATATATGTTTTATAATTCAAATACAAAACATATATGTTTTTATGCGCATATTTACATGTTTTATACGTGAAACATGCATGTTTTATACAAATATACATGTTCTATACGCTAAACACAATAACCTCGCTAATGGATCGCATCGCACCGCAAAAAGACATAAATAATAATTTTCTTTGAACAAAGTATCGAGATGGCATCACCGCCACAAAAACATACAAATTCTAACTAACGAGTAATAACTAAAGCAATATCATCAAAGTCATTTCACTAGCATGACTTAAACTAAGAATCATTCAAGTAATACATATCTAAACATCAAAAACAATATTTCCAAATATATTATTCAAGTAATACATATATCCGCTTTAGCTCAGCTTATCATGCTGGTGTCACACGCCTACCTAATATTGTGAATAACATGAGATTATATACTTAAGTTACAAATTACCAAGAATAAGAAAAATACATGCATACTTACCTTGATTGGTCAATCAATTTAACATATTACTACCGGGTTTAGTGGGTCGGTAGTTCTTTGTGAAATTTATTGATCTTGGTCGGTGTTATTATTTTATTCTTGATTGGTCGATCGTGCATGTTCTTTGAATATACATATATCGACTATTTTGTTTTCATTATAGACACCGTAACTAAACGATCTACACAACAATGTTTTCATTATTTTTAATAGAGTTACACCATAAACGATTTGATAACAAAACAATTATACATAAAAAGAAATCCAATAAAACCTGTTATTGACTTTGCAGATACAACGACCACCACTCACACATCCCGCCGGAGACAAAACGCAATCGCCACAAATTGAAAAAAGGGTATTATATATCAAACGTTTTGGGTTTCGTGTTTATAGATCAATTGGGTTAAGGGATATTAATGAGTTAGCAGTGAGAAGTTTTGGAAGGAGGAGAAGTTATTGGGATGGAGGCGTGGGTGAGAGAGAAATAAAGAAGGGGATGAATTTTTGACCTACTAATATTTTGGAGATATACTATTTGACAGGATCAGTTTTTGTAAAATGTGAAATTACATTAATAACCTTCTGTGATTTTAAAATTTAATTTCAGATTTTGATTTATTACAATTATGCCACACATCATCTAAACCATTGATTCATTCATCTAATGGCTAAAAAAGAGTTCTCGCAGTTCTCGCACTTAACAGGGTTCTGAAAATAAAGTTACACTATATATCTATCTATACATATATATGAGGCTACACATGCCACGTGTATAATGCTTACGAGGCATTTTAATGTTGACATGGCGCCTATATGATGAGGTGGAAATGCCACTAAATCTGAATACAATATAAAAAAAAAAAAAAAATTGGTGGCAACCAAGATTCGAACATGAGTCACATGAATCACAGCCACACACCTCAACCACTGAGGCAATCCACATGTTTATTAATAATCTTCTACTTCCAAAGTAATAATTCTTCATAACTTCCAAACGCCACAACTACTGAGATCCCTAAGTTTCAGTCAACACTTCTTCAATTACTCCCCCATTTCATTCGCCAATAACTTCCCCATATAAAAAACGCAATAATCGCCAAATCAAAATGACCGAGGATAATCCGGGTTTGATTATAATCATCAAATCATGACAAAAATCACGGAGTATTTCAATTTCACAATCATAATCATCATGTAGTTTAGATCGGTGCTACCGCCGCTTTGATATTGGATGGGACCGATCCCAAGCTCATTTCAGCTTGCAATCAATGGCAATCACCTTATGGTATGTATTTAAAACACCAAAATTTATTCCGATTTCACGTGTCAATACTAAAGTTCACATTTATTTCTGTGAGGGTGATTTTTAGTTTGCTTCACGACATCTTATTCCTAAATCACCTCCAACCGTAACTTCATATTGGAAACCGTCCACCTGAGATTTTACCACAAAGGAAGACATTTTAGAGGTAAAGTTGCTATTATGATTTGCTTACTTATCTTTCTATGGATTTATGTCGCTGATGATTATAACACTAATATCTTTATATCTTTATAACACTAATATCTTTATATCATGCTGACCTATGAGACACAGTTGACAAGACGCTTAAAATGATATATTCAATGGTTTTGCAGTGGTTTGTGATGAACAATGCAACAATCATGGTGGGGTAAGTGATAATGGGGTGTCTTATGCTTGAGGTATTTGAATTCAAGAGTGTCTTACTCGTGCTTTATGTACTCTTAATTACTATTTTTATAATGGTATCGTTTTTGCAGATGTCCATGTGGCGTTGTAGTGATGAACTAAACTTTCGAGACAGAACTCCATAGATCACCACAAAGAGTTATGTCAAACATTACATCGGTAATTGATGTTAACTTTTCCTTTGATATCACTAATTTTAATATATAGAAATTTCAAGCATTATATAACCGTAGTTGTAAGTAACTATGTCGACTCTTTATAATCAATCAAATGGGTCACAAGTACAAGCCATTTTATGTTTAATTATAACGAGTCAAATGAGTCAAAACCATTGTATTTAGTGTAAGTTTTAGTGCATAAAAACCTCGAAATCCGTGTTATTCAGGATGTTAGATTACTATACTGTCAAAATCTATATTATGTGTTTGATAGACTTATTAAAAGTTTTGAAATTGTTAGATTACTATACTGTTTAAATAACATATAAGCTGTCTCCTTTTACAACTTTGAATAAGAAGAAGAACCTTATATCTGTAAGTTGTCTCATGTTCTTATGTTAACATCAATATTAAACTTAGGTTACCTTATCTATAAATAGTTGCATAAAGAAAAACATAAGAATGAGATACTCCATGTAAATGACAACTTGAAATGTTACGCATAGAAAGGTTCACTTCAAAGAACCAAACACCAATGGGATTCATGTTGCGGAAAAAAGTTATTCTAAATGTACCAAACACCCTCATTTCAGCAACCAAACACCCATGGAACATGCCCCATCGAACATGGGTGTCCAATAGGTACATGCCTATTAATGGTCAATTATTTTTTTAACTAAAGCTCATATAGTTTTTGAACAAGGGTGTCAAATGACCCATTATATCACCCTTATTTTTTCAACTAAAGCACATTACAAGATATGAATTGTTCTTGCATATTGATCCGGATGTGTCACGCTTATAATGTTGCCATTGTTTCAGTCAATATGCACAAAATCGTGGGAACATCAACTACCCAGCTACTTCAGCCAGTAGTAAAAGAAGATGCCATCGGAATGGAGCAACTATTTCGGTGTGTCTATGGTCGATCAACGCTACAATTGCAACAAAAGAGCATGCCAAATGATATTAACCAAGGTTTGTGGACTCATGTGTCTCAGATCTTCTAATTGGTTTAAATTATATTTTAGTTGCTTTTTACATTGTATTCGAGTCATTCACTTTCGTAACAGTCTGGGTAGCACGCAATGCAAGGAGATCACAGTTTCAGTCAAAGTGTTAAACTCCGTAAACTGTATTAGTGAAGGTAGTTTTCAAATACAATTATATTTGTGATTACTATTATATAGGTTCATATGATTGTAAAGAGTTGTAGCTAACATCATATTAAGTTATTTAAAGTCGGATAACTTCTAACAATTTTTTAGAAGCAAATGAGATAAAACTATGGCACTTGCCGTGATGGCTTTCCGAGCAGAGGTAAAAATATATACAACCATATTTTCGCTAACCGACATATAAGATAATATGCATACACGCCAATCGGTTTTATCTCGATGTGTCACGCTTTATAATGTTGCTAGTGTTTCATCAATATGCACAAAATCGCTGGAACATCAACTACCCAACTACTTCAGCCAGAGAAGAAGATGCCATCTGAATGTGGAGCAACTATTTCAGTGTGTGTCTATGGTCATCAACGCTTAATTGCAACAAAAGAGCATGCCAAATGATATTAACCAAGGTTTGTGGACTCATGTGTTCTGAGATCTTCTAATTGGTTTAAATTATATGTCAGCTTGCTTTTACATTGTATTCGTGAGTCTTCACTTTCGAATGTGTCCTGGGTAGCACGCAATAGCAAGTGAGATCACAGTCAGTCAAAGTGTTAAACCTGTAAACCCTGATTAGTGAAGGTAGTTTTCAAATACAATTATATTTGTGATTACTATTATATAGGTTCATATGATTGTAAAGAGTTGTAGCTAACATCATATTAAGTTATTTAAAGTCGGATAACTTCTAACAATTTTTTTAGAAGCAACGGTCGAGATAAACCAGCGGCACTTTGCCGTGATGGCTTTCCGAGCAGAGGTAAAGCTAGATACAACCATATTTGCGCTAACCGACATATAAGATAATATGCATACACGCATATGTTTGATATATGTGATATTACCTGTTATTTCATATCATTTATTTATATTTGGTTTTCTAAACGATGTTGCTATGAACAAAGTAGCCGTGGCTATAATTTACAAACGAAAGTTACGTCTTCACGCTCTTCACCTTTAGGTTAAATTGAATTTGTTACCGTTAGTGGTTGAATTTAGATTTTATATTATGTTTATTCGTTCTTATTTTTCCTTTTTCTTTATCCATGCTTCAAGAACCACCATCGGTTACATTTACCTTGGAAGATGTGAACACGCTCTGTGAACGCTGCAGCGCGGCTTTTTGTATGAAGAAGAACGATAAATAGCGGTTCTACATATGCCCGCCAAGGTATCATCGTGTCGCTTAGGTGGCGAGTTGTCTTTACGTACATTCAAACAAGATTCACAATATGAAAACATTCGTGCATATAACCGATGTTCTGTATACGGTGTTAATGTAAGAGTCCATTAATAATGGGATAGGGTCGTATGTGTTCAAAGTTTCAGACATATTTATCATTGGAAAGGTGTGTTTCTTCCGCCTGAAGGAGAGCCGCCTAGGTTTTTTCAACTGTATATATATAGTTGCTCAAAGTTAACCCCGAAACTATCGTGTAACCATGCAAACCTTTGTCTACTATCCCTATAAAAATGAACCACTAATTGCAAAATTTATAATACAATGTTTTAGGTTCACTATTGAATCAACTATATTGAAAATCAACACATTGAAGCCATGGTATTATTAAAGATGTTCAACTTGAGGGAGAAAGGTCAATGACTAATTTCCAAGCACTCAAAATGCAAGAACCATGAGCCCCAAGAAATTCATGAGTACATGTAACGTTTCCATGACTAAAATCGCATACCACTTTATAACTTACTATCTAACAATTATCTATAACTTATTCATTAACAACCATACTTTGCGCAATAACCGCAATTATTGTTTCAAAACGCTTGTTGATGTACGAACACCATCTCCTTGACATGTTTTAGTCCACGTGAAAATACAAGAACAACAGACTCCAGGAGGTACTATCCACATTTGAAAACAAGGACCCTTATCAACTTCCTGACTCACCGAAAGAACTCAGGAAGAAAACATATCTTCAAGTTTCACTTTGACACAACAAAATAAGTAGAATACCTGACTTCATTTTGGATACAGTCCTCGACCACACCCACTGGCATTGCCAACACCAAATCCTCGAACCAAAGGCCCCCTACGACACTTCTACCCTTCCACCACCACGCAGTATCCGGGAGCAAAGACATGCCAAATCAGCGACTATCAACGCCACCTGAACAAGAATTCATGTTTGTAGAAAAAGAAAGCACAAAAGATGAAGTCCGCAAGAAATCGGCAACATGCTTTATTTGAAGTAAAGGCAAAAGTCAATGACAGTGAAAGCACAAAAAAGGCTAAATATGAAGATTAGGTTCCACCAACAACAGAACATCTTTTGTAAGCAATAAATTAAGAAGTGTGTTTTCTAAGTTATGCATGTATAAAAGTGACACCAAAACGATAACTTTTGGTAGGGATCTGTAAAATGTATGTAATATATGTATATACTTTAACCGTTTATTCTCTCGCACATATCATTCTACAATACATTAGGAATGAGTATTCTCTTCCCCATTATGTTATCTGTTATGTAGTCCATTAGTAAAATTCTTACTTAGCTCACATAAAGAAAATATCCATGTTTCTGCTTACTGATGCATCAAATGGACTAAAAATTATGGGTCTTCTTGTAGAGCTTACCACCATTCTTTTAAAGCTTGTTGCTTAATTTTTTGGCCTACCGTAGCGCACTTTTTGTTGTTGTTGCATTTTGTTTTTTTGCTTACAACACTTAGGGGCGCTTTGGTTGGGGCAATTTGGAGATATTTAGGCATTTGCATTTTAATTCCCTTCAAATGTCATGTTTGGTAACTCAAATGGGGAAATTGAAGCAATTTACAATTCCTCGAATTGCCAAAATGGGGAGAATCAGAATGCCTCCAAAAAGTGACGATTTTAATTTCTTGAAAAAAAAATTTATAAACTTTTTTTCTTATTGTTTTTTTTATAAACTTTTAAATAGAATATTTATAATTTTATTTTATAAACTTTTTTATAAATTTTTATAAACTATTTTATAGATTTTTTTTAAACTTTTATTATAAATTTTTATAAACTTTTTTTTATAAATTTCTTTATAGATTTTTAAAACTTTTTATAAACTCTTTTATAAACTTTTATAAATTTTTTATAAACTTTTTTTTTTTAAATTTTTTATAAATTTCTTAGAAATTTTTTATAAACTTTTATAAATTTTTTATAAACTTTTTTTATAATTTTTTTTTATAAATTTCTTATAAACTTTTTTAATAAATTTTTTATAAACTTTTTCATAAATTATTTATAAACTTTTTTTTATAATTTTTTGATAAACTTTTTTTTATAAATTTTTTCTAAACTTTTTTTATAATTTTTTTTATAAACTTTTAAATAGAATTTTTATGAAATTTATATTAAAAAAATAAAAAAAAAATTATAAAATTCTGTGAACCAAACATGCGGTTTATTTTAAATCTCGAATTTTAAATTCTCAAAATTTAAATTTTCTAATTTAAAATTCTAATTTCAAATTACCCCAACCAAACTTCCATTTAATGTTGAAGTCAAGTAATTTGCTATTATCATGTTTTTTTTTAATTTTTTGGTCCAGTGTAGTGCACTTTTTTGTTGTTGCTGCACTTTGTTTTTTGCTTACAACACTTAATTCTGAAGTCAAGTAATGTGCTATTATCATGTTTTTGTAGGCTTGTGATAATTGTGATGTACGGAGTATATACTTTGTAATATTTGTCAACTATCTTACCTTGCAATATTTGTTTTCTTTCCTTTTGTCAACTTATGTTAGTCTTTTAGGGTCAACATATGTGTGCTTTCTAATTCTTTTGGTTTTGTCTTAACAAGTGGGTGTTAGGGAAGCTTTCTTTTTCTTCGTGGTGGTTTATCACATAAGTAACTTAATGTAAAACCATGCTACTTATTGAAGCTCTATAACCAAAATCAACAACAAACGTGGTATACAAAGAAGCTTCATTTCGTATTTGTGTTTACCTACCACTTTGTAACTTTTGTTGTATCATTTTTCAATAAACTTTTATTTCTTTCATTCTTAATGCATTCAATAAATAATTCAGTATGTTTTTAACCTATTTTCAATATATATATTTTTTCAACTATATGTGGTTGTGTCAAGAGTCAAGAGCAATAAACTCCACCAAAAACTTCGTTTACAAAGAAGTCTTATTTCTTATTTGAATTCGCATTAGCCTTTGTATAAAACTAACTTCTTCATTATTAATTTTTAATTTTTGTGTTTAAGATATTTTATGCTATTCATTATTTATTACACTAAAAACTTAGTTACTTATATTTTGTATGTTTGAAGGTTCTTTGTCTTGAAAAGACGGCTAATACACAAAGTATACAACAAACTTCGTGTACAAAGATGTTTTTATTCGCTCAAAAATAAGCACCATGTAATTTACATCTTCTCATATTTTTCATTCTTCTTTTTACACATAAATATATAATACATGAACATCTGCTCTCTTTTTATTCCAATTTTGGTGTCTAAGATATTTGCCGTCATTCAATATTTATTTACGCCCAGTTAAACTTCGCCAAGTAATCTTATTACTACCATCCCAAGGGCTATTATGAAGCTATATATATATATATATATATATATATATATATATATATATATATAAATATATATATATATATTTTAAGTAGATTTTAAGAAATTTTTTTTAAAAGTTTTTTAATTTTTTAATTATTGCGCTACCAAAATTGGACTAAATGCTAATTTGGTCCAAGTTTTAACGTGTATTTTTTTGAAAAATCTGGATAATTTTTATTTTTTAAAAAATTACAATTTTCAAGATTTTTAAAAAACTATAAAAGTTTAGCTAGATTTAAAAAAAAAAAAAAACTAAAATCTAGAAAATCATTTTTAAAAATCATATTTTTTTTTTGAAAAATCTGGATAATTATTATTTTTAAAAAAATTACAATTTTCAAGATTTTTAAAAAAATATAAAAAGTTTATCCAGAATTAAAAAAAATTAAAAAAATAAATTTATAAAAAATATTATCTATTTTTTTCTTATTTTAAATTAAAAAAAAAAAGATTTTATCTAGATTTTAAGGAAAAAAAATAAAAGTTTTTAAATTTTTTTAACGAGGGTTACCAAAATAGGATCAAATGCGCGAATTTGGTCCAGTTTAGAGGACCAACGATGTAAATTTTAATTAAGGGTGGCTTGGTAACCTGCTGCTAACCAGTCATATTAGCTAAATCGAATATTATTTGAAAATATATTGCGTATCTTTGACAATTTAGAAAGTACTTTATGAGACTGTTTATTTGAAAAAATATGTTACGTATCTTTAGCTTTCACCCTTACCAATTTAACCCGTATATAACAAAACATGATAATTAGCTATAAATGTATCTAAGGGCTGTTTGTTTATTAAGAGGCTCAATCCTAATATGCGTAGAAAAGTCTGAATCTGATTCCCATCTTAATCTGAATATGTATTTAAGAAATCTGCATCTGACTCAAATAAAACTGTTTGTTTTTATAAAAATGTATGAATGTGTAAAACTATCAGTTTTACAGTATAAATATAATACCATTGCATTCACACAATAAATAAAATTTATTAAATATAAGAAAACAAACTCTATAATATAATAATCAATTTAAAGTTAAAAGTATTTTTAAACAAAAAATGCAATTTTATTTTAATTTGACAAAAATAAACGTGTCGGAGTTTAAATTGAACTTTTTAAAACGATTAACTATATGGCTCGCGTTAGAGTTGAGATATGTGAGTCTCAAACCGAACCCTTCAACTTGAAAAAAATATGAATTGTCACATATCATCTTATACATTCTTCATCTAACAAGACATATGCAATGATTCTATTTAATACTTTTAATACGAAAAAACAATGGTGAAACAAGACAAAAAAGAAATGCAAATAAAAAAACCGTAATAGAAAAACATAAAAAGAGAAAAAAAATCAAGAGGTGTTAAGATACTCCCTTCACATCTAGTTCATTTAGAGGTTTATACCTCTTACTGACTCTTAATGGTCAGATAAAAAAAAAACGCTTCTTAATATAGATTTCTTCGCCTCTGAATGACATGAAAAAAACAAACAGTCTTAATGACTCAAATGTCTGACAACATCTGAATGAGTTAGATTAAGATGTTGTTAAGAGGTAATTTATAGAAAACAAACAACACCTTTGGGGGATTAGAATGACTATTATCAAATCAGGGGTTCATATATATCCTTAACATACTCAAGCGGCTCCCATTATTGGTATCAAACAAATAGCGATTCATACAAGCTAAATCTTCTAATCGATAATTAGGCTAAAAAAAAACTTTAATTTAATTAATTCATTTTTTTCGGTCGAAATTTTTACTTTCATCCAAAAATTGACTCTAATTTTTTATCTTATTCTCCTTGGAAAATGTTTTATTTCTATGCGCACTATTCGCTATTGGACTCTCTATTGTTTCATCAATTTATCGTAACAGAAAATCAACTCGTATAAATCAATCTAATTTGTTGAATAAATAATATTATCCTATTAAAATAAAATTAGAATTTTCATAAATCAATTAAAATTAGCATGTGTGCCACGTAAGGTATGATCATGTTATCACAAAGATAAGAAATCAAAGTAGTTTGGCACTGTCAATCCAGAAAAAACCGGGTAGCTCATCGATTCATCCAGTATTAGTATTTAAATATATAATTCATTTATCAATTTACTAGATTGAAACTTTATCACGTTCAAAAATAAAGATCCAATGTCGCATTCAATAAAGATTTATGATACATGTATTGGGTGTACTCAATGTGTCCTAGAAAAACTTCAATTATTTCAATTTGTTTGAAAGGTGAAAAAAGAGGTAATGTCTATACCTAAATATTAATCTTAATTACCATGAATATTAATGACCATGAATTGGCAATTGATACCGTAAGTAACTAGAAATACACGTAAGTTCGCGGAAGGATTTCCTTTTATGAATTGTGCAATTAATTTCAAATAAGTCGTATCTTGCTCGCACCAATAAATAGAGCTGAGGTTATAGTTAAAGCCTAGTAGAAAACCTGAAATAACTAGTTATGGTAGGCATCAAGGAGCTAAATGAAATATGTTCTTTTTATACATATGTTTATAAAAAAGCACTTACCTGAGTTTCCTTTTTTTGCAAAATAGAAACTCTAAAGACGCCCTCGGTACAATATTGACGATCTCACAAAGATTTTTCAGTGAATTTACATTTACTGATCCAATCTTTTACGGAATCGATCCCCTTTTGACTGTACAAGAATATGTGCATGTCTTTACTTTAGGTTTATAATCTTCCTTTGTGTGATTCCTTCCTGTAGAAGCATCACTAGCAGGTTTTTTCGGAAAACTTTATTTATTCTAGTGTGGGACAATTTTCAAGTTCCTGTAGCCATTTTTTTTTTTTGCTAATATAACTCAAAACTTTCAAATTCAACTTTTGTGTGTATCGTGTAATTTGATAAACCAAATATCTCTTTTATACCTCTTCACCCACTTATCTCTTTCAACACCTATGCATTTACAAAGGGTAAAATCTAATCATGTACAACATTAATCTTCTTCTAAACAGAACCAACCACCACCCTCCCTCCACTTCCAATCCCACCATCACCACTCTCACCACCGACCGCTTCACTTCACTCCTTAAACAAGAATGTAACCGGTTACTTATTGACTAGGTCACAGGATGCACACACAAATCAAATTTTTGAAACTTTTTTTGTTAGTTTAGCATTAAAAAAAATGGTTACACATAACTAGAAAAATTGACAAGTGGTATACATTCGTAGGTAATTATCCCTAACCAAAAGTGGTCCAAAACTGCGAAAAGGTCAAATTGTATGTTTACATATACTCCATCAATACTAAAAATCCATAACATAAGCAAACAAAAATTCCTTTATCTGAGAACAACACGTAATCAGTTAAAAAATAGCTAAGAGTAAAGCTAGAAATATAGAAACAAAAATAACTCCATATGTTGTGTAAACCTTGTCCATCATGGCTTTATTAACTTTCGACACTTTCATTTTTTCTTCACCTGCATAGCATTAAATTTGTTAGTTCATCAAACCAAAGTATAGCTGATCCAACATTGATGCAAAAAAAAGGACCTTGTACCTGTAACGGGTTGTTCAATCACCGGGAAGAGTATAACATCCTGTTTACCAAAGAATATATTAGTATGCAAAAACGTTGGTAGTGATGAACATAAAACATTAAAGAAAGTAGTTCAAATGCACAAACCTTGATGTTTTGTGAATCGGTGAGCAACATTGTGAGCCTATCAATCTCTAAACCCCAACCAGCAGTTGGTGGTAAACCATATTCAAGAGCTGTACAATAATTCTCATGCAAAGCCATTGCTTCGTCATCTCCCATGTGTCGATCCTGAAAAATTGACAAAAATTGACCCCAAACACATTTAGTCCAATTTGTTTTTACATTGTCAGGGGGTGTTTGGAATTTGCTCAGTAACTTATTTGCTTAAAAAATATGCATGTAACATTAAGTGCTTATGATAATAAGGTGTTTCATCCAAAAACTCATAACCACTTTAAGAAGCAATCCCAGACACCCTTTTAATGTCAAATAAGGATCACACAAGTTATAGTCTAATGTTTTCTATGACAAAATGATTTGTGCAAGGCAAGTACTCTTAGGGTAACTTTTGACCCGTCTCCATTAGGGTGCGTTTTTATATTTCACTTGATTTTGAACATTTAAAAAAAATAAAGAAAAAAAAATCTGCCACACACTTATAGGACAATGTGGTACCTTTAGTTGATCAGAAATCGCTTGGCGTTGCACCACTGGATCATTCAACGCAGTGTATCCATCAGCAATCTGAGGAAATAAAAAAAGAAACGATTAATGGTAAAATAAAATCCAACAAAAAGATAATCAAAGCAAATATAAGTTAGGTTCATAATACCTTATGCTTGTTAATAAATAGCTCAAACCGCTCAGTCAAACCTGGTTTGGACCTATTCCCTTTCGCCATTGGACTCATTATCTCTGGATAGTTCATCATAAACGTAGGATTAACACATTTCTTCTCCAAAAAGTGTTCCACAAGCTGCACAAATGTACAATTTCTATTAGGAACATATATAATAAATTGAGTTTCTTTCTCTTTGTTTTTTAATAAAAATGTTTGCTCGTTATTATCTAAAGAAAGAATCATAAATTACTTTATCGAGTAAATGTGATGTTGTTTGAGGCGGGGGACATTCAATATCAAACGTTGTGCATGCATCAACAAGATATTTGTTGGCTTCATCACTTGAAAGGTCTTTGGGTATGATAAGATTTGCTTCCTTTTCTAGCTCTTCAATCATATCAAACCGCCTGAATAAACATTTGTATCAAGTTAGCAGCATAATCTCAGTAAAAAAGAATAAAATGATTTTATGTGCTAGTAAGTAAGCAAATTACCTGAAAGGAGGAGTGAAGTCAATTTCGACAGGGTCATTCTCATACCCACTGGAGTGATGTTTAATTATGCAGCTACCGCCTGTGAGTTCCTTCACCATGTCTGGCACATTGTGCTTTACTCGTATTAGTTTAAGTGAAATAAATCGGTGCATTTCAAGACCATTTATGAAAATAGTATTAATGAAGGACGGTGGTTACCACAGGTAAGCTTTAAGTAATTTACTCTATAGTTTGTACTCATATTTAACATTGTGTATGTTTATAAGAAATTTAGACAGAAAGTGCTTATTGTCAACCGGCCCAAGAAACAGAACTCTTAAAATACTTACCACTCAACATTATTTCAGTAAGCTCCATTAACTTATTGTAGTCTGCGTAGGCCATATAAAATTCACAAGTAGTGAATTCAGGATTACATTTCAAATTAATCCCTTCATTCCTGAATTGTTTTCCTATCTCAAAAACACGTTCAACTCCGCCAACAACGAGCTGCTTCAGATATAGATCAGGCGCAATGCGCATAAAAACCTTCATGTATAGGTCGTTGTGGTGAGTCACAAATGGACTTGCACCTGCTCCTCCAGCAATCGTGTGCATCAAGGGAGTTTCGACCTTAAAAATAACAACGAACATACTTAGCCATAGAATGAAAAGAACATCACAAATTGATAAAGAAATATTTGTTTGTGATTTTACCTCCAAAAAGTTACGTTTCTTGAGAAAATCTCGGATATAATCTATGGCAAATGCACGAGTTTTGAATGTACGTGTGACTTGTGAATTGACCATCAGATCTAAATAACGATGACGACACCGTGTTTCCTGCCACAAAGAAATATAGTAAGGTGCATGTGGCAATTTCAACAATTTTAACCAATTCACTTGTGAGAGTTGTGAATATCAAATACCAGATCTTTCAGTGTATATGAATCCGGATTTCTGCCACTTCCTAGAGTGCAAACATCGAGTTTCTGTAGATTAAAAAGGGGTCTCCAAGTCACTAAAGAACCCAAAAACAACATCAAAACAGCTAGGTAAATATAACAAGTTTCACCTTGACATTGGGACTTTCCGCTACGCCTAAACTTTTTTGCATTGGCAACATGTGAAGACAACGCACTAAAATTGTAAATGATGTCGTATTAATAATCAACCCCTCTTTACTTTTCACTGGCATAAGAAAAAAGAAGTTAAATGAAGTAAAATGAAGATGAAAATGAGGTGACAGAAATAAGGCCCTAATCAGGATAGACGATAAGCACTCTTGAAATAAGGTCCTAATCAAAATATGTATAATGTACAACTTGAAATTACAAACCTGGAAAGCCGGTAACACCAACTATATCTCCGATTTTCACACTTCTATGTAAATTTGTAAATTTTTCTACATTCGAACCCAATTTCCTGCAAAAACATACTTTACTTTAGCAAGTGTTTATTATCTTAACTTTATAACTCATAAAATATACTGTATCAAAATACATTAAAACATAACTAGTTACTTATGAATGGTTAAGTTCCTGGATAATCTCAAATACTTCAAATAAAAAAAGTTTAGTTAAGAACGGCCGGTCAAAAGCACCTAATATCCTAACTTTTGTTATTTAAAAATCTAGGTTATGTTGTAGTAATGTTTTTGTTATAGTAAGAGTAGTATGTAAGGGAGGCAAGCAGTTTACTTTGCATCAGCCATAACTTGCAATTTGACGCCGGAACCATGCAAGTCATAAAAATATAACTTTGATGAAGGAGACCGTGTGCTCATTATTCGCCCTAAAAAAGTGCAGAGTTATCAACAACAGGATATATGAATAAATTTCTAATGTATGAGACCATGTTACCAATTTCTAATGCTTACCAGCCAAAGATACCACGACATGTTCCAAATGTTCCCCCTTTTTCAAATTTTCATAATCTTTTATAAAATCAGAAATGGAACTTGTGGTATTGAAATGAGGATACGGTTTCACGAGTGCATCCTTCTGCGAAACTCAAGTAAAAAGGATATATAAGCCCGAACATGAACTCAGATTGACATATACAAAGTATATGCACAAAATAGGTATATAAATTTAATCAAGAGAGGAATTATATAAACCTTTGGATCAATGTTTTCATCATCGGTAGCAAACCCCTCCTGAACCGCTGATTTTGTCATGGTAGCATCCTGAAAAACAAAACTCAGTATATAACATTCAAGTAAAGAGGATATAAGCCCGACCATGAACTCAGATTGACATATACAAAGTATATGCATACAGCTCGTATCCAAATGTAATCAAGAGAGAAATTATATATACCGATGGATCAATGTCTTCATCATCGGCAACAGACTCCTCCTGAATGGCTGATTTTGTCATGGAAGCATCCTGAAAAAGGAAAATCAATATACAACATTCAAGTAAAGAGGATATAAGCCCGGTCATGAACTCAGATTGACATATACAAAATATATGCACACAACTCGTATACAAATGTAATCAAGATAGAAATTATATATACTGTTGGATCAATGTCTTCATCATTGGCAGCAAATGGTAGCAACCTGAAAAAGAAAACTCAGTATACAACCTTCAAGTAAAGAGTATATAAACCCGGCCATGAACTCAGATTGACATATACAAAGTATATGCACAGAACTCGTATACAAATGTAATCAAGAGAGAAATTATATATACTGTTGGATCAATGTCTTCATCATTGGCAGCAGACGGCTCCCCTGAATGGCTGATGATGTCATGGTAGCAACCTTGAAAAGAAAACTCAGTTAATAGCATTCAAGTAAAGAGGATATAGGCCCGGCCATGAACTCATATTGACATATACAAAGTATATGCACACAACTCGTCTACCAAATGTAATGAAGAGAGGAATTATATATACCGTTGGATCCATGTCTTCATCATGTGCAACATACTGCTCCTGAACCGCTGATTTTGTCATGGTAGCAACCTGAAAAAGAAATCTCAATATACAACATTCAAGTAAAGAGAGTATATAAGCCCTGCTATGAACTCAAATTGACATATACAAAGTATATGCACACAACTGGTATACAAATGTAATCAAAAAAGAAATTACATATACCGTTGGATAAATTTCTTCATCATTGGCAGCAGACCGCTCCTGAACGTCTGATTTCGTCATGGTAGCGACCTGAAAAAGAAAACTCGGCATTCAAGTAAAGAGGATCTAATCCTGGCCATGAAATCATATTGACATATACAAAGTATATGCACAAAACTCATATACAAATGTAATCTAGGAGGAAGTATAGATACCGTTGAATCCATGTCTTCATCATCGGCAGCAAACGGCTCCTGAACAGCTTGTTTTGTCATGGTAGCAACCTAAAAAATATAACTCATTATACAACATCCAAGTAAAGATGATATAACTAGGCCATGGACTCAGATTGACATATACAAAGTATATGCACACAACTCGCATTAAAATGTAATTAAAAGAAGAATTATATATACTTTTAGACCCATGTCTTCATCGTCGGCAGCAGACTGCTCCTGCACTTCTGATATTGTCACCGTAGCAACCTAAAATAGAAAACTTAATATTCATCATTCAAGTAAAAAGGATATAAGCTTGGCCGTGAACTCATATATAATATAATTTAGATATACTAAGTAATTGCACACAACTCATATACAAATATAATCAAGAGAAGAATTATATATACCGATGGATGCATGGCTTCATCATCGGGAGCAGCATGCTCCTGAACCGCTAATTTTTTCATGGTAGCAACCTGAAAAAGAAACTCAGTATACAACTTTTAAGTAATGTGAATATAAGTCGAACTAAACTAAGAGCAACACATATACAAAGTATATGCACACAAGTACATAACTCATCTAAACCTATATAATAGAACTGTTCGAATTTTTTATGATGACATGTAATGTACTAATGTGACATGGTAAAAAGAAATGTGACATGACATTTGTGGATACATTAATTCTGGATAAAATTTGAAAAACAATTTTAAGTACCTTCCTAAATTAGTGCACAATTTTTTTATTTGACTCTCTTTAACTATTAAATATTCAATGTTAATCATATTCATTATGTTCGTTTTTTCATCCCGATTAATAAAAACATAAATAAATAACTTTTTACATACCTAAAATGTTCATTAACTTTAGATCAAATGAAAAATATAATCAAGATGAGAATAATGAGAAGGAACCACAACCATAAATCTCAGATGCATTCACAAAAAAATATGCATTTCCCAATTATTTCTCTTTTCTTATTTGAATTTTGTGGCTAGAATTGTTTCTCATTCTTCTCATTTCAATAACTCTTCTCACTAGATCCATTCCCTTTAGGTAAAACCATGTAGGAGGTATAATAGTTTTTAAAAGATTTTAACTTTTAATTTATGATCATATTTAAATATTATTTAATGTTTTTGTTTTAAAATAATAAAATCAAATATTACGTTTATATAACTTTGTATTTATATTCTATGTATGTATACAATTATCGTACTTAATTGTTTAATACGATATCTTGTTTTACTGAAATTTTATTTCGGTTTGAAGCTTTATTTTTGTATATTTTTATATGTGACTATGATGATATGTGTTACATAAGATAAACTTTATTTTTATATGTTAATACCTCTCCTCTCAAAGTTATATTTTCCATTTCCATTTTGATAAGTTTTTTGGTTGAAAGAGTGTAGTGGTGTCACATTTTTTTTAATGTGTGTTTTTTGTTTGAGGTCAATAATATTAGTAGGGGGAGTATGATTTTCGTATAATTTATTTTACTAATCCATGTTTTCGCATCTTTAGAACGTGGTTATTTAATTTTTTTCAGTTATTGTGTAACGGTTACCTGTATCAAATTGTCTATTTTTGTTAAAATTAGTGTAGTATAAAATTTTAACATGTCAACTTCATTCTATACAAATTCATAGAACTAGCCCGTTATCGGACGGGTCTGAGATCTAGTATAAAAATATAATCAAGAGAGTTATATATACCGTTGGACCCATGTCTTCATTATTTGCGCCAAACCACTCCTCCTGAACCGTTGATTTTGTCATGGTAGCAACCTGAAAAAGAAAACTTAGTATACAACATTCAAGTAAAGAGGATATAAGCCCGGCCATGAACTCAGACTGACATACACAGTATATGCACACAACTCGTATACAAATATAATCGAGAGAGGAATTATATATACCGTAGGATCCATGTCATCATCACCGCAGTAGATCGCCTCCGAATTACTGATTTTGTCATGGTAGCAAGCTGTAAACGAAAACACAATGACATGAAAATACTAACCACAATGGATGTTGTTTTTATGCACTTATTTCGACACGGTAAAACAAACATGTAGTTATACCAAATTTTGAGATTATTATCCACAATAAATCGCTATCTTCTAACAGCAATGACATTGCTAAATTTCTGGTTACATTGCTAATTAACAAAGAAACTTCAAGTTATACCAAATTTTGAGATTATTAACAAGCGATCCTAATTAGCGGTTACAAAACAAAACTCATTGCCTATATATGAACTGTTTTTGATGTTGATCATGCAACATGTATTCAAATACCATTCCAAATATATAGACTAAAAAACAATTTTTGACATTATGTCCATCTATTTGCAAGATAGCAAATGATACATAATTTCCAACAAAACCATCAAACACCTCGTAGATAAAAAGGGCCACGCAAAGTTGAATGAACTACTATTCTAGAAGAAAAAGATGGTGACTCAAAGTCGGTAAACATACGAGGTTTTCCCTGTTTGGGCTATACGTGGAGGGAGGGCGAGTTTTTGACTTAGTTATAAGAGCCTAACGGGTGTATTTTTAACTCATATACACACGGCCTAAGCGTGGTATCTTGGTGACCCTTTTTGACAATTTCCTAGCCACCCACGAACTTGTGTCTATGGTGAGAACATCGGGTATTTGACCACTATATTAATTTGGTGGTTGTTGAAACTGCTTAAGAGGGTGTTGTTGATTGAAAGTCCTCATCACAAATAGTCTATAAAAACCTTAGTTAAGAGGGTTTTTGAAGCTGCTTATTTTTTTCTGCTTAATGGTGTTTGGATTTGCTCACTTTGATGTTTGGTTTATCCAAGCATCCCAAAGCATCTATCATCTTAAATTAAGCAGAAAATAGTTTAGTAATCCCGAACATTATCTTAGTTAATACGATGAAAAAAAAAAGATTGGCACTTCCTCATAACAAAAACACTAACCCTAGCTTTAAAACAACAACACTAATCAATAACCTAGCTTTGTCTCAAATAAACCTTGTAAACTTAATACGATAAACAAACTAATAACTAACCTTGATCGAAGAAACGATGTACACAATGGGAATAAAAGTGTAAAAGCCAAGAAATATCTAGTTTATAAAGAAACGAGATGTCAAATAAGTTATTGAAATACGTGATTTGGCCTCAATATATAAGGTAATAAGCTTATTAGAGGAAACTATATTAATTCCAGTTTATAGAAAATATACTTACTAAATATAATTTCAAGAGATAAATAATGATTTAGCAAAAATCTATTCCTTTTTTATTCAATATGTATTGCTTTACCAATTTCAGTTACAGTAGACAATAAAACAAAGGATCGAACATGGGTTCGAGAAATATAATTTACACAAATTACATGGACAAAACGATGCAAAGAACTAAGAATATGATATAAAGCTTCTTGGAGTGTATGCCACTAGAATATTGAAGGTTTGTATCATCAATCACTGGTCCACATAATACTTGGTGATCACTGGTTCGAGTCTCGTTAAAGCTATAAAAGCTAATAGGAACGAGTTCATCGTGGCTAAATTCTGCCTTGAATGTAACAGAATATTTCTCACTTGATCCAACACCAATGCCTCGTAGAAGTTCCATATCATGTCTTTAACTTGCACAAATATGGTTTGATCTCCCACACACGAGTTATTAGCATCACCCATGATAAAATCTAGAGTAAATTGCCCTTGTCTATAAAAGTATATATTTGTTGAAATTCCCGATGGGCTCCCAGAAATCAGTTCGATTGCACCACGTCCTTCTGGGACCGCAAAATGTTTTGAGTCGATGTATTTTAGTGTACCTAAAATGGTCCAGCCTTGTAATGGAACGGAAGGTTGTCTGTTGGAACCAGCCTCGAGTAAGATACCTTGAGACGAGTTACCCATAAAGGCTGGTCCAGTTTCGAACCCACTGTTTAAAATCGGATTACCTGTGGAAATTTAATTTACCATTTGCTAGATATCTCAACTACATATTAATAAACACAAAATCAAAGAAAAAAATTGCAGCTTAATCTTAATGACTAGAAGTCTCTCTAACATAAACATCAACATACCTGAATACCATATTTGAGGTCCAATCGCCTTGACCAAAAGAGCATCAACGATAGGCCAACAAGTTACATTACTACGACTAGTTGTCGTCACAACACTTTGAATTTTTACACCAAAAAAACCCCTTTTTATTTCAACCCACCCTACAGAAAAAGCATAAGTTTGCCACATTTCGGTTCCAAGTGATTCATCGTAAAAAAAGACCTTTGACACATCAGGAGCCGAAACATTTACAGCCGTGTAGTTGTTGGCGCACTCAGCACTACTTGGAGCAATTGTAAATGTGAGAACACAATCATAGCTATCATCGGATCTAAATGTTTGGTTGATCATACCATTTGGACCCAATTGCAAGCCATGACCATTACCGGGTAGTGATATGTTTCCACCAGATGTCACGTATGAAACTGTACCTTTAAATGACCAACCGGGGATCACGTTGATTTTGTTATCGAGGAGCATGAATTGGGAAGTGGCATTTGTCGTCAGATTTGTTGGTGGAGTTTCGAAACTTGGATTTTGAAGTGTAACTAATTAGGAAAAACAAAAGATAACGTTTAAATTGAAACACAGTTTTGTTTTTTCATTGATACCAACTCATAACATTGAAGAAAATAAGGAGTAGCCGAGTGGAATATAATGTACCTTTAGAAGACACCAGCACGGCCAAGAAGTACAATGTGATGACAAGAATCGTGAGAGCCATTGATGAGATAGAGTTGAGTTTTTCTAAGAATACAAGCGAGTAGATTTTCAAAAATGACAGATAGTATACCATGAATATATAAACATCGAATCCATGTTACATTTATGTCGATCAAGTCAACTTTAATGTCAACTTGGTTCATTTATCTTTGTGGTTATTATCCGTCAATATATTTTGAAAGTGACATATGAAATCATTATAATCTCATAATCAACACAAGTTGAGTTGCAGAAGATAATATTTAAATGGATGATTTTTTGTTATTTAAAAGTTACTTATCGGATCCTTCCGCCGTATATGTATATATCACAAATCTATCTCACATATCTTCGGACTGAACTTAAATCATTTAGTTGGGTAAAGTCTAAGACTTAAGTTTTGATAGAATGTTTAATTCACGTTATAGTTTGTAAGTTTTGATAGAATGTTTCATTGCATATATAAAGTCAAAGACTTAAGGGCCAAGTGGTAGTAGCATCTAAATAAGATAACGTATTGGATTGCTCAGTTGACTTTAATTAATATGAACACGTGAAATTGAACAATGTACAATGAGAACAAACATGATGCAAAAAGTCGTACAGATAACTTTTGAAAGGGATATGTACCCTCGCCTACGCTATTTTGTCCTCCACTACCGGTCCATTTTATTTACAATACAACATAGCTTTTATTATTATGTTATTTTTTTCATTTAATACTTTGACTTATAAAAGTTTTTATATTTCTATTATGTACTTTCATGGTTATAGTTTTTAATATAAACAAAAATCAAAAAAAAAAAAAGAAAATGAAACACAAAAGGGGGTATAAATGGCTTTTTTGGGGTAGTTAGAGCACCCTGTGTCGTCTTCACGTACCGCCCAGCATTTGGCACCTTCGCTGCGTCCCAGCCATGACACCGGCATTCCCTCGCCGTCGCCGCTGTGAGCCTCGTCGCAGACGGGCGAGGTTTTATGTGATGACAATGTATACGTTGGAGCAAATGGATTTTTAAAAATACTACCGCTTTCAAAGGTTAGTTTTATTTATTATTTTAAATATTTTTAACACAACTATATAAATACCAAACCATAAACCAACATTTTTCTCACTACATTTCAACCAACATATTTCATTACTCTCTATATCTCAAGTCTAAAAACACAATGTCTCAAAACCCGAATGAAGTAGGGTATTTCACGAACCTCCTCAATTCAAACCCACCACAATACTTCGGGTTCACAAACCCGCTTCACCTCGTCAAAAAATCTAACACATCATCGCCATATGGTACACAACAATTCAATCCCAAGATATTTATCTTAATCAACAATATGCGTTTCAACAAGGATTCACAAATTTCCCGATTCGGCACAAAATTTTAACCCATCACAACCTCCAATGTTTCATCAATCTCTACCACAACCCCAAATTGAATCACAACCGTCCGGTTCTCAATTCAAAGTACCACAAGCACGTGAACCGTCCAAAGGTAGACGAAAAAAACCAAGGCAAAAAAATCAAACGAAACTGTGGATTTGGACTCGGACAATGACGATGATGTGGAAGCAGTAGGTCAGACTATGAAAAGGAAATGGAGCAAGGCCGAAGAAAAGTTACTTGCAGAAATTTGGATAGAAATTTCGCAAGACAAAGATATGGGAAATGATCGTTCCGAAGATTTCTTTTGAAGCCATTATTATGGAGATGTTCAACGCTCGACCGCCGATGACCCTCGTACCAAAAATATGATCACGGGTAAATGCACGAGGATTAATGGTGATTTTCAAAAATTCAACGCTATTTATAAACATTTGCAGCCGCTGGTGAAAATGAGCACAATCATCTCGAAAATGCGAAGAAGAACTTTGAAAAATGCTACATGTCTCGAGGATATATTAGACCTGCACAAACGACCTCGCCCGAAAGAGCACGGGTAGAAAGAGTCGAGCTACAAAGAAACAAAAGTCGACTTCAACGCCGAAATGCAGAAGCGGTGGGAGTCAAACAACTACTTTTGGGAGAATTATCCAAAAATATTCAAGAAAAGCCGACGCTCAAATGGGTTTGTTACGATGACGCAGGAGAAGGAAGTAATGCTAGAGATGAAGGAGATGAAGTTTCTCCTGCTAGATCCCAACATGACTACTGACCCGGTAAAAGCCGATATCATCCAAAAGAGACAAGCAAAAATAATGAAGAAATATCAAGATGCCGATGACGAGTAAAATGTTTAAGTTTCCTATTATTAATATGTGTTGTATTTTTTTCTCGTATCGTTTTTTTTGTATCTTATTTTTTTTGTACCGTTATTTTAAGTTGCGTGTAATCCCAACCTATATAATAGAGTGTTTTTTATTGATGACATGGCAGAATAAATGCCATGTGTATAAGTGAAATGCGAAATGAAAGGCCAACGTGGCAAGAAAGAGAATTAGTAAACACACGGTTACATCCCATTTCTTCATTATCCGAAAACGCATGTTCTCAGATCTTGGAGGAAAACCTAATTGGTTTACAATTCAAAAAATTATACCAAATCAACTCACAAATTATGCCTACATCAGGAAATAACCTGAACTTTTTCTTGAATACTAATTTAGGGTTTCATAATTTTTTTATTTGATTAATAATTCGATTTGATATTTATGTTTTTGTTATTTGAAGATTACTTCTTTATCAATTCACGAAATCAATTGGCCATACGTTTGTGGTGATAACTTTATGTCATTCAAAAGGCTATGAGCTACAATCAGTTAATCAGTTTTCATTGTATTAGTGAGAATTGTGTGGTTAATAATTTGTTTTAATCTGTTATTAGTAAGTTTGTGTTGAGTTTTGAGTTTTTAATAATTGTTTGATATGTCGATTTGATGTAACACAAGGAAAGGACTTTGTGTAACAACCAAATTTGAATTTTTTATTTGTGTAACAAAAAAAATGTGAAATTGTTAAGTTAATTGCCGAGATTACAGATCTTTTTTAAAAAACTGAAATTTGATATATCATATCCTTAATTATAATTTCATTCTATAAAATGCAGCAGTCATTGCATTGTCACATCATCTCGCTTCTCAGTACACAATCAAAGGTTAGTACATTCAACTGCTTTTTTAAATCAATTTGAATTATTCTTAGTTGTTATTAATTATTATAATGAAATTAAATGTTTACAGTTTAGTTTAGTTATTGTTATTGATCCCTATAATGAAAACAAATGGTTACAATTGTGTTTTGCATTGTTATTGATTTATAATGAAATGAATTCTTTAAAGTTTGTTTAGTTATTGTTATCGATGATGATTACCATCATCAAACATTTTTATTGGTTGTTGTATGTGTGGTTGATCCCCGATAATGAATTCAGATTTTCTAAGTTTTGTTTAGTTATTGTTATTGTTGTTGATCCTGATAATGAAAACATATATTTTATTGATCCCTAAAATGAAACCAGATTTTCAGACACCATCATCAAACAACGCTTTGTTTAGCTATTGTTATTGATCCCGATGTAGGAAATCGATTTTTAAGTTCTGCTTTTGCATTGTTTTGATTATGCTAATGAAATGAAATTGTTTAGTTGTATTTTGTTTAGTTATTGTTATTATTGTTGATCTTGATAATGAAAACATATCTTTATTGATCCCTAAAATGAAACCAGATTCTCGCACACCATCATCAAACAGTTTTGTTTAGTTATTGTTATTGATCGTGATGTAGGAAATCAAAAATTTTAAGTTCTATTTTGCATTATTATTGATTATGCTAATGATAGGAAATTGTTTAGTTGTGTTTAGGATTATAGAATATGCTTTACAATCATATAGTAGATGTTGACAATGAAATGATGTATTCCCGCTTATGTCTTGGTCATTATATCCGAGAATTTCATCCCTTTGTGCGATGTTGATCTTATGACTGACAACATCAAAGTGCAAGCAAGATGTATAAGCGTTTCATGCTACTCCGCAAACTGCTTGCTTGGAGTTTGACCGTGTGATTCAAGATGAGGTTATAAAACCTTTTAATTAAGCGATTTTTAGTTTATTGATATAATCTTAGTGGTGCAACTAATCGTAAACATTATGTATCAAATCGCATCCGATACTACTATTAGGAAAGGATATGCCCGTAATGAGGGCTTTTTCAAGAGGGTGTGTGCTATAGGATTAGCAATTTTGGAGTGCGAGACGGTGGTAAATACCTTTGTCGAGGCATAAGTACAAGATCATGTTTTCAAAACACCTTCGACACGCGGAACACCTTTTGACCAAAATGCAAAGGGATTCAAATTTGAATCATTCACATTTTGTCACCGTCATGGATCGGTCCGAATCATCAAGTTTATCACACAAGTCAACCACTTGTGAATGGTCAACCGTAATAAAATTCAAATAGTCTAAAAGCAATGCAATTTCCCTTGGAATATAGTGGATTCCCGCGTTCCCCCGGAGGATTAATGGTGCTTAAAACGTTCGATGTCGAATGATCACTAAGGATAATGATTTAAGGATTTTGAGTGGTAATTACACCTAAAGAAAAAGTTTGTAAATTCTGGTGCTTAAATGCAAATTAAAGAAAATTAAAAAGCTAATTTCTATTAAATAAACGCTATCACTATTTTAAAATGATATTTTTCTTGATTTATAAAACAAAATAACTTAAATAAACTATTTAAGTTAAAGCGTAAACCTAAATTATCTAAAACCGTGACCTAGAATGAAAAGCGTCGTTATATATAAAATTACGCGAAAAGTAAGAAAACGTAAAATTTGTAAAATAAAAGTCCTACGAGTGTAAAACAATTTTCTTACTTACTATATGACAAAAGGAAATTTTAGAAAAAAGATTTATATTTTTTTTTATTTATTTTTATTATGAATTAAATACTATTTTAAACTAATTAAATGATTAAAAAATACTAAAACTATTCGTAAAATTTGAAACTTTTTATAAAATACTTTATAACAATACAAAGCTAAGAAAAATACAAAAGGTGTGAAAGCTTGTTTTAATAAGTTGTAAATAAGCTAATGAACTCAGATAAGCTAAAATAGAAAACAAGGGGTAAGTATTAAATGTTGCAAAGAAATACCACCAAAGACCCAAGGGCAACTTGTATCGTAGTGTGAGTCGGTGGCCGTGGTTCAATCCCAGAATGGACTTTTTATTTTATTTTCTTTTGGACTTTTTCTTTTGAAACTAATTAAGAACGATGAAATAAGCAAATTTCAAAACTAGAACTTTTTATAAAACCACTAATAAGCTCAGAATAAGCTTATGATTACTTAACAGATTAAAGAAATGGAAAGCACAAGGATAAGCCAAATGGCTTATAAGCTAATCAATAAGCAAAAGGTGAACTGAAAATAAGCTAGACAAATGGTAATAAGCTAAAATGACAACCTAAAAAGCAAAATAACTTAGAAATAAGCAATCAAATAAATAAGCTTAAGCGTTGCCTGTATTTTTTTGGGTTTCTAGGCACTTTCTAGCTTAAATTTAAGCACTTTAATAAGCTAGGAAATGAAAATAAACACTGGAATTAACAAGTTAACCAACTAAGCTTTCCAAAAAGCTAAAGCTCTCATTGCCCACTCATGAGCTTATGAAAAGCTTGTAGACACGGAAAAGACTCAAGATATCAGCTGTATACAAGAATTGGGACAAACTAAAGCTTGTTGCAACCCTACCAAATAAGCCGCAAAATGGAAAATAGCAGCGATCCTGGAATATGATTGGTCAAAAGCCAAGGTTCATAAGCCGAGGTTCACTAATAAGCTCTTGATGAGCTTGTGAAAAGGGTCACTCAAGCGCACGTAAGCACATTTTAGAAAAGGACTTAAAAGAAACTAAAAAATAAGCAGTTTAATAAGCTAACTAGAAAATATAAAAAATATTATGATTAAGATGAGAAGCTATATTTTAATATTCCTAAAGCTCAAATCTTGAAAGCTAAAATTAAGTCCTATATAAAATTATCTATTTTATTCACAAAAAGCTAAATTGAAAATTTTGACTTTTTATATAACTCTAATAAGTTGACTTAAGTGAACTTTAAATTAATCATACTCACTAATTATGTTGTATTAACCTAAAATAAGATGGAATTAAGCTAAGTTAACAATTTCTAAACAACTATGATGACTTTTAGTTCCTAAATCCTAACAATTAACTAGATAAGTGAGATTAAAAGTATTTTTGACTTTTTCTTAAATAAGGACTGGTTTTCTTTGTTGCAATAAGATATTAGGTACTTATGTGACAGAATAACAAGAAACAACACCAACACTCTTTAAAACAGTTAAACAAGCAAATCCAAAGGTCCTATATGAAAGCTGTTTTGAAGCTTTACTTACTAAAACAGGTTTTTAAAGCAAGGAATCTAGTGATTATCTTATAATAACTATATTAAAACAGATTTAAACTAAAATTAACAAACTTTAAGTACTTATACTATGAAATGCAAATTATGAGAAATTGCTTACAAATTGAGTTCAAGCATAAAACAGAGAACCAAAGTACTGAGAACACAACCTATAGCTTCCCAAGAAGCTCTAAACCCAAGGCAATCCAAAATTCACCTTGCTCCAACTTTCTCTCTTCTTCATTCTTGATTTTTATTTTCACTAATTTATTTGGTATTTTGGTATTTTTGATACTAAACGAGTTTTAAGGTTACTAAAAGCTTAGAAAAGCTTTATAAGGAGCTTACATTAGCTTATGAGTCCAAAACAACATCTACAAATAACATTAAGCTAAATTGAGATTTTAAGCTTAAAAATGCATAAACTTGAAAATGATACTGAAAACTTGGAATTGATGATTGAAAAAAGATTTATATTACATCGAAATTGATAACAAGAGTACTTGAAAGCTAAGAAATACAATAAAAGTTTAAATTAATAATAACGACTAAGGAAATTAAAGATTACACTAGATTTTTATTTTACATTGTTTTCCCTTTATAATGATCTCTTTAGACTTTGTTTCCACTCGATTGTTTCCACCTCATCTTGACCATTGAAACCTTCTAATCACCACCGTCCATTTGGCAATTTTGGCCAAAATATCTGAGCTTTCTCAATTAATGAAGTTTGGGAGGATGTGGAGGTGGAGGGGAGTGGGTATACAGGTGGAAAAGTGGTGAGGTGGTGGAAAAACCACCCTGGTTTTGGGATTGCAATTGAGGTGAGGAGATAAACAGTGATAACCGGTTTTGGCCGACTTCTCACAAGACCCGTTTTAATATTAACAAAGAGGGTTCAAATGGGTATATTGAACTGGCTCAGGGTCAAGGTTCAAGTGATTGGTTGGGTTTGTGAATTGGGCCAACGGTTTTGTGGGTTTGGGTTTTAATACAAGGTCCGTTTGGTTTGTTTAATACACAAGGACCAATTTTGTAATTCAATCAAACTTGAGGATTCAAAATGTCATTTTTCCAAAGTTAACACAAGGACCAAACTTGACAATCTTTAATAGTACAAGGACCACTATTGCATAAAATTCTATTTTTATAAATCCAAGGACTATTTTTGACATTTTTCAAAGTTTAGGGACTAAGGTTGTAATTTTGCAATTTTTAAACTTTGAAGGACAATTTCTTACAACTTGTGAATCCCAAGGACCTTTTATGACTTTTTTATTTATTTTGATTTACCAGGGGACTAAATTTGAAAACTTTTGAAACTTGGGGACTAAACGCCAATTATGCAAACTTGATACGTTTTTCATCCGATTTTGGTATTTTTGCATTTGAAACACATAAAACACTTATTTGTGATATTTTTTTCATTTTGATGCATTTAAGTGTTTTCGATGTTTTGGCATTCTAACAAAAATGATGAGTATTTAGATTCATCAATGTGATCAACGAATCTCATACGCTTGGTATGTGAAACGTTTTTACTTATTTTACATGTATGTTTTCATTATTTAAATTATCGTGTTCATTAAACTTTTAATATTATTGCACAAACATTTGCACATATGTCATTAGTACAATTGTATCACTTGGGGACCTTATACCCTTTAATAATCATGGTATGACCAAATGACGAATCATGCATCTTGAGGGTGTTGAGTAAGTTTGCATACAGTTTAAATGAATTAAAATTATTATGTTAAAATACAGTGTATATGATTCATACAATGTGCAATTGTATAATAACAACTATATGGTCTAAACGCAGAGGTAACAAGTTGGAATGTTGTTTCTTCAACGAATAATGGATTTGTTTTAAGGTGTGCATCAAAAGGGAATCGTCAGCCATGTGGTTTCTTATCATTCAGTTAGGGAAAGTGAAATCTTGGAATGGAAAAAATAGTAATTTAAAAAAAACTCAAAAAAATGTAAACTGTTTTAATAATTCTGATGTTTATATTTGATATGGATTTTAAGTTTGTGAAACTTTCAGGTACCCCGTCTCTTGGCATGCATCTGTATTCCGGCAATATCTATATCAATGAATATTTACCCGAGGTTAGAGGCCAACAAAGGTAAACAAGCGCATAGTGTGAATCATGTTGATAGAGATCTTTCAATTTTTTAAACACTATTTTATGGCGAGATACCGCGAAAGATGGCTATGACGAGAATGATTTCAAGATTGATTTGTTCTCTCCAACCACTTATGATTTGACCCCTCAAAACTTTTTCAAGAGTGCAACAAAGAAAATTGTCGTGTCATTTGATTCCTATGATGTAAGTATTTGTGATTCAAGTATTTCCAACATGTAATTATCATTTTTAATAATATTCTAATCGTAATCCAATTCGTGCATTGTAGGAGTACAACCGTATCATCTATGCCAAGGTGCACAAAATTCACAAGGAATATGGCGGTATTATCCAAGAAATGTATCAAGCGAGCTACTTTGAATGATGGACCAACTTTCGTCCAAATCTTCCTCGCTGTAGCAAAAGAAAATTATGGAAATGTGATACTCATGGTGTGTGTTTACAGTTTGTCGATACATTCAAGTTATATTTCATTACATGTAATGTAAATCATGCCATATATCTACTTATTTATCTTTAGGTACAAGATAATAATTCGCTGATGGCCGAGTCCGATCCGATCGGGTCCTTTTGATAACATGGTTGAAACTCCTAAATGATACGTCAGAGTTGATGGAAAAATATCATTACGCTAATGAGGATGTTTTTCCATCATAGCTTGATGTGATTGTTGGAAAGAAAATGTTGTTCAAATTTACCTATACTGATTTTAACATTACCAACAACAATCATGTTTATCAAGTCAAAATGATATTTGATGACCATGAGATTATCACTCGTTCAAAGAAGGTTTTGTCCTCACGAGGTATGACATTACAGAATCGGAAAATTATTCTTTATGCACTATTTTCAAACCGATCAACGATACAATTATTTGTGTTTTGCTCTTCAACAAGATCAAGAGCTTTCTAAACAAGCAAAGATGTTGCGCATCAAGTAATCGATCCTAAGAATGTACGTAAAATGACTCCTTATGTTTGTCCTCTTAAACGAGAATTAAATATTGCTTTTGGACTACTTTTGAACAGTTGATAAGAATGACTTTAAACCTGCCAAATGGAATGGAAGGACATCTAAAACCATGTTTGGTTACTCGATGATGAAGGCTTTGAAGGCTAGGATTGAGGGTTCTAGTGGTGATGGAAGTTACGTAGCGGCAAGCGCATCATCATTGATCTTGACGATATTGTCGACGAAGAAAAGCGATGCTAAGCAAAGGCAAGCATGTTGAAGTTAAGATCGAAAAGGGAGTCCTTTCAATGTGTGATATATCATTACCTCACATTCAATGCTTATTTTTTGTGTGCTATTTGGTTTTGAATAATTTTGTTTAAGACAATTTTGTTCTTTTCCCGTTTACTTATTTGGAAAATTATGTTTGGGATTTGTTTTTGGCATGTCAAGAACAAATTGTATTGTCTTTGTTAGTTTGTTCAAGTATGAATGTGTAATGATATATCACTTTTGTTTTATATTTTGTTTTTATCCTATTTTATTCATTTAATTTATTCATGTTATGGTATTAAAAATTCATTATTGTTGTGTAGTTTTATGCTATGCTACTAACCAATTACAAAAATGTCAATCCCAACTATAATATGCTATTACTCTAAATTTCATTTTTTGCCAATAACATACATAAACAAAAATGTCGACTATATGTTTACAAATGTATATTCAATAAATTCATACATTCTAACAAAAAAAATCCGATTTTTAAATTTGTATATAACTTTAAATACGGTCTTACCCAAATAAATGTAACAAACTATTTTCAATGTTGAATTTCACTTTTAAATATTTATACTTTTTTCTAATTGTTTTTCTCCAACAAATTAACTAAATAAACACTTATCTAATAAGTAAACTATTAAATTTTCAAAGAAAATTAAAACAAATATTAATGTTTTGATTTTAAAAGTTAACATTTCTTATCTTATAAATGGTAACAAAATGTTCAATTTTTTAAAAAATTAAGAGATAATCTTACCCAAATTATGTAACAAACTTTTACATTTCATATAATTTTCTTAAATTGATAACTTTTTATACTGTATAAATACTTTATACATTACCATCATCCATGCAAACATAAATTTTATAATTCAGTATCATTCAAGAAGCAATGGTTCTTCATCAAGAAGCAAATGTAAGTTTTTTCTTTTTTTTTCTTTTGGTTTTAATAGTATATAAAGTGTATTTATAATACTCATAAATATTTCTTGAATCATCTATTTGTTTAGGTTGCCAATAAAGAAGTAGTTTCAACTTTACCGTAGATGAATCATTAAAAAGCGATCGATCATCATAATAACGGATGATGAATTGAATGCGTGTTAAATAGTGTGAAAAATGGCAAACATGGTTATTGTGTTGTCTAATTATGTTATTTGACAAAACATACAGGATGTTACGTTCAACAACAACGCAAACAACCCGACAAGGATGTTAATTTTCTAAACACGAAAGTTTTTCATGTCATATCTTCGATGATGAAGACGCAACTTTTTTAATAATAATGGGTTTGAAGATCGTGTTGAAAAGGAAGATAATTTGGTATGAGCATATTATGGTTTAATATCCATATTTTCATATATATATGTGATACATAAGTGCCTATGTAATGAGTATGCATGCTACCATGTAGTACTAACGTGTTATATATCTGTCATTGATTAACAAAGGATAATGATGATGACAACCGATAAGATTTAAGTGCACCAAGAAGAAGTCGCGAACTTCCATCCAAAAAACATTATTTTAGTCTTATTGATGAACCTATGGATGGCGACAATTGAAGGTATGAACGAATTTCAAAACATCTACAATTTAGTTGACAATGAAATGAAAGATGGTGGTAAGAATGATGAAGAATTTATTGATACACCTATGAATGATGATCACCATTTGGATGATTTTATTGATGGTGAAACTTTAATTTCTAAAGATAAAAATGAGTTATGTAATGATCTAGGCATTGATGAATCTATGGATGATTTTCAAGAATTTGACAATTTGGTTGACTGTGAAGCTAAAGAAGATGGCCAAGAGGATGAGAAAAACATGATGCTATGGATGATGGTTACCATTTGGATGACTTTAGTGATAACCAAGTCGTAGTTGATGAAGGTACCGATGAGTATGCGACTATAAATCGACAATTTCATTGATGATGAATCTTTAGTAGATGAAGATATCGAAGATGACTCGATAGTGTAAAATGAGATTCTAATGAAATGTGTCCACAATAACTATTATGAAGTTGTGTTAGTTTTTTTATTCAACTATGTTTAGAATTTGAAACTGTTTTTTTTAATAACTATTATGTTAATGTATGGGTATCGTGTTTCATTATTCTATCAATAAATTATAAAGGTTTGTCATTTTTAAACAACCATGTTTTACAATCAATAGAAATCGCTTATGTTATAATTTTTGTGTTAGTGCTTTAATCGCACACACATGTACTTCTCATTTCAATATAAGAAAACCAAACTAATGCAATTGATATGACACAGTTAACATATTGAAAGCAATAAGCAGTCATAATCGTTGGTAAATAGGTATATACAAACAACAATGATTCATCTTGAAATAAAACCAACCAAAGGATTATGTAGATCATTAAAGCATAGACATAACACTACCATGTTTATCGCATGCTGCATTTGCCGAAGTTTCGGTCAAAGGAAACTTCCTTTTCGTCGAGCAAGTTTTTCAACCTCCTAGCACTACCACATTTACCAGTTTCCCCATCGACATTTTCCCCGGCGACAAATGTCGCTGGGGAATCCGCACTAAACGACAAAAACATATCCTACGTGGCACAAATTCTCGTAGAAAAGTCGACTAAATTATTGAAAGGTTTTCCCGACATTTCACGGGATTCCACGGTTATATTTTGACCGAAAATTTCTTCAGATAGCCGCGGGGAACTTTTCTTCCACTTTTCCCAACGACATATCACGGGGATTCATTTGTTTATTTAAAATTTGTAATTAGTGTTAATTACTCTTATTACGAGACTTTTGAAAAAATAAATATATTATGCATGTTTCTACATGTCGCCGGGACCGTTGACTTCGCGACTTTAATAATAATAATAATTCCGTTTGACTTCGTTAACCATAACATAACGACTCATCCGTTGAACGTCTAATGTCTAACCCTAACATATCGACTCATCCGTTGAACGCCTAATGTGTAACCATAACATATCGACTCATCCGTTGAACGCCTAATGTGTAACCGTAACATATCGACTCGTCCGTTGAACGTCTAATGTGCAACCCTAACTTATCGACTCATCGCGAACAATGTCCAACCCTAACATATCGACTCATCCGCTGAACGCCTAATGTGTAACCATAACATACCGACTCATCCGTTGAACGTCTAATGTGTAACCATAACATACCGCCTCATCCGCTGAACGCCCATGTAACCATAACATATACCTCATCCGTTGAACGTCTAATGTGTAACCATAACATAGCGACTCAACCGTTGAACGTCTAATGTGTAACCATAACATATCGACTCATCCGCTGAACGTCTAATGTGTAACCATAACATAACGACTCATCCGCTCAACGTCCTAGTGTCCAACCCTAACATATCAACACACACCTAAAATTTAATGATAATATATTTTTAACCATAACAACACATAACGATTCTTCCGTTCAACGTCTAATGTCTAACCATAACATAACGACTCATCCGTTGAACGCCTAATGTCCAACCCAACATATCGACTCATCCGCTTAACGTCTAATGTGTAACCCTAACATACCGACTCATCCGTTGAACGTCTAATGTGTAACCAGAACATATCGACTCATCCGTTGAACGCCTAATGCAACCCTAACTTATCGACTCATCCGTTGAAGCCAAATGTCCAACCCTAACATATCGACTCATCCGTTGAACGCCTAATGTGTAACCATAACATACCGACTCATCCGTTGAACGTCTAATGTGTAACCGTAACATATCGACTCATCCGCTGAACGCCTAATATGTAACCATAACATTCACTCATCCGTTGAACGTCTAATGTGTAACCATAACATAGCGACTCAACCGTTGAACGTCTAATGTGTAACCATAACATATCGACTCATCCGTTGAACGCCTAATGTGTAACCATAACATAACGACTCATCCGTTCAACGTCTAGTGTCCAACCCTAACATATCAACACACACCTAAAATTTAATGATAATATAATTTTAACCATAACACACATACGATTCATCCGTTCAACGTCTAATGTCTAACCATAACATAACGACTCATCCGTTCAACGTCTAATGTCCAACCATAACATATCGACTCATCCGCTTGAGCGCCTAATGTGTAACCATAACATATCGACTCATCCGTTGAACGCCTAATGTGTAACCGTAACATATCGACTCATCCGTTGAACGTCTAATGTGCAACCCTAACATATCGACTCATCCGCTTGAGCGCCTAATGTCCAACCCTAACATATCGACTCATCCGTTGAACGTCTAATGTGTAACCATAACATACCGACTCATCCGTTGAACGTCTAATGTGTAAGTATAACATACCGACTCATCGCTGAGCGCCTAATATGTAACCATAACATACCGACTCATCCGTTGAACGTCTAATATGTAACCATAACATACCGACTCATCCGTTGAACGTCTAATGTGTAACCATAACATATCGACTCATCTGTTGAACGTCTAATGTCCAACCCTAACATATCGTTTAACATGATACATATACCAATGCACCTATACTTGGTTGTTTAACATGATCATTATACCGCACCTATACTTGGTTGTTTAACATGATACATGATACCAATGCACTTATACTTGGTCGTTTCACAAAAGTTACGATTGTAACATGGTTCGGCTCAGAGACAAGACCCGTGGTGGACAATCAAAACCGTAATGAGAATCATTCCCACAAAACTTCGCATGAGGATTCTGATTGGGGCGTGGAGGTAGGTAGTAAAAATGGGTGTTTCATTATTAGAAATGGGATCGGAATTCACCACAAATTTGTCTCTCGAAACTCACATTGGTACATCACGAGCCATTTCCAAGAAATGGACCTCCACACAGAACATGTCGAAAACCATGACATGAAGAATTAAACGGATAAGAGGGAGAGATGAAGAATTAACGGTTATAGAGGATAAGGAATGGAGAATAAAGCATTAGAGGATAAAGGATGGATATTTTTGGATTTTGAAAAACATGCTATAAAAACAAAGAATGAAAATATTTTTGGTGTTGTTAACACTTCGTGAAAAGTGTTAATGAACTTTTGGATTTTTATAAACTTTACAAAAACTTTTACAACGAGGATGGGATATGTGCAAGAATGGGTCCGAAAAGCTTAACACGCTAAAGTCCCGGCGCGGCCAATTTGATCGGTAAAACCGCCAAGTTTTCTCACAAACCGCCACTTGTGAATGGTAATCGTGAAGAAACTTCAAGCGGTTCAAACACCAATGCAATGAAGATCCTGAGTATAGTGTTTCCCGGGTCGTTATGTCCCACGGAGACTCAATGGTGTGCAAACACTTGATCAGACGATAGAATGAACACTAAGGATAGTGACGAGGATTTTGATGGATAACTATACCTAAAGAAAAGTTTATAAATAATATAACAATGACTTAAATGCAAATTAAGAAAATTAAAAAGTTAAAATATATTAAATAAACGCTATCACTATTTTTACAATGATGTTTTTGTGATTTTATAAAACAAAATAACTTAAATAAATTATTTTAACTAAAACGTAAATTTAAATTATCTAAAAATTTGATTTAAAATGAAAACGTACGTTATTTATAAAAATTATGCGAGTGCGCAAGCAAAAACGTAAAATTTATGAAATAAAAGTCCTACAAGTGTAAAAACAATTTTTTTACTTAATATATGACAAAAGAAAATTTTAGAAAAAAGATTTATATTTTTTTGACTTTTATATTTTTTATTATGAATTAAATAAGATTTTAATCTAATTAATTAATTAAAAATACTAAAACATTTTAGAAAAATCTGAAAATTTTACAGAAAATACTTTAACTTGATTAGAACTAAGGAAAAATAAGAAATTGGAAAAAGCTAAATGAGATAAGCTACTAATAAGCAAAAGCAGGTCAGGACTTTAAAAAAAAAAGAAAAAGAAAAAGGAGTTAAATGAGTTGTTTGTGCAAAGTATAACAAGAAAGTCCCAAGGGCATAGCGGTGTGTGCAGGTGTGTCTTGGCGTGGATGAGTGAACTCCGCGACTGGTTCAATCCCACCGGTTGCAATATTTTTGAACTATTTTTTTGTTTTCTTTTCAAACTTATTAAGTACACTAAAATAAGCACTTTTCACAACTGAAACTTTTTATAAAAGCGACTAATAACCACTGCTTTGACTTATGATTATCAACAGTGGGCTAGAATTTGGAAATAAGCACAAGGTTAAGGCCAATTTGCTAATAAGCTAGTGAATAAGAACAAGATGAATTGAAAATAAGCTAAACACTTATAATAAGCTAATATATCAACTGAATAAGCATAATAACTTGGAAATAAGCACTTTAACAACTCAAAATAAGCATTAATTCAACAATCAGATGAACAGGACATGTTTTTGAAACAAGGGTCAAAAGAAGCTTAAAAATAAGCGATCTATAAGCTAATTATATATAAGCTAGTATTTTTCTAATTTAGTTGAGCAGCTAAATATTACTATCCCAAAAGGATTTAAGCTAAAACTTAGTATTAAGTACACAATAAAATTCTAAAGTTTATTCAAAAACGGGTATTTAGAAATTTTGACTTTTAAATTTATACTACAAGTTTGACTAATATGAACTTAGGTTTGATCTTAAGGACTGAATGTGATGTAATAAGCTACTATAAGACTTACTTAAGCTATATAAACAACTTTTACACTAATATACATGATTATGCATTCTAAATGTCTAATAGATAACAAATAGAGCAAGATTAAATATGATTTTGACTTTGAAAGTCCTAGAGTGCAAAGTGAGTACAGAGACTGACTTAATGATGCAAGTATGGACAAAGCGACCTAACTTATCCTAAGCTTTAAGCTAAATCTCGATTAGGTAGCACCCAAACACTACTTAATGAAACTAATAAGCAATTTCAACTACCTAATCTTACTTCTGCTAGTGCAATATTGAAAAAGGAGATCTAACAATAATCCTAGAGCTAGATTAAAACAAATTCAAACACTATCATGATCAAATATGGATCAATCGAGAATGAGTACTTGGCTTTTATAGAGGAAACCAAACTTACATGAGGTCCAAGCGTAGATAAGCTTAAAGGAACCAATAACTACACTATTCTAATCTAAATATACCCAATTCCAGCTCTTCATCACCAAATATCATGACCAAATCCAACTAATGCTTATCGGTTGACTTTTGTTGGTGAGTGCCAAATTGTGAATCGTATCTAAAGCTCATTTAAAGCTATCACAACGCCCAGTGAGCTTATTTGGATTAAATAAACTCTTTGGAGCTTGGATTTAAGAAAATATAAACTGAATTTATAACAAGAAACATAAAAACATGAACTTAGATAAAACCTTGAAATTAATGCTTGAAATGAGTTACAAAAGACTAAGTGGCTTAGGTTCAATACAAGAAAGCTTAAAATTACAATTTAGAAAACTAATTAAGACAGTAAAATGAAAAACGACATACAAGTAAACTAAAACTAAAAAACTACTCTGAACTATGTCTTTCTTCCTTCTATTTATTCCCAAAAAGCTTCCCACGCGTGTTTGAGGATCAAATCCCACTTTTCTTTTAAGCAATTGGATCATTAGAGCCATTTTTAGCCATTGATGGTATTTTTTAAGGAAAGTATTTTTAACGGTGGGTGGGTGTTGAGTGTTAGGGGGAGGGATCATTTAATGATTCTTGTTTTGTGTTGAGGTGGAGGGACAAGGGAAGGTGAAGGTGAATTTGGGGAATGGGAGGATGGTGCACTGTGAGGTTGAGGAGGAGGAGACGGATTTGGCGGGTTTGTGTTTGTTTGACCAGAGATATTGACCGTATTATATTAAGGTAGGGGGTCAAGGTCCAAGGGGGTCACAAGAGGAATGGCAGGGGTTCAATGGTTATGACAAGGGTCCAATGGGTGTAAAAGGTTTAATAACATAGGGACCTTTGTTGTAAATTCGAAATTAAAAGGACCATTCTTTGCCATTTATGCAAAGTTCCCCAAGGGACTAAAAGTGACAAGCTCCAATAGTATAAGGACCAAACTTGACATTTTCAAAATTCCAAGGACCATTTTTGCACTTTTTAAACTTGAGGGACCAAAGTTGTAATTTTGCAAATTTTAAACTTTGAAGGGTTTGTTTTAACAACTTTTGAATCCCATGGACCTTAAATGACATTTTTATTTATTTTGATATACTGGACTTGCTTTTTTGACAATTTGTGAAACTTGGGGACTAAAGCGCCAATTTTGCAAACTTGATACGCTTTTCATCCGATTTTGATTTTGCATTTAAAACACATAAAACACTGATTTGTGATATTTTTATCATTTTGATACGTTTTTGAGTGTTTTTATGTTTTGCAGTTTAGATTGTATAAAAATGATGAGTATTTAGACACTCATCAATCCCTCATACTAAGATATTGCTAGTCCCTAGCAATGTTTTAGAACTTTAATGGATTTTAAAATCTCTTTACCAAAAGCCATCACTTCCTAGCCAAATGTTTGATTCAAGTAAGAACTATGGCACTGATAACCATGTGATTTTGAGCAAACTACCAAACTTCCAACGGATTTGATTTGTCTTTACGTGGCCGTTTGTTGGACTAGCCAACTCTTAGATAAATTATCAATATTATCTTTGGTAAGTTGATTACCAATTATGGTTTTTTTCCTTTGCCTTTACCACAAGCCATAATCTTGCGGGCTAGCCAACTCTTCACTAATTAAAGATATGGTGAGTTGAATACCATACAATTTTGGGCAAATTGCAAGCTGTAAACGGATTTGAGAAATCTTTACCAAGAGCCGTTTTTGCTCTGGATTAGCCAATCCTTTTTGTTTTTAGACATGGCGGATGATAACCAAATGAGTAAGTGCACTTACTCCAAAAAATTTTTGGCCAAAATGGGGAATTAAGCGGTATAATTATATGATAAAATTCACAGCAATTCACATTAGAAATGAATATTGCCCTCAATATTCTAAAGTACCGGCGCTGCGCCAACAAAGAACGAAAAGGGAAATACTACGGCCATTATTTGAAAATGTTTTGTTTGTTTTTTTTTTTTTTTTAATATATATATATAACATGTGGGGCATCTTCCCACACTGTGTGGTAGAACAGAGAAAGACGTATATGGGTGAAAACCCATATTGTGTGTCTCTGCTTTTTGATTCCCGCAGTCGCTAGCTTGACTCGACCCCGAATTCATTGGTTCATGGGGAAGTAAGTGGAAGAGATAACCTCCATCGGACTTTCATTCAAGATGTTTGGACAAACATTTGAAGCACGTGAAAGTTCCACACCGATGAGATATAGAGAGAACCGGCTCAAAAATGATAAATGAAAATGCTGGGATCAAAAATAGTGTCCTCATTCCTAAGGAGAAAAAGGAACGAGAAGTCACACCATATGTGAAGAAATGAAAGAAAATCATGATAAAAATCATGACTAACTCCTCATTATTTAAGGGGAATTCATGATTTTGGATCATGAATCTCATCAATGAGGATAGAATCGTCATCACATGATGGAAGAGATAAGTTAGAATACAGAGGTGGGACAAGTGATGTGTCACGAGCTAGCAATTTCCACCACTTCGTTATGGTCTCAGTATCCTTTTATTACTCATCAAGAGGATTTACTTTCCCAAAAGTGTAGTCATTATTAAATTAAAAAGAGGATTTGAAAATCCCGAAGTAACTTCTAAATGTCAAGAGAATCACAAAAAGGCAAATCACAATCACTATCGGATATATCCTCAGGCTCACTTGGGATTGGGACGAAGTTCTCAACATTAGGCGATTCCGCTCGAAATAGTCTTTGGATGATCATCCTCCATTATGAGAGAGAGTTGGGCAATAATAGATAAGATATGTGTGATAGCAATAGACTCCGAGATTGAGAAATAAGATCGCTCAATTGAATAACACTCTCTCTCATACCCATAATATTCCCTCATTTGAATAGAAAGTATCCTCATATCATCGCATCATCGGATTCTTATATTCACTCTACAGCTTACATACCATTCTTTTCATTTGTAGTTTCTTCGAATGCGTATTTCTTCTGAACTTTGTGGAAGATTACACTCCCTCGTAATCATTGATATACTGTGAAGGCTCGGAAGTCCGAAAGTACTAGGATTAGCTTTGCCCTGCCTCATCAGTAACTTCCAATAGTTTTATCATGAGGATATTGATGAATGAAGGAATACGGGGTTTGTCAAAACCAGAATGGAATTGTGAAAATTTTGATTCATCTGGTTGACTTCAAAGTCGCATGAGGACTCCCAATTCAAAATGAGATAATTGGGAAAATAACTTTCACAAAAAGTTCTGATTGTAACATGGTTCGGCTCATAGACAAGTGAGACCGGTGGACAATCAAAACCGTAATGAGAATCATTCCCACAAACCTTCGATGAGTAGGATTCAGTATTGGGGTGACAGGAGGTAGTAAAAATCATTATTAGAAATGGGATCGGAATTATCGCATAAATTTGTCTCCAAACTCACATTGGTACATCACGACAATTTCCACCGTTAAATGGACCTCCACACTGCGAACATGTCATCAAAACCATGACATGAAGAATTAAAATCGGAGCAAGAGATAAGAGATGAGAATTAAGCGGTTATAGAGGATAAGGAATGGAGAATTAAAGCATTAGAGGATAAAGGATGGATATTTTGGATTTTGAAAACATGCTATAAAACAAAGAATGAAAATATTTTGTTACAGCACTTCAGAAAAGTGTTAATGAACTTTTGGATTTTTATAAACTTTACAAAAACTTTACAACAGGATGGGATAAGAATGGGTCCAAAGTTTACCACACGCTAAAGCCCCGCACGGGCGCCAAAATTTGATCGTGCAAACCGCCAAGTTTTTCTCACACCAAACCGGCCACTTGTGAATGGCCGATCCGAAGAAATCAAACGTTCAAACACCAATGCAATGAAGATCCTGAGAGTATAAGACGGGCGTTATGTCCCACGGAGACTCAATGAAAAAACACTTGATCGGGACGATAGAATGATCACTAAGGATAGTGATCGAGAAGGATTTTGATGGATAACTATACCCTAAAGAAAAGTTTATAAATAATAATGACTTAAATGCAAATTAAGAAAATTAAAAAAGAAAATATATTAAATAAACTATCACTATTTTATACAATGATGTTTTGTGATTTTATAAAACAAAATAACTTAAATAAATTATTTTAACTAAAACGTAAATTTAAATTATCTAAAATTTGATTTTAAATGAAAGCGACGTTATTTATGGCAAAAAATACGAAGTGCAAGCAAAACGTAAAATTTATGAAATAAAAGTCCTACAAGTGTAAAAACAATTTTTTTACTTAATATATGACAAAAGAAAATTTTAGAAAAAGATTTATTTTTTGATTTTATTTTTTATTATGAATTAAATAAGATTTTAATCTAATTAATTAATTAAAAATACTAAAACATTTTAGAAAAATCCGAAAATTTTATGAGAAAATACTTTAACTTGATTAGAACCCAAGGAAAAATAAGAAATGAGAAAAGTTTAAATGATAAGCTACTAATAAGCAAAATAAAGT